>BGPR01000153.1:1209925-1222805 GCA_013235015.1 Araneus ventricosus
AAAACAGCGTAAGACAAAGCGTAAGTCAAAAACAGCGTAAGACAAAGTACAGTTCGTTGTTAGATAACTTTCGAAGCTACATTTCTCGTGTGATTTTAACGTCACCTGGATTTCCTTCATTGTAATGATATGAATTATTTGGGGTAATTATTGATGGTATACCTGACCGTGTTATCAATCATTTCAAACTGGTAAAGGCTATAAAAAAATCAACCCCTTTAGACTGGTTCCAAATAAGAACCTATTTGTATAGAAGTCCATTTAGGAACATCAAACCAAGAATGTGGGGATATTATCTGTCTTGGTGAATAAAAATAACGTTCAGGCCCATATGTAGAAACAGAAGAAAGGATATAAGATAATACAACGGAATTCGGAGAAGATTCCTACTGGAACATTGAAATAGCGAAAAGTGTGACAGAACGTTGCAGGTATTTGCCTATTGATTTCGAAGTCTATTTCGAGGCCGTCATTGATAGTCTTGGTTCGGAAAAAAACACCACGGGTGCGGGACCTTATTCAGTCCATTAACCGACGTGTATACAGGCCTGGTACATGTTAAATTCATCGGGTTCAAACGCCATCTAGATAGTGCGAAGGGGAAGTCTAGAGAGGTGAGTTGTTTTAGATGTCATCGTAAACACGGTTCAAAGAGACTAGTTCCTTAGGAACATCATTCCAAGAATCTGGAGTACTATCTATCTTGGTGGATAAAAATTGCTTTCAGATCCATATGAGGAAACAGAATGGAGGATTATGATACAGCGAAACTCAGAGGAGATTCCTATTGGAGTGAAATAGCAGAAAGTGTGACAGAATGTTGCAGGTAATTGTCTATCGAATTGAAAATTTTCTTCATAGCCGGCATTGGTAGTCGCGGTTTCGGCAAATAATGACCACGGGTTTAGGAACTGATTCCGCCAAGTAACTGACGTGTATGCCATCCTCATACATGTTAAATCCATCAGGATCAAACACCATCTAGCTAGTGGGATGGGGAAGTTCAGAGATGTATGTTGCTTTAAATGTCGTAGTAAAAACGGTTCAAAGGGACTACCCTATTAACACAAGATATTTTACGAGATCTCCACGATGTTGCTACGATATTCTGAATGCCACACAACATCGCAAAGATATCGTATGAATATTGTAGAGTACTTTATGCTAATAGGGTAGTTCCTTTTCCAAATAGCACAAGTGTAGCAGCTTCAAAACTACAGGCTAATATAATCACTCAGTCAATCAAGGATTATTTTGAAGGAATTTTCCCAGTATTTGCGAGATTCTAGAAAGTAAGTTCCATCTAACAAATCCTCCAATTAAGTGAATCCCAAGATTTGATCATATTAGGATAGACATGAATGGCTCATAATTTTTGTTCACTATACTTTAACGTACACTTATGTTAGTATACCTAACATGCAATTTAAGGTATGTATACATACTAGTCATATATTAATTACGCAATCTTCTGCTTAAATGCTGGAACAGAACATAATCGACATACCGGGCACGTATTCATAATCATGGAAAGATTAATTTCTAACATTATTGAAACATGCCCGATTGATAAATGATGACATTTATGTAAATATTTTGTACATTAGCTTTAGTTATTATGATGAATCTTATCAGTTACAGCTACGGAATAAATTTTTCAAATTTACAGTAGTTGTATTTAACATATACTCCAAATACTACATGATGAGGAATTTTCTTGCATAACACAAAATAAAATAGATAGAACAAGATAATATTTCTTTCGTGACATTGTGCCACTTTACCATACAATGTTAGAAGAGCTTCTATTCAATGTTAAAGCACACAATATTGAAATATTCATTCAGTTTTCTAATCTGCGTACAAGGAACATTTGGCAAACATCTCAGTAGTTATTGGTCTTGATATTAAATATTAAAGACATACTAATGAACTGTTTATTCTTCTTTGATTATCTTTGAATCTTTGAAACAACTTTGTTCAACAGATTTCATGAAATTAATAATTTGCAGTACATACCCTAACTAAATAATTGCATGTATATAAATATATATGTAATGACTTAGAAATTTTCTATCTTTAAAATAAATCCTTCCTAACGACAGTTATTTTTTAATTACGAACTAATTATTTCTACTTCAATCCTATGATAGAAAACACTTCTACTCTAACTAGACTCGCAAGAGTCGCAATGCTTCTAGAGCCTCAACTTCGGTACTTTTCCCTTTTTGGTATTATAAAAACTCTCCGCGTCTGCGTAATTTGCTCTTTCGTAATCATGTAACGCTCTTAGCAAGTCACGCCGTTTTAGGCGTAATTTATTACTCCTGGCCATGGCTTTAATATTCACATAATCTTTTAAAAGTTTAATCTATTACTGAGTACTCTATAACTAATTTAATTTTGCCTATTTTCGAAATGTAATAAAATGTTTTGGACTTTAACGACTGCAATCTTCTTCGACTGCCTCTACACTTACATAACGGAATAACGTTATATATATATATATAATATGCATATGTGCATATAATGGGATCGAGAGACGTAATTAATTTTAGAGATGAAATCTCCATTTGTAAACAATAAGAAAATATCACTGATATTAGGAAGGACCAGAACTGTATTTCGGTTTCCCTTGTTGTAACATGTGAGGTTAGTAATTTATTGATATTCTAAATTTGTAAACTATATTGCTGATTGTTGCTATACATGCTTCATACACTGAAGAGCCAGAAAAACTGGTACAGGCGTGCGTTTGCAAATAACGGGCATATGCAACCAATCATCGTACCCCGATGCGGTCGGCAACGCCTATATAAGACAACAGATGTCTGACAAATGTATTAGATCGGTTCCTGCTGCTGCAATGGCAGGTTATCAAGATTTAAGTGACTTTGAACGTGGCGTTATAATCGGCGCACGAGAGATGAGACATAGCATCTCCGAAGTAGAGATGAAATTTGGATTTTCGCGTACAACCATTTCACGAGTGTACCGTGAATATCGGGTATCCGGGAAAACATCAAATTTCCGCCATCGGTGCAGCCGGGAAAAGACATTGAAAGAACTGGACCATTGACGTCAGACGCGAATCCTTAAACGAGACAGATGTACAATACTTCCTCAAATTGCCGCGGATTTCAATGATAGGGCATCTACAAGTGTCAGCGTGCGAACTGTTCAACGGACCGTCATTAATATGGGCTCTCAGAACCGAAGGTCCACTCGTGTACCGTTGTTGACTGTACGGCACACAGCTTTACGCCTCGCCTGGGCCCGCCAACACTACCATTGGACTGCTGATGATTGGAAACAAATTGCCTAGTCTGACGAGTCTCGTTTCCAATTGTATCGGGTGGATGGACATGTACTGGTATGGAGACAATCTCATGAATCCATGGACCCAACATGTCAACAGGGAACTGCTTAATCTGGTAGAGCCTCTGTGTTGGTATGGAGCGTTTGCAGTTGGCTTGCTATGGGAACTCTGATACGTCTATAGACGACTCTGACAGGGACAGGTGTGTAAGCAACCCGTCCTATAACCTACACACATTTATGTCCATTGTGCATGCATTCCGACGAATTTGGACAATTCCAGCAGGACAATGCGACACCCCACACGTCAAGAGTCGCTACCAAGTGGCTCCAGGGAACACTCTTCTGACTTTAGACACTTCCATTGGCCACCTAAATCCCCAGACATGAACATTATTGAGCCTATATGGGTTGCCTTGCAATGTGCTGTTCAGAAGAGATCTCCACCACCTGGAACTCCTATGGATTTGCGGACTGCCCTGCAGGATTCTTGGTGTGAAAAACCTCCAGGATACCTTCAGACATTAGTAGATACCATGCCACGTCGTGTTGCATCACTTCCGTGTGCTCGTGTTGTCCCTAAACGATATTAGACAGGTGTACCAGTTTTTCGGGCTCTTCAGTGTATAAAGCTCGATAACTTTTTAAAACTTTGCTTTCGTATCTATATATTAGGGTCTCGATTTGGAGATCGGAGAGATCGTGGATTTGAATCGTGATTTCTCTAAAGATTCAGCACCCATATTGGTCGAATAGGTGCACAGTTGTGGGTGGTCAGTTATAAGGTTAATGTTGCTCTTTCAAAATCTGAAAGTGAAAACCCACCTCAGGTTCCTGTCATTAAACTAATGAGGTGCATTTATAACAGCATTAATATACAGTTAAAACGATTTTGTAATCCAACGAGTTAACGAAATAATGATTTGATTTGCTACCAAAAATGTTGTTTTGGTATTAGTGTTTAATAGGTAATTTTGCTTAAATATACAAAATGTTCTTTCTTCCACTTCTTTTGAAAATAAATTACAAGTTTGAGAAATAAGAATAAATAATTAACGTAAGGTCATATATGTATTAAAATGTAGGAAGAATATGCAAGATTTACATGTCCTGTTGAGTTAGAGAGGGATAGACAACACAGTGGAGGTATTTTAATTGATAATCCATTTTATCTTTTTTATGAAATAAATAAAAACTTTCGGGATTTTTTTTAAACTGGCACATTCATAATGATATATCATTATTCAATTTCAAAGTTTGAATTTCTCAAGGTGAAATATAGAATTGAAATAAATTATCTTAACTTTCAAAATAACTTTTAATTTAAAGTATAGCTTTAAAATCACTGTAAGAGCACTAGTAGATACCCGAACTGCTTACCATGATGTGTACTGATACAGCGATAATGATGATAGTTTTTATTGTTTTCATAAAGCTGATTTTATGCTTCCTAAGCACTGAGATATTTGAAAATATTTCGTGCTAAGAAGTTTCATGTGTCTAATTTTAATGCATTTACTAAGAGGCCTCAACTCCTGTTGAATTTGATGGTGCGTTAAACCCCGATAGACATCGATTTTTGGAATCCTTAAAATAGCTACAAAACTAAACCTGAAATTCTCGGGGACATGACATTAAATTTCGAATATATTCTATATTGAAATTATGGTATAAGATTAATAGTTTAAGATCAAGTAGCGTCATCCACTTAAACTTACATGCGGTATTTTTATAATGTTATAGAAAATAAACGCCCCAGAAAACCCGTATGAATTTAGACAATCTGTAAAAGTCTTTATTAATTATTTATTGTTTAGTAGTATTATCTACTTTTATTCTTTATTAATTATTTATCTTCAGTGTTTTTTTAGTTTTATTATTTATCTCTCTTTAATAGAATTATATAGATTTTAATCCTTATTATTTAAATGTCTTTAGTACAATCGATTTTTAGTCTTTTGCCCAGTGAAAAGATTCGGACTGCTTACAGAGTCAGGAAGTATGAGGAATAGAGATGAAAGAAATGAGTGAAAATGCCTCGATACTTTTGTACAATAGCAGGGTTATTTTCGGATCTCAAATAAAGAGTATGGACGTCAGCATACTTCCTTCATTTAATATTTTCCCATGGTATGAAGTGAAATAAATAATTTCCTTCTTAAAATAATTTTCCTTTAAAATTAATATTTAAAAAAATATTTCATTATTGAAAAATTCTTGGTATGCTCTGAAAATATACGGGTAGCCACATCTGTTACGACTTGTACAGCTAATTCTTTTGTTTCAAATATATAACCATTCTTAACGTCAATTATGAGAAATCACATTATACAGAGAAACAATTGATTTCCGAGGGCAAAGCCATTTTTTGAAAAAAATGGAAAAGATTTAATTTATTATCTACGCCTTATGAAGCATTTCTGGTATTCGTCTAAACAGCATAGTCGATCAGATCTGATATCATTTCGATCGCGAACTTCTTAGTTTCAGACATAACCAACTACAATATCCTTTTGTGTTGGTTGTAAAATAACACATTATGCAGAAGATCGCTTTGTCGGGAACGACTTTTGTGATAAAATGAAGTTCTTTCTCTGTCGAAAAGCAATTCTTTCAATTTGAAAATAAAGGAGCTGCTCCAGGAAGAAAACGTGGCGAAAGAGGTCAATAAATATGAGTCTTAAGTGTCTCGTGGCCAAAGGACGACATAAAGAGGGCCATAATTGTGACGACTCTACAGCACCATTGGGGATACATGGGCATAGGGCAAAAATAAAGGACCTAGCCACAAGCTATTTGGCGAGGGCTCAAGCCACAATCTAATTGCCGATAACAACCTTCGGCTATATATCACTAATTCAAAGGTATAGCTAGTTCCCCTGAAGGGACTTGTCACTTAAAAAGGGGCTATCTAGCGCAAGAAAATGAAGCGAGATGAAGATAAAATGCAAGCCACTGAAAGATCCTCACAAGACGTACTTTTTTAAAATCACCTTAAATCAATGGATTGTTAGACGTAATGGAGACAGAGGGCTGGGACACTGCAAAATAGTTTTGAAAAGTCACCAGGATCTTTCTTTTTCTATCTACAGCTTTTGTTCTTTTCACTTGAAAGTAGTTTAAATTATAAATGGTTCATCCCTAATTCTATGATAAAGAATTTTTTTTAGATTCTGAATTATGGTTTTCAGTGTTTTTCCTCTTTTGCTGAAAGCTTACAAAAACTATTCTGCCTTTGAAATGTACGTCATGCTTCCTATCGCTGTTAATCACTGACTTACACGTAAGCAAAGACTTAGTTTTCTTACCTGGATACTTATATTGGTAATTAATAATAAGTAGGTTGATGTTTTTTTAAAAAGCACTCGTACTCATTAGATTCTAAATATCATACGCATTACATGCACTATTTGTAAAATAAACAGCGTTAAAGCTGTTGCTACAGCCTTTGAATATGACAAGTGGTTCATCTTATTGTGTGCTGTGATGTATTTCACTTGGTGTAACGTAGCTAGCCAAGTACATGAGTCAAAGACTCACCATAAAGGGAAAGTATAGCATCTTCTGTTGGTTAAAGTGGCCATGGACACCAATATAGCACCTAAAGTAGAAGGCTGGCATAGTTACAATATATGGGAGTAGTTTGAATTCCTGGAGGATTTGCAGGGGAAATTGGCTTACAATTGTGTTTCGGTTCGAGGAGAACCAAGAAAACCTGCAAGACCAGCCCGATCTCAGAAAGAAATTTGTTGCTTAAGCACATTATGCTGATATAAAATGTTTGAAAAAAGGGTCCAAATATTTTAAAAGCAAACTTCTATCAAAGGGTACTTCTTGAAGTTATTCGGGATATAGTTTGAATTTTAAGTTCTGTTTTTCTGGTGACTCTCGAAAATCTATATATACAATAGAGAAAGCCCGTCACTGACTCATCACCGCATCTCCCAAACCACTAAGACAATAAACTTGAAATTCGGAAGCTGGTTGCATTTTGGGTAGCATATGCTCACTAAGAAAGGATTTTTCGAAATTTTAATTAATTAAAATTTACCTTAAATTTTAACGTTTATTCGCAATAGCTTTGGAGCATATTAGCTCAGAAAAACCATTTTTACATCATTTTAAAATTCAAATAATTAGCTTTCCAATTATACCAATTTCATTTCTATGCAACATTCCAATTAATTTTTGAAAATGTTTTCAAACACAATTCCCAATAATGTTTTCTGTTGTTATCGCCTGCAGATTTTTTGAAGCATGCGAGGTAGAGCTCATTCATCGATTAAAAAAAAGAAAGAAAAAATTATTAAATTAAAACTGATGATGATGAGTTACGATTTGTAAATTATTCCTATCAATACTTAGAGACGTAATTTGATAAATATTTGAAAATTATTTATAAATAGATATTCTGTCTTTGTATATATTTGTATTATCAAGAAAGTATATGAAAAGCCGTGAAAGTCCTTTTATCCCGAGCAATGTGTTACTACGTGGAGGGAGTCGCGGGCATCAACTAGTGCTACATAAAGCATTTCATGAATAAACACAGGGTGCTCTAGGCGAATTCCAACACTGTTGAAATTGTGATCCTGAGATTCGTTGATAGTAATCATAAAGACCAGTCAAAATTGAAATTGTCTCCTTGGTAATAGAAAGGATATATCGGTTTCAGGAAATAATGATAAATTTATATTTGGAGAATAATTGCCTTAGATCTTGCTTGTTCACCTGTTAGAACAACTCAGACCAAGCAATGATTTTGGAATTCTTTCGCACTTAACTGAGCTCAATTGACTAATCTAGTTGGTGAAGGAAATAAAGCATAGTCAATGGAAAAAAATTATATAAGCCAAATTTTTAGACAATGAAACAGTTCATTACAAGCCTGAAATGCTTCTATGTGTGAGATCTGAGCATTTCCCCCTCTTTTAGTCTATATTCAATAGTGTTTGAATTTACATATCCCTCGCCGGTTAAAATCCAACCAAAATTGCTATAACTTCTCGATTTTATTCTTCAACTGTCCTATCATAAGCGCAGTCACTGAGCATCCTAGCCTCTCATCCTAATTTTCTCAGTATGCCTTACTCTCCTTATCGGTGATCAATTTCGTTTTTAAAATATTAGCTTCTAGGAAACTTTTTCAAACCTAGCCTTATATTACGATGAACAGTTTCGATCTATTGTTTTTATAATCATTTTTGAAAAAGCGATTTAAATTAATTTTTTTCCATAATAAATTAGAGTTGTGAGGTGCATTTAGTTTATAAAATTAATTTATATTAGTTGTCCAAAAAATATATATATATTACAAAATCTATGACTTTACCCAAACAGCAGATTATTTTCTTTGAACAAGAACAATTTATATTTACCTTTAAAAGAGAAAACTGTTTTTATTAAATTAATCTCGTAAAATTCTTAACAATCTGGGTTTTGCTTTATGAAAAATAATTTGTAGATTATATTCTTTTTATTGTTCTATCATTACTTTTCGATTTTTGATTGAAACCTTATGTTGAATTAGTCATTTTCATCAAGTCATCTTTGTCATAATATTTTTCCTCGTCATCTTCAAGTCATTTTTAAGCATTTTTTTAATATATCTATTATAATTTTAAGAAACTGAAACTTTTAATATCAGCTGGAATGAAAATGAAATAATTTGCAAAATTTTCAGCCAATACGATTATTTTAACTGAAGGAATATGCTCAAATTCTTAAAAATTAGGCTAATTTTTATTGCAGGTAAAATTCACCTCCGTCTGCTATGTAAAATGTTAAAAGCTCACATTACAGGTGATTAGGACAAGAATTAGCCATTAAATAAGTAAGTTGTTCTCTATCAGGAGTGGTAGGGAAGTTTTCATTTATAGGGTTTCTGCTCAAATTAGCAGGGTACCTGCTCACCCACGTCATCTATGCATTGTTGAAAACTTATTGGTCGTTTTGTAGGTTAAAAGGTGGGTTTTCAGAAGTTCTCTTGTACCGAGTACCACAACATGCCGTACTCAATTGTGTGCAATATTATACAGTAGTATATGCGCTAATGTATATGATACAGTGATATGTGCAATATTCTTTAATATCTTTAAGAACAACTGCGATAAATTCAAAAATCAGCTTCTTAAAATCTGATCTAAGAAATAGCTCAGATTCTGAGAAGAAAGTTTCAGATTCAATTCTCCAGATTCTCAGAAGAAAGTTTATTGATTTCTCAAAATCTAAAGTTTTTCATTTTAGATTTTAAGAAATCAATGAATTGATATGTAAGTAGTATAGAAATAAATATCATACGGGCATACATTCCGGTAATTTTACTGGTAACTACGCAGCCAGATCAAAAAATAAATATATTCAGGTCTGCTTATAATCCAAAGCCTTAATGGGAACTGGCAAATAACCAGGGAAAAACCGGATGTATCTTTAATAATAAATGAATAAGCAACCGGAGGATATTCCGAAAGAAAATATCATCGAAGAAAGCAAGTATTGTTTTCTTTGATCAAATTACATGCAGTGATTCAACCCGGACGCTTAATTTTTAGCCTTGGAAGAAAAATACATTTGGAATTAGTTTCACTATTCAGTGTCATAGAATTAGAATAGCAAGGTAATGTATTGGAATTTATTCATGGAAGTTTCAGTTTTCTCGAATGAGAAATTTTCCGATCTCTCTAAAATAATTCTCTTATTTTTAGTCATGATCACAAAATCCATCTAACAGTATGAAGATTGAGAAAAAAAAATTCGAAAGAATAAAAACTCATAATCTTCAGGAGGAGGCAATACTTTATTTCTGGGACAAAAATAATTCTAGGACAAAGTAAAATCTTTTGATTACCTTTCCCGACGCAGAGAACTACTACCCCTAGGGCTTGAAATATCGAAAGATTTGCAATAACAATGTTGCTGATTAGGTGAGGAGGTGGAATTTGTTTTAAAATTAGGCCGTAAATCTTATTGTAATAAAAGAATGCTCTGTCTTGGCAGTGGAAGTAATAAGTTTTTATTTGTTTATCAAATCGAAATGTTGGGGGTATTCCACCATTAAATCAATTATTATAGGGGACAAGTTATGCCTCTAACTTACGTTTTATTAGTTCGTGTTATATCCAAAATTATTATTATAGAAAAAAGGTGTGATGGCACATTTTGGTTTGGCATAGAGCTTAGCGTTGTTCCAAAGAAAAAATGGTTTATGAACAGAAAATCCATTCAAATTTCTAGTTCTAGTGTTCACTTGGGTTTTTGAAGTTCGTGTTTTACAAATGTGTATATGATAATACTATGCTGTTTTTTAATGTATTTATTTTATATACCTACAGGAAAGATATACGAGGTTGATATCAAAATATGAATCAACCCTTTTGTTCAACTCTCAAATGCAAATAATCTTCATATTATGAAAAAGGAGAATCAAGTTCCTCAAATTTGTAAAATTTCTACATGGCTAAAATATGAGATAAAATTTGTTGGAATGTTGTTGCTTAGACAAAAAGTTCACATTTCAAGACAAAGAAATTAAAGAATTTGTTGATGACAAATAATTGAAAGAAAACTAAACAACTTCTGCTGTGGCATGATTGCTATCAATAAACTGTCAATTCTTTGGTTTATTTTTACTATGTTACTTTCAAAGGTAGATACATGTTTTGCACAAAAGTTAGCTTTTTCATTCTCTCAGCAAAAGTAGGCTTTACAATATGTAAAAAATTCAAATGATTAATACGAGAGACAGAATACTACTCTTTTAAATAACACACATTTATAGTTATTAATAGCCAAGGATTCCTTAATTATAGAAAATATCAAAGCAAATCAATCCTCTTCTGCTGTGTCATGACAGATACGTTAATAAATACCTTAATTATAAGAAAATCAAATAAAATCAGTTCTTTTGCTATGCTTATACCAGTTTAATAGATTTTTAATGTCTATTAGAAACGACAATATAAATTAATTTTAATGACATTTTAGCTCAAATGGAAATACCATTTAGATTGATTTATTTTTGCTTAATATTTATTTAATGACTTCTACATCTCAATACACTATGTACCTACTAATGTAATTGTTTTGTAGTATCATTTTGTGTCAATCTGTGTATAGGTTTTATCTGTCCAGCATCTAAAACTCAACATATTGATCAATGTGTGCAGTAATTTTATATATGCTAAAGATTTAGAAAAGTGTGTATCTGATTGATGATGTTCTTTATTGCAAGACTAGCTGTTATACCCGGCGTTGCTCGAATAAAAATACTTTCATGTCTAATATTTTAATCTGAAAGTTACTTTTACATAAAATATTATTAATACACAATATGTCTGCAACTTTTAAAAAAATCAAAACCAGCAAAAAAAAGCTAATAAAATACGGAAAATAATACTGAAACTTATTTTTTTTTAAATGCGAAGCTCTCTTGAGAATAAACGAAGTATTAAAAACATATTTACAAAATTCAAAAGTAATATATTCTTAAAAAACTCTAAATACTATCTATACCAGAAAAATTATCCTAAAAAATTAAACGCTTTATGCTAGAAAGTGTAAAAATAAAAACAAACTGAAAAGGCAAGCGGAAGTTCCTTGTTGAAAACCAGCAAGACCAATTCCATGCGTGCCCTGACAGATTTATTACTTCGAAAATTAATAGAAAAACCAGCGGGAGTGGTCTCCCTTAAATTTTCTCGCATACTTCCCCAAAAGGTGCTCTTTCCCCTCCCCCGCGTGGATAAAACACCCAGAATCCAATGACTATAAGAAAGTTTTTCATTGTAGATTAAAGTGATTGTGTAAAACATTTAGGTAAAGAATCAAATTCAAAGAGATGTGTACCGAATAAAACGCATCTCACACACTTCCAAATCTTTCCGGCTTAAGGGCAAAGTGATGTAATCCTTCCGCGTGCACAGGGATTGCTAGAAGTACGCATGCGGATGGAGATAAAGAATTCGTTTCAAAAGTAAACAAGTATGCGATTATACAGACCGATAAACAGTCAACCCTTTGACGGATTTGGCCCAAAATTTTATACGGACCTACATACATGACGGTGAAACTGTGTACCAAATTTTATCCATCTAGTTATTCAAGTTTCTGAGTTATAGTGTTCACATGGCCGCGGATATGCAGACAGACTTTCCGTCGACGGATTTTGTCCAAAATTTGATAGATACCTACAAATTATGTTTGAAGACCACATACCAAATTTCATCCCCGTGTCTTTAATAGTTTTCGAGTTATCGTGTTCACAGACACACAGACAGACATAATTCCAAAATTGTGTTTTTCGGACTCAGGGAGGTCTAAAACATGGAGATTCGTCAAAATCTCGAGTTCGAATTTTTTGACAATTACAATACTTTCTTTTTGTATACTTCGTATACGAGAAAGTAATAAACCATTTAATTAATTATCACGAGACTTTCAATAAAACCTTACTTATACTTCATAGTATCTGTGATCAAACTTTAAATAAAATCTATTGAGTAATTTGGATATCACTGCATTGGATATATAAAAATAAAACTATCTCTAGTTAGAAAATGATAAG
>BGPR01000154.1:0-119458 GCA_013235015.1 Araneus ventricosus
TATTACGTATTATTAATTAACACATTCGGTACCAAGTTACTTTGAATTTAGATTAAAAACCGAAGTTTCAGGCCTTTCATTCTGGATCGGTTTCAAACCACATATGAGCTCGACTTTCGAACACTGCCAGCTTGTTAGTGTATATGAAGCGTAAGAAACTATTAGATGGCACCAGTGCTGTTGGTCTCTTGAAACCCCATTTCTGCTAATGACCTATGTATGTTGCTACTGTACAAGGAGATTCTCCATATGTAAAGTTACTTCTGAAATTAAAGTGATATTACTAAGCAAAGTCAACCTAAACCAGCTAAGTTCATGTAAAGCATAACACTGAGCACCATATTGAGACGTAGTAACCTGTATTTTCAAAAAAGCTCGGAGATTGATTCCTTGAAAAGCTACATGCGGCCAAACGCGAATTTCAGTACATGGTTTCTCGCTGGTGTAGACCTTTCGAAAGTTCTTCACATGGTTCCCAAAAAAGATGAGTGGAGACCATGTGGAGATTATAGGCGTTTAAATACTCAAACTATAAAGGATAGATTTTAACCAACATGTGCTCGACTTTCCATAATCTTTTTTTTTAATAAAAAAGATTTTTCAACTATTGATCTATAAAGCGTACCATCAGATACCTGCTTGCAGTTACCGATGTTCCAAAGATAAAGTGGTGCGATAACCCCTTTTGGATTGTCTATTTCTTTTTATGTATTTCTTGATTGTGTAATGCCTACGACTTTTTCTTGAAGTGGCTTATGTACGAGATCGTCAGGGAATTGGACTATATATCTCGACATGTTCATCTTGTATCTATAGACGAAAGTGAACATTAAAAACATTTGGAAAGGTTTTCCGTAGGTTTCAGAAGTACGTGGTCTTGTGGTTACTACAGAAAATGCGTTTTGACCAGCTATCTGTTAAATTCTTCGTTATTAATTTCCGGAAAGTGAACGAACCTTACCTGATAGAGTTATGACTGTTAATGAATTTCAGCAGTTTTAAACTATTAAAGACTTGCGTCGATTTTTGCCCTCTTAAATTTATCTAAGAATGCAGCGTAATGAACAATCTCTGTTAACTGATTACCTAAAGGGTAAAGAAAATGATACCGCCTAATAAATTGGGACTGAAAATGCAAACTTGCTTTTTTGAAAGTTGTAAAACAGTCTTGCTATGTCAACTCTTTTTAGTGCATCCGCTCGCTGGATGCGCGGTTATTCCTGACGTGCGATGCTTCAGACGCTTTAGGTTCTGTCCTAAGTCAAGAAGAAAAATGGCATGGGAACCTTAGCATTTTTTTTACGGAAGCTTATCTGGCCGAACATTACAGCGCATATCACCGTGAATTGTTAGTTGGTTTATGTGTCCGTTCGTCATTTTTTTTTATATGTTGATGCCGTAATTTTGTCAGATCTATACAGATCATGCCTTTGATTTACGCCTTCACCAGAAACATGAAAAAGTGTTCTCCACGCTCGATTCGGCATCTGACTGATCGGAATAAGCTGACGGATACGGGCACATTTTCATTTCACTTAAACGTGGCAAACATAGTTTGCTCGAATTTCAGAGATTGAAATGCCCCGCCAATTGATTATAACGAGTCAAGCATAAGCGTAGCTAACCAGACGAGGAGCCAATTATTAAACCTTGTACTACCTTCTTTTGCACGATTAATTTTTTAAAGTTCCAGTAATGGATACAGAACCTTTTTTTTTGACGTATCGACTGGAAGATGTCGCCGTCATTCCGAAGGAGTTTCGCCGACGGATTTTTTGAGACTCTTCATAACTTATCCCACCCAGAGCAAAGGGGTTACAGTAAAGTTGGTTGGTATCGCTCTTTGTCGGGCTACAAGAAACAAGTTTCGAATGGACACACGTTGTTGCATACCTGTAGCGAGGTAAAATTCAAAGCCACGGTAAGTCCTCTTGGAACGGTTTTGCCCCATCGTCATCGATTTGATCATGTTCATATTGATTCATTGACCACTTCCTCCATCTCGTGGTTATACATTATATGCCTCTCACAGTGTGTGATAGATTTTCACGCTGGCCTGAAGCCGTTCCTTCTTAAGGTATCCGAACACGTCTTGAAAGTCGATTTTCGGACCGTACCCCATTTTAAATTTTTATTGTTTTGATAGTTCATTCATTTCTACCTTTCTAAAATATATATTTACTTTTGCCTACATTAATTAGAAGACAGATAATTGTTTTATAACAAACCGAAAACTGGAAGCAGTTTAATTAGCTGAAAGTTGTCATTTAAAGGACAGAAACCTGCTGCAAATTCCTTTTAAACTCCTTTTTTTTTGGCAAGCTAATATGATGTCAGTATTTTTAGGGACTTATAAAAGTTTAGGATATATTAATTTCCAGCAAGTGGAAAACTAAATTTGATTTTTCTCAAATTAGATTTATGCATATTTTTCTTAAAACTTCAAACATGATAACTTTTCATGATATTATCATTCTCACTGTTCTTAGCCTTGTGAACATCTTCTTTCTCAAATGTTTCTCTTAGTGAATGTACTAGAATACTGTATATTGTAACAATATTTTTTTAAATTATGGTCTTTATGTGAAAATGACATAGAAAAAATTTGTTGAAAATCTTGTACGATTGCTCGATTCAGTTTTAGTAACTCTTGATATCCAAAGAAGTCACAAGATTCTAGTGTCAAGAACTAGTCCATAGTATGTAGTTTACCTTAGTATTAGTTTTTATTTGAATTATTACAAAAGCTGTTGACCAGTACGTTGAAGTTTTGGGAATTTCCTTCTAAAAAAAGCAGCAGAAATCAAGAATTTGTAAATTTATAATAATTTATACCTCAAAATCATACGCTAATATTAATCTTTATTAAATTGGAATCTTAAAAAAACATATTTTGCGTTTCTATTTCACAATTTAAGAAAAAGTGTCTAAACGTGTTCGGATACTCCTATGATATTAAGGCTGAGACGGTTGCCGATGCTCTAAAGATTACAGAAGGAAAGTTTTTGTGCATGTGAACCTAATAATTGTTCTCGGTTTTTTCTTCAACAGATAGGCTTACTAAGTTTTGGTTCCTCCTTTATAGTGGACCTCATCTTGTTGTTTCCTGTAGTACTTCAAAGCATTTTAACATTCAAGTGGGATCTGCCCAGCAACGGTTAGCAGAGACTAAAAAGACAGACTAAATGTATTTCTGGCTTCTTCTTTCAGAGATTCAGCCTTTCTAGTCATATTTTCCATTTAATCGCCCTGCTACCGCGTAGGGGAGCCTGTGGCGCTGCGGTCAAGACTTCAGACAGAGAAATGAACTGACGAGATTGAGTTGAACGTGACTACAAATAAATGCGCAGCTAGAAATAATCTGCCTCAAGTTTCGAATCTTTCCTGTTTTGTTTAGATACCGACGTCGCTTTTGTTATGTTAATAAAGATGTTGTTTCTATAGAGATGTCGAGTTGTCATTTGCATAATTAACTAGCAGACCAGTAATAATACTTAAAAAACAAAATAGGATTTTTTTTTGGGCATTTTTCCCATGTTTTATTCAAGAAATGAAAGTAAAAAAACGTTTTTAAATCTATTTTAAAAAAATCGGGCTTTTAAGGGTTACAGTACCGGAACGCTTCTGGGCCCTGTGGCAAAAGGAAGCGCTACTTTAACTCCTGTAACGGTTCTATTCCTAAATTAACCTTTTCCCATTCAAAATGTGAAGTCATTAGCAATGTTACCGTTCCCAGGGTTAAGGGAGATTTACAATTTTTTTCGTAATTATTTTCATAAAAATAGGAAAAGCCAGAACTGCTTTGGTGCTTTCCGGCGAACAGTATGATCCAAATCAGGGTTCTGTGGGGAACAAACCATTCATCGAAGGTTTACTTTCCAAATCTGAGTTTGAAGGTCAAGTGTAGAGCCTTGCATTGTCGTATAAAAGGATGAAAACAATAATCGACATTTGCCGTTTTGACGTATGGCTAAATGTAACGTATCAAAGTGGCAAGGATTAGTGGAGAACTTCGTAATAAAGACATTATTAACTCCATTAGAAATAATTTCTGTAATTCATCGAGAAACTTATTTAAACGTCCTTCTACATTGCAACGGCTATAAGTCCCTAAAGTTAAATAAATCCTACAACAACTACACCGGATCGACTAGTGAATCGCTCAAAATCAGAACTATTCATTATTTAGGAAGATTAAAACCCTTTTGCATAATGAAATGTTTAAACTCCCTCAAATATTTACGCTACTGCAAATATTTTCACATATCTACTAGCTGAAAATTGTGTGCAATGCTTGGAAATATGTAGTTAACGTTATAAGAAAAAACAAAGTTCATTCTAAGTTCTTCATCTCTTTATTATCTTTTGAGACTTATGATTACTATTTAGAACTTGCGTCTAGGCATAGTAAAGATTATACATTTTAGATAGAGCAAGTCATTTTTTGAAAGTTAAATTAATGGAGTTATGTTCTATTCTACTAGAAGATACGGAAAAGTCACTGTAAAATTGTACAGCGTTTTCGATTCATTGTTAAAAGACACCTTGAGCGCACAATCTAAGAACAAAACGTAGTAAAAAAACGCGCATTTATAATGCAATTTTCCAAACCGAAGTCGTAACAACCGCGACAACAGTGAGAAAAGATTATCTTTGACCACAAACGTCGACCAGATAGTACAGGCATGACGCATATTTCCTGAACACCGAAAATAAAAAAAGCATCTGGCAGATAACCGACTATTCTGTTTTTGTTTCAACGCCCTTCTGGCAAGAGCTTTGGTGAATCGTGACCAAACATATGCGCGTTTTACACGTTTTGTTCTTATATCATCAAGGTAAGTTCTTTTTTCCTACTAAATCAAAGACGCTCTGTACAATTTGTAATTGACTGTTTTCCGTATTTGATCCGTTTTCGAGATAGGATCGCTAACCTTTGTCGCCAGTTGGCGCTGAACTCAATCCCACCGTGTGGTCACTTTACATATACTAGACACCAAGTTTGTGGCAATAGTTGTACCTTGTCCCTCTCAGTAATGTGGATAGAAGACTTAGTGGTACACCCCTATATATAAAAGAGACATGAGAAGTACGGACTGATCACCAATCCTCCCAAACCACCGGGATTAGAAACTTGGAAATTTTGCAGGTGTTGCTTTTTGATAGTAAGTTCTCACTAGATATGATTTTTCAATTTTAATTAATCAAAATTACCTTAAATTTTATACGTTTTTCCGCAATAATCTCTTGGAGCATATTATCCCACAAAACTATTTTAACATCCTAGTAAAGTTCAAAATTAGCTTTTTCAATACAGTAATCTTATTTCCATGCAACATTTTCTTAATACACTAATTTTTTCAAAAGTTTTCAAACATGATTTGTAATAATGTTTTTATTGTTGTAGATAAAATCTCTGCACCCTCCTTATTTCAGCAATCTTTTTTATTCCTGCGCTTTTGCACTGTTACGTTGTGATAGTATAAATTGTTTTCTTGGGAAATTAACTCCAAAGCAGAATTTTCACTTTAGTATTCACTGTATTGCTGAAGATTTATCTAATCTGCTTCAGTAACATTTTTTGTAACAATGTTTTTTGTATTTATATTAAACCTGGTTATAGATATTTGATTTCGGGGTTGTGTGTGTGAGAGAGGTAGACTGAAATGATTTTCATCTTTTCTTCAAATTATTTAATCTCTCATAGTTTTCTTGCCATTTTTTTAGTAAATTGAAAATTGAAAACGCTTTAATTTTGTATATTACGAAAGGCAAGTTTTTATTCAATTTTGTTATTAAAGTGAACAGTATCATTACTGCTAAACTTAAATTTTTCAAGTGATAACTCCATCAAATGTATATTAGATTTATGCAGTTCAGAACTAATGGTAAGAAGCTTGTTTAACGGTAGAAGAAATAGGTTGTGGAAGTTGAGACGGACATTATCAATGTGCAGTTGCTTTCTGACTGTAATACCGTGTACACTACAAAGAAGAGAATTGTATCAGAGAATGCCGAGTGTACATCCAAGATAAGAGACCATGTAAGAGCTTGTGTTGTCGCCGTAGCAATCAATGATGGGGAAGGAATAATTCGTACTAAGGACGGCTAGATTCGTGGGCAGGTGGCTCAAACTACGGAGAGAAAAAGATAAGAGGACTGTTGCTGTTGGCATAAGACGTCAGACAACAAAAGGACGAAGGACGACAAAAATAAAAAAAGACGTTGCTGCGAAAAACTGTTTAACTTAGTTTAAAGTGTTATAAGTACTTATACTTGAAAATATTTTTATCCCGAGCAACACTGGGTGTACCAGCTAGTATTGATTAAATGCAGAGAGTTAAATTGAACATTATTAAGAATTCAAACAATAATGAAAATTTAAAAGAGAAACGGATGGAGGAGATTCTGTTTCTCCTAATTCAGTTCTTCAGAAAAGGATTTCTTTATTGCTTTTTCATTGCTCAGAAATAATTTATTTTTACGAATTAGTAAGACTGTTGAATATTTCTTTTCTAGAAGAAATCCTTGTTTTATGTGTACTTTCACATTTTAATGACATACTCATTTAAAACTACCAGATAGTTGTAAAAGTGTATTCTTATGTCCGATTTCTTATTAATTTTGCTCTAATCGTCCATCTCTAATATATATAAAAGGCAATGTTTGTGTGTGTGTGTGTGTGTGTGTGTGTTTGTCTGCGATGTCCAGACGAATCTATCGCACTTACAGCCATGAAATTTGGCACACAGGTAGTCGTAATGGTGATTGAATGCACCTCGAAGCCGAAATTTTAAATTTTAACCTAGAATTTTTTTTATTTAATGTTTTGTGTTGTTTTGGTTGATTTTTCGCACTAATTTCTCAATAGATTGGTTTCGAATAATTGCACGACAAAAATAGATACACCATCGGAAAGAGCACGCGATTTCCGTTCTAATGAAGTTAGTTTTGAATTTCTAACGTAATTTACTGAATTTTGAGAAATTTTTAAAAAATACCCAGTTTTGGCATCAAGATGTTACTTTTGATTTTAAATTTGTTGCATCCGACTTTCTAATAACACTATTAATTTCAATTTTTTTCAGCTTATAACTAGAACGGTTCTGTCGGATTTAAAAAAAGAATGGTTAAAATATCTTTTATCGTTTTTTTTAAATTAATTTTTTTCTGGGCCGTTGCGAGTTATTTTTCTCGATCGAGTTCCAAAAGCGGAACTTCTTCGGAACGTTGATGCCAATTTTGATTGGCGGACGCGTAGGATACGTCATGACCTTCACCTGAATGAATTACTTCGATTATTATTTTCGGATTTTATTTATATTTTGCTTGCTGTATAATAATCATTTTCACGTTCCAATTTTGTAATATTGTTTTGGATTAACGTACTCTGTACTGTAGCGTGAAAAAAAAAATAAGCAGGAAAATCAAAAAATGTGTATCTTTTGTTTTGATTTTGTTTTCAAAACTTTTTCATGTCATTGTGGGCGGTTCTTTTTTTTTTTCCATTTTGTTAAAGTCCTGATTCCACGGGCAACGCCGTGCGCGTACTGCTAGTTTACCATGAAATTATTCACACTTTAAATAAAAAAAAATGATAAACTGCCATCTTCATATTAACGACAACTGTTTCAAGTAACTTACGCATCTTTGATTTTAATCAAATCTAGTTGATTAGAATATTTTATTTTTGGATTAAAATTTCAGTTGATTTGATTTTCCTGAAGTACTAAGAGTTTGAGGAAATGCGATTAGTTCTGAGCTATCAATAGGTATATCTCAACATGGAAAAAGTAGCCTGAAATATTTTGGGTTAATTAATATTTCATAAACTAAGGACACTATTTAAATTGTTCACTTCTGTATGTACATTGAATTAAGATTCAATTTATTTTACAGCCGGCAACAAAAATACTGAATTCGTAAGTAGAACATCGTTTGAAAATTGAATTAATCCTTTTAATGATAATACACAACAATAAATAAAGCACATTTTTAAATGTTTCAGGTTTTTTTAACCCCTTAACTCCTACGTGCATATATATACGCCATTGCAAGACTTTAAAAAAATACCTTTTAATAAGTTTATTGCTAACCGTATAACTAAGTCCACTGCTTAGGAATGTAATACTTTAGCTTAGCTTAGTTTAGTTATTTTAACGTCCCGTTTTGAAGCACAACACGAGGGATATTTTGTGACAGACCTCGTAATTTTGAACCACGGTCAGATGACGGGGACGACAAATGAGCTGGCACCCCCCTCTACAAACTTCCACGCCACACCAACGGGAGGACGTTTGACCACTACGTATGATTTAGCATGCAACACGCCGCATACACGACGGATCTTCAGTGGAATCGACTTTCGAACCTGGAACCTTCCGGCCCCTAAGCCGGGACCTTACCACTAGGCCACCGCGGTCTACTTGGAATGTAATAAAATGACCTTGAACAGAAACTTGCCTAGGACATGCCCATGTTTTAATTTAAAGGGGTGGAATGCGACTATAATGGCGACAATTAACGTGTATGATGTAGAATCATGTGACAATGGGTTAACGAATCGCGTAAGATTTTGTTTGCAATTAAGGGGTTAATAAGAAACTTAAAACAAATAAATTATTGATAAATAATAAATAAAACGAAATATCAAATGCAGTCTTTTAAAAATTTGTAAATGATCCAATTACATCAACGCTTATGCATCGCATAGCAGATAATACAGAAAATATACCCCTAGATGACTCGCGCCATGCCTCTCAGGCCCATCGAACTCCGGAGACATGCAGATTATAGTTGCTTACAATCTATCGACACTATATTTGGCATTTTAAGCAAAAAAACTAAATTAACATGGAATAATTTACTCCCTTTTATGTATTCATAACTATAATTTATGATTAACTTTGCAAAAAGTCGATGAATTATCTTTTCAACATGATATCAGCATCTGCATACATGAAATGCTGCTCAGTAACCAAACAACGTATTGCTTTTAGGCCTTTTTATTAAAACTAATCCATAAAAGTTCAATAAATGTTCATTCCTTTCAATAAAGAAACAATACTTGACTTTATTTCAGCATCTCTAATTACAGAATACATATATTTGACAAAGGTTTACAGAAATTTTGCATTCCACAATTCATGAATTTATGAATAGAAAAGCAGCATTTCCTTCTGTGTTGACGACAAAATGTGTTCTATACTACGTTCATTTTTTTCCATAATGAGATTTTTATGCTTTCACATAATAAAGTCTTATCAGATTTATTCCAATAAGTTTACTTCGATTAAGGTTCAAAATTTGAAGCTACGCGAAGGCTATTTAGGAACGGGTCGCGCATTTTTTAGCCGCGATCGAATGACAAGGATAAAAGCTGAACCGGCATTCTTCTCTCCATAACTGTACCTCAGAACCTTACGAGGTCACATTCTGCCAAAACTCTTCAGCGGAGTGGAAAAACCGAAAAAATTTACTCGTTGCCTATGAGAATTTACTCTCTTATAACCTTAGTAATTATAAAAGGGAAAATGTTAACAGACTTGCGATGGTATGTCTTGATGCAAAAGCAGATTCTTCATGCAAAACTGTAACAATAGAAAAAATCGTCGATTTTGGACTTGCTTCCTTTCTTTCTGAGTTACAGATATTTCTACACCAAATCACATTAAGCAGTTTCATTCTAATAGATACAAGGTGTTTCAAAAATATCTGGCATAAATGAAAGGGTAGGTCAGGCACGCAGAAACGAGTCATTTTCGCAATAGAACATGGGGGTCGGAATTGCGAAAGGCTTTTGCTACAATGGACTCTCTGTCAGTGAATTAAGTGAAAGAAAAGAATGCACGAGATTGAGTAGAATACAAATTTACAATAACACAACTCAGTTGCACACAGCATGACAGATACGATAATGGCAAGTAGGACGCAGTATCAATCAAACCTTTGGAATACTTGAAGTAAGCGTTCAAACGACTTGCCATTTGAGGAGATGCACACTCCGCATATTGTTATGTATGAAACTGGGTTGTCGTGCTATTGTAAATTTGTATTCCATTCAGTCTGTTTTATACATTTTATCAGGTGTATCATGTTCTTTCATTTAATCCACTGACAAAGAGCCCCCTGTTGCGAATCCCCTTTGTCTTTCCGACCCCATGTTCTATTGCGAAAATGTCTTGTTTCTGTATTTCTAATCTACCCTTTCATTTTTGCCAGATATTTTTGAAACATCCTGCATAATTTGCCCTGGAAAGGCTACACGGCAGATCAGCCATCTTAGCTCTGTCAGAATCTAACTTGTTGTTTCTCATTGTTTTCATTTTTTATTGTAGGACTACGTTCCTCCCATTGGGATCTCAGGAAGGAATTTGATTCAAAACGCCACAAAAAACATTGTATGGGAGATCCTCTATATCTCGGAACTACATATGTTAAAAACATAACTAATATCTTATTTTAGAGGTAACAACAGAAGTTACGAAAAAGAATTCAAAATCGGAATTGTAGTTCAGCGACTACTGAGTCGCATAGTTGGGCAAAAATACACATGGTGACGCGATCCTCTATACCTCGGTAATTACAAATGTTAAAAACATAACTAATGTCTTATTTTAGAGATAAAGGGTAACAACAGTTACCCTTCAGTTACAAAAAAATTATTAAATTATGTATGTTATTTTTCATATCATGGACCGATCAAACACAGAATTGTAACATATCCACGCACGATTGAAGAATTCAAAACAAAAGAATTGACATTGTAGTATATTTTATTAAGAAATAAAACAATTTTCATTTTAATCTTAGATTCATTTTATTTCGCCAATTTTCCATACATTAGTACAGAAACAAAAGAGAATTGAGAGTAACTTCGAGAAACAATAGTATCGCAAGTAACAAAGAAAATCCGAGAAGCTTCGAGAAACAAAAGAGTCTCGCGAGTAAAGTAGTCCCACACCTTTAAAATCAGCGGCTGTTTGAAAAAGGCAGCCTCCGGTCATTTTTCACTTAGTGGATTCTATTTAACATTAGAATATAATAACATGCAGTAAATGTCACATTCAGTTAAATTGTTTATGAAATTTATATAATTGGTCTATCCATTTAAAATCGAGATTAACAGTCAAAAATAGGTTTCCATCTACAATTTTAATTTAGTTTTCTTTCCCTAAAGTGCCTAGTAGTATTCCGTACGATAACAGAGTGCCGAAACAGCTAATTAACAGTGATCTGTCGAACACATAGATATTCCATAAACTTAGATGGTTGCTCGGAATAAAATATTTCTTAGAAGTTACTTTGAGTTCTTCACGGTAAAGAGGATATTGATGCGCTAAATATTGTAAGACGTTTTTTGTCTTTTCAGCCACTTCGTTCGTTTTAGAAGGAAAAATCACTATCAGGAATTGTAACGGCAAATCGTAAGTGACAAAAATAAATAATGCAAAGAAATAGTCGTAAGTCATGGAAACATTCAATGCCGCCCAATAAAATAACCAAAATAAATTAATCATGTTGATGAAGAAAAAAAGGAAGATAGGAAATGAAAAGCTTTTATTTACAGTTCTCATGAACATGGCAGCTTTACCACACATGCTTAGTGAGTCCTCAAAATAATTGGCAAAGCAATTGTCTGCCAGATTATTTTTCAACCTCCGAAAGAGATATTCTAAAAATATGCAAACATAACTGTAGTATATTACTGATATTAGCATAAATAAAGATGCTAAAATGTAGTATATCATATCAAAAGTGTGAAAAATGAGAAAGCAGTTGAAAACTCTAAATTTGAGATAATTCTGTAGTGACGGTATTTGGCAGAATTCATCTGAATGATAAAGGCTTACATTATTTTCTGCGACACTGATCAAAATACTGAAGAATAAATGCAAAATTGCAACGAAGACAAAGTAGGCGACAAAACAATATTTTCTTTTACTGAATTTTTTACTATTTGGCAACTTATTAAGCTGCTTCTTCAGATCATACGCAATTTGTAACATTACTCGACGTTTTCTATAAACTAATGTGTAAACAATTATAATTGATCCTGATAGCACAAGCTGAGTGAATTGGATTCTTTTGTCTGGTAAGTAAATAAGCCATAAAATTTGCATAAGAAGTCTTGCAGAGAAAACTACATAAACGAAATATTTCGGAAACTTGTTGAGAAAGTAAACTATTTTAATTTTTCGAATGTGTCTCAAATTTATCTCCAAAGAGCTTATCCTTCTATTCTCGACGAAATCCATCGCATGGATTCCTAGCAAGCTGAAAACCAAGAAAATCCACCTGAATTCCTTCAATAGATACTTTTCAGAATGATTATTTACTGCTAAAATTTCTTCGATATTATTTTTATCTCTATTATATTTTGATGAATCACCAATTTTTGATCTCGTTCTTTGATGTTTCACAAAAATATTACGTTTCCTTGTGACCATTCTTCCTATCATGTGTCTTCGATTTCCGAACATGTTTGGCTTTATTCCTATCTGATTTACTTTATAAGGAATCTGCTTTACTTTATAAGGAATCTGCTTTGTTATCCAAGGAATCTGCTTTGTTATCCAAGGAATCTGCTTTACTATCCAAGGAATCTGCTTTACTATCCAATATCAGAAATTAATATTTCTTACTCAATAAGATTCTTAAAACAAAATGTTACTGCCGTCTTCAAATGAAATTTTGAAAATTTCCTTTACAGAAAATATTCGCTTTTTGTTTTCAAATAATCCAGTGTTTTCTGTCTGCTGGTAAGCTACCCGATTTTGAAGTCGTAGAAGTAATCATTTATTTTGATAATAGCTTAGTTATCGATCAAATTTTGATTCAATATGTAAAGGATGTTCGTACCAGTTTCGCCGTAATTTGAAATTTAGTTACCACATAAGATTTCTGTCAATTGAATCTAAACTTTTATGGTCAAAAGAGATTTTCTTTTTAAGAGTCACGCCTTTATTTCGAAAGAACGAATATTTCCAATGCATTGAAGAATAGTAATTCCAACTAGGGAATATCGATTTGTTTTTACAGTCAACTTCTATTCGTACTTTAACATATGCAGTGACGTCATTCCCTGGAACTGTAATTTTTGTTATAGTTCTTGCTCTTTATGAAAAATAAAATATAAATTGAATATCATATGATGTATTTCGTCTGGTTAATTCTAAAATTATGAATAATGAATGTGTTGGAAGTAATGCATTTTCAGAAGAAACGTTTTACTTTTATTGCGAAATGTTTGATTAATTTTCAACAGTAGCCTCTGAAAAATGTAACGGTTTTCTGATAATATTTCATTACTTTAGATGCACAGCAGTTTGCTAGCTTTTCTGTCGAAATAAAATAATCTCAAAAAATCCTTGACGCTGAAACTCATCTCATAGCCCCGACAAATTTTGATCCCAATCATAAAATTTCTACCAATGGGGTAGTGGAACGGGAACGGCGTTACGGCATTGCTTTTTTTCACGAGAAATAAATAAGAAAAAACTGTGAAAAATGTGACTAAACCTATTAGGCAACATTATTAACCTTCCAGTACTCGCGCGTATGTAGAAGATACTTATATTGGGCATCGTATTACATACTTAAATTGTTCTTTTATAAATTTAAGTGCAATTTTTTAATATAATCTTTATTTAGTAATGGCGTACGGTGGCTCTAAAAGCTACTGAAGCACTCGGGCTTTTAGTACACATAATACCCACAATATTATTCATAAAATCTTTATAAATATAAAATAGGAGAAGGTTGCAGAAATTTAGCCATCTGGACAATTTTTCAATGTGCAGTGATAGACAAATAATTTTAATTAAAATTACTTTTTTTAAGTAATTACATTGTTTGTAAGATAAATAAATTTTTATGAATAAATAAAGAATATATTATTATTAATAAATAAAGTAATAAAAAACCAGCTTAAAAATTGTGTCAATGGCCCAATTAAGTAAATTGGCTGCCCAAATAGGACCACTGGTTTCCCAGATTGGACAACCAATTTTTCCGCACAATTAAAGCAAAAATATTTTTTGAATCACGAATTCAAACCCCCCCCCCCCAGGAAACAATGTATGAACTCAAGTATGACCAGTTTTTTTTTCCCCTTATATCTTATGCGAAACTGCGTAAACTTAATTTTTGTTCTTTTTTACATTATCCGTGATCACTACAATCGGCGACTACTGTATATCTATTCCCTTCTTATTACATACACGATATCTCATACAATATAAAGTATTCAAACAATATTTTTCATGGAAATTCCTTCATTATCTCAGTCTCTTGGCCTTTAGAATGGACATACATTCGGCGGGAGCAAGTAGCAAACATTCTGTGTTTGACCCGGTGCCCATAGGAGATGTTTATCTGAAAATAATTAACAAGAAGATTGCGGAGCGATGTCAGAGAAGAGATTAGAGGCAAAAATCGGATGTGTGCAATGGGCTCCATAAATGTGTGTCCAGTTATATTCCGATTTCGGTAAAAGTTAAGTTTACGGTGCACAGCCGTTCCTCCCCACTTGGGATCGCCAACTTTTTGTCGCCAAGAACAAGATGGCTTGGCGATGTGAGAACATTCTTGGGTGAGCAGCCATCATTTTATTGTTGCCTTGTGCACGCAATGCTTGTGGCATCTCAAGTGGATTCCGGGCAATATTTTAAACAAAAAAACCATCAGCGGCTTCGCTTTCAGCAAAGCGGGAAAGTAGTAGCTTCGCTTTTTTCATTGAATGTTATGAATCTAGATTTTTTTTATAAAAATTCCAGTAACGAGAATTTCAATTCCAAACGAAGTTTTATTCAAATTCGAAGAAATAGACCAATGAAATCGTAGATAGCATATACCTGACCAATAAAATCGCAACGCTAAAGCGCGAAATAAAAATATAACGATTCATGCGCGAACAAGACACGAATAGGAACATTCCTGCACATCCAAAACAAATGTTCTGCGGTCGCCAATCCGTCTTCTGCTTGGCGGCAAGTAATTGGCGAGCTAATGCGGAGAGAAAGAGCTTTGCACCGTAAACTTTACATTAACCCTGATTTCCTTCTGACCTCTGCTGAAAATGCTAAGTAAAACTGTCGCTAATGTTCGTTGTACCTTTAACACAGCACACCGGACACCATACACTCCAGTAAAACATAAATAAACTAAAACCGGTTATAATTTGAATCCGGCGCCAATAAGTAATGGACGAATGATTTGATTCACTAAGGCATCAAGGTAGCCGTTTTCAAAATGAAACAAACACGAGTGATTTGATTTCTTTTGTTTACAGTCGATATTTACTTGATTATAAAAGCAAAGAAGTAAAAGTGCGTGCAGAGGGCAGGTAACTCGATGACGTCAGTTTCGAGATCAGAACTTATCGAATTCATGTAGGTTGTTGATTCTACAGTCGAATGAATTTATCACTCATAGCAAGTTTCCAAAATAAATAATCAGACTGCAAACTTCTGTTCAAATAATCACAGAGCTGCTGAAATAAGTTGGGGAAAAACTTTTTGAAATTGTAGGTCTCGGATAACAGGTAATATTGATTCATTATAAAATACTTTTGAGCTATACGTTATCAAAATTTATAATATTAGCCTAATCATATTATATGAAAATGTAATGAAATGGAATGCAGCTGAATTGATTAAGAATGTAACCGACAAATAATTCTTTAAAATGTTAATATTTTTAAAAGTGATTCTGGTTTTTAATATAGAAACCGAAATTAATTCTCGAGACACCCAGGGGTTGAATCTTGCCTTGTATCCTGTAAAGACTCTTTCATATATTGATTTAATTCTTGATTCATTTGTTTTTGTAGTCAAAGAAAAGTACAAAGAAAGAAAAAAGTAAAGAAGTAATATATTTTACATACGATACGATGAGCTTCATTTTATCTATAAGACACATTCTTGCTTATCCCATTCGAGGATCTTGTGCCAGGGAAAGTCACATCAAATCAAAGACACATTCTTATGGAATGTCCCTATTTTAACTTTCAAAGACACTCATTTTGGTGTCACGCATCCTTCCTTGAAGGATTCACTGGATGATCCTTCAAATTGTAATTTATTCCAATCTTAAAGACATTGGCTTTTATATTTCCATTTGAGATAAGATGTTCTTTGGAATTTCTTTTACAATTTCTTTTGAATGCCTGGAAAGGACTTTTTTATGGTTTTACTAATATTCGATTTTAGATGTTTTTATTTACCAAGGTCTGGTGCAGTATAGTCTAATATGACTGTTGCACCATAAAACCCGCAACAAACAAACGATTAGCTTCATTCTAAAGCCCAGTAAGATTCCGAACACCTCTTTTCTTGATTCCCTGGATGCCAAAAAATTAAAGGTGCTTTCATTTCTGTTCACTTTGAATAAAATGATTTCAAAATGTATCACGCTTTCATGTGCAAATATTTTTCTTTGTTATTCATTATCATGTTATGCGTTTTCGTTGTTATTGTTTGTTCATCGAAAATTTAAATTTACATAAATTAAGATTGAGAATTGTTGGAGACTGACGATATCTGAATTTCCAAATTGATTGTTTTGAAGTCTGATGCAAATCTTTCGATATTCGAGAACTTCTTTATCGACGCAGATCGGGTTTTGAGGTAATTTGGAAGGGCTACCGACTTTCCGAATAAATTAGGCTTTGACTATCGATTGTCAGACGATTTCTACTAAGAAATGTTGATTATCCGGACTAATGCGTTAGACTCGATAATATGAATCAATGAATTTAACTTGTTCATCTTGACTAATTGGAATCGGTTGTGTAAAGGGAATTAACTCGAAAACACCATTTTAAGGTGGTTGTTTTCACAAAATATCGCAGAAAAAAACTCTAATACTACATATTTTTACAATTAATTACTACATTATAAGTAGTCTGTTGAGCGCCGTTAGTTCGATTCTTGAAAACAAACTACACGCACTGACTGCCTGAATCCAATGAAAGTTCTGCGTTATATATGCGAAATAACATTTATCCGTTTTGTTTGATCAACTTTGAATTTTTGTCTTATATTGGAATTTCATTAACAAATTTGTGCCCATGATTATATATACCCAAATCTAAAAAAAATATGGAGTATAGACGCCGAATTTGAACCAACGTCTAAACTGGATCAGTATCATAAATTTAATTTGATTAAATATTTGGGCCGTAAAATAGACAAATTATGTTTGATGTAAATGTGCTGCATAAAGTCATTCTTAAGCGAAAGTTATTACGTGGTTACAGTTAAAGAACAAGTGTTTAGATTTAGGCATCGGCAATCGATTATTTTAACAAAAGACAAAAAGCATTTGCGCATTTCTAAACCAAGTAGAAAAATGTTATATCCTCGGATAGAAAATTTCTTTAGCTAAAATTTACTATAGTCATTTTATGAAAAAAGTTTAAAATTAAAGTTAGCGGTATTTATTTCGTTGATGTTGAAAGGTTGCCTATATTGGACCATTTAAATCATTGGAGTTATTATCGTAAACTACAGGAATAGCTAAGAAAGTAGTTTATCACCGTTTACAATCCTCATAAAAAATATAAAAACGTAGGATAGCATCATTTATGAAGAAAAACCCTGAGAAGAGGAACTGATACAAAGCATAAAATGCCATATTTGTGTTCATACATTCTGTGCTAGTGTGAATTTGAGAACCAAAAAAAATATTTTTGCTTTAATTGGTGCTTAAAGAAATTGGTGGTCCAATCTAGGCAACCGGTTTTGTTGATTGGCCAGATGACAACTTTTTTTAAGCTGCTTTTCCCTAATTTAAAGTGCATTTAATAAAAAGTTAATTGCACTGTTTTGAAGATAAATAAACTACAATAAACTTTACTAGTTTTTCCTTAAAATTATTTCTCCAACACTGTGCATCTAAAATTGTCCAACTGGTTCCAGTTGGGCGACTCTCCCCTATATTTATTTCAAATAAACTCTACTTTATTCAGCTAAATATTATTCAGGAGACATCTGATTTAATATCTCATTTTTTTGCCAAGAAATTTTAGACAAAAATGCATTTTTCAATAAAAGGGTTAAAGCACCGAGTCCCAAAATGCCTGCAAATGAAATATTTGGAATATATCAAAAGTTGTTTCCCATGAAATAAAATAAGTTTTATTATCTTTTAAATCTGTTCTTTCGTAATAGAAAGTATTTAAACCAAAAAGATTACTATTACTTAATTCTATTAATCTGAAACAGATTTCTTTTATTAGGTTATTTCTCAATCTAAGTATCTGATTCGACAGGATGATAAGTGAATGGTGTAAGTATTCTTTTCTTGCATTTATTATACATTTAAATCTCAAAGTACTTACACCATGAATTTGAATTATTAACCCTTTCCACTCGAAAAGCAATTAGATGCATAATTATTCACTGAATGGTACATTTAAATGCTTGGCGGTATAAAAAATATGAGACTTCAGATTTTATTTTTCGGAAAAATTCAGCAGCTTCTTGCAACTGTGTAGATTTCTTTATTAACTATCGTCAGAACGATGAACTTTCTAAATTGGCGCAAGAGATGCGCCAGTAGAGAGCAAAGAATTAATTTTGCTTCCTATATTCAAGCCTTTTTTTATAATTCCTTATTAATGAACTTACAAGAAGTGGTATTGCTTTGCATCTTTTTATTGTATTTTTTAAAAAATAAGGCTCTCGCTTCTTTCCTTGTCTTTTAAATATGCATGTAAAAAAACACAAGAAATATAATTTTCTTTGATTTCATATGGAATCATAATGCTACTCTAAGATGTCCACGAATGAGTATCACCTATAAAAGCACACATGTCGACGGTACTCTGATGACAGAGTACCGACTTGAGAACTGGAAGATCGCTGGTTCGAGTGTCAAAAATCCATTGTCTACATTGGTCTAGTGGACGTTAATTCTATTGCACGCCAAGATTTCTCTATTTTGAGAGATGTGGGAAGTTTGGAAACGAGAGCGGGTAGCACAGGTGACGTCCTTTTCACCTAAGGTTCAAAATTACGAAATCCGCACCAAAACAGCTATCGTGTAATTTCATAACGTAGTAACGTCATGTAGCTTCATTATTCTAACTAAAACTAATATTACATTATTTCTCGGAATCGAATGAAGCATTAAAGAAAGAAAAACTTGATTAGCTTTGCTCCCTACCTGTGTGAAAGATAAAGCTTTCAACTTATAGGTTTATCACCTTATGTTTGTTTGGATATCGATTATCGACTGTCTTAATCAGGATAAAATTAACGTAATACACTATACCTCCTTTCCTCTAAGGTGATTGGGATTTAATTATAGAATAACATTTTGACTTCTATATCAGGACTCCAAAAAAAAAAAAACTTTTTTTTATTTGCAACTCTTTAAACCATCCCATCTATACTAGGTAGGGAAATAACAAGGATTCTAGATACAGCTAGTGTTGAAATGGTGTTAAGCCTTAAATGCTCAGTGTTGCCTTTAACACATTCATGCCGGCGCGGCACCACCGGTGGCTCGCACTTAGATGCCCCACCAGACGGCGCTTACCAGCGGTGGCTTGCACTGATGTATCCCATCAGGCGGCGCGTACCACCGGTGGCTCGCACTTGAATGTTTCATCAGGCGGTGCGAACCACCAACAATTTAGTTCTTTTAGTAACTAGAAAAAATTTCCATAGAGTTGAAAATTAAAATAATGGAAATGTAACTTATATTAGTTAAAAAAGCAAGATTTATGTTATTTCAACTGAATATTATAAACATAACTTAAGTAATTAATTCGATAATATAAGCATAATTCAATAGTATAAACATAATTGTTTATTCGTTTCTATGCGATTTTTTAAAACATTTCAGAATAAATATCCGGCAAAAACATGACAGCACACAGGAAAAAAAAATAAAGATCAGTACTAATTATCATAGCGATAAAATTTCATTTTTCACTTTAGTTCGGAGCTGCCCGATAAAGCAAAGCGCTCTTGGAGTAGCCGCCCATGGGAGCAAAACATGAATTGCAGCGCCCGCCGGCGTGAACGTGCTAACACGTTGATAGCCATGTGAATGAAATACGACTCACACGGATAATACGATTATTACCTACTCTAATCAGAAGGCCTCTTCTCTACTGTAGTTAAGAGATAGCAGAAAAGGAGTCATCTAATTAGACATATGATTCGAATCTGACTTGCGTCGAGGCCATTAATGTGTTAAGCAACATATCCAATTTTGTCTTCTAAACTCTTGAGAATAAGACTGAATCTCTAATGCCTGTTGTTGACAACAGGATACGCGTTGAAAATTTCATTAAATCAATTTGCAACATGCAGCAACATGGCAGCCTGAGTGCTGATAAAAGATAAAAATAAATCGATTTTTTTCACTTGAGGCTGCATCTTTTTTTGCTTTGTTTGTACACTTTAGAATGCCATGTTTCATTCTACAATGTTGAAGGAAATTCCTTATCCATATTATTTATTAAAATTCATCTGTGTTTAGCATTATTGAATTTTATAAAGGAAATTTTTTTCTGAAATACAGCCCAGTATTGTCAGTTAGTAACAAACTGTTTTTTTAGCTACAAATCAAACTTAAAACAAAATAGGATTTTCTAAAGTACTTTTCCCATGTTTCATTCAAGAAATGAAAGTCAAAAACACTTTAAAATCTATTTATAAAAAATCGTGCTTTTAAAGGTTAATGTCGGTTACTTGAATAGACCATGTTATCCGCCACGTCTCATATGGATTTCGTTCTCTTCTAGTGCTCGTTTCTTATGGCTTCGGTGGAGGAATTGCTGCCTTGATACTACCGAAACTTTGCCTATGCTGCTGCGGATTCGCTTGCCATGGCGTCAGAAAGCATTCCTTCGCTTCGCGCGACCACAGCGGCATCGTAGACTTAGAGGCTGGAAGCTTGTTTGCCAGGTCCCAGAGTTCGGGTATTGGAGGATTTCCGTGGTACATCAACTTGATGCTCTTCCTCTTTGGCTTTACGGCGACTATCATCGTCATCCTCGTCGAGTCGATGGAAGGTTCCATTCCTAATCCAAAAAATGTGACTTTAGATGGAAATTTTACGACTGAATCCGTTTACTTGTTTAATGTCACTACACTGTTACCGTTATTGGAATAAACGGTGTACAACATGCAAATGATTGCATTACACATTGAAAACTCGTATTTTAAAACAGTTTAGATTTTTGAAGTTATATTTATGAAACTTAAGTCTGTTTATGAAGTTTAAAAATTTATTTTTTATGTGTTGGTGAATGTCTTGTACATTGTTTTTTCAATTGTTTAATTTTCTAAACTTCTCACAAAAATTATAATTTTCTTTGTTAAATGTTTGTTTTTATGCTTTTTCAATTTTAAGTTTCAGATTGTCAACTGAGAGATTCATGAATAATTTCAAATGAAAAAATTGTCTGTCTTGTTTATTTGTTTTACAATTTAAAGTTAATTTAAATGAAAGCACTATTTTTTGTACGTGAAATGTGTAAATATCTAAAAGTAAATAAATTTGACGATTTTGAAACTTATCTTCTTGCAAGTCCTTTTTCGTGTTTCATGTTTAAAAATAATATTTACAGCTTTACTGTAATTTAGCATGGAGCTATCGCTACAAAATACAGCAGGTTCAAGCACTTCCCTTGGATTCTAGACTTCTTAAAGAGGGCAACAATTTATCGATAGCTATGTGCTTTTAACTACTAATTTAATTACCAACAAATTTACAAGTACCCTATTTTCCGATACGACCTCAAAGTTTGAATAAGACTCTCGATTTGAAATCCACTAATCACATGCAAATTTTTTAATATCCAATGCTTATCTCTTTTCAATTATACTTGTTTCTAGAAACTTTTCTATGTAAGAGTATTATTATTATTAATCCACCGTGAAAGAAACCGACCTGATAAAGTTTATGGTTATGCAAAATCCTCTCGGCGTAAAGAAGAATCGCAGATGATAAAGAGAAAAATAAAAACAAAAGTGAACATACGAAAAAGGTCTGCAATGAAAAAGGTCTACTGAAAAAGATCTGAAATGAATGTCTTAATGGCTGAGGGAAGCTTTATGATTCCTCAGTTCCTAAAGTCTTCCTTTTACTAACCAGGCACGGCAACAATATGACGCCTCCTCCTTCCCTCCCACAACCAACATATTTTTTAAATTCTAAATTTCAAACCAATTTTTACTTTGAAATATGCATGTTTTGCCTTAAAATATGACTTATTAATATTATAGTGAGAATTTTTGAACTTCAGCTATATTTAAGATTATATAGTGGTCTGGTCTTACTGAAGCTAATGTAATAAATTGAATAAATTTATTTTTAAAAAATGCGACTTCATTCTAACACAGTACTATATATTCGATTCGAATATTCACTTTTCTCACCTTTTTATCTGCAAAATTTTTCCTTATCTCCTCAATTTTGATTTTCTGCAAAAAGTCCCGTTCTGTTGCCATGGTTTCTAACCAGTCTGATATAGATCTAAATTATGGTGACCAAGACTACATACAAAATTTTGTTTATCACTCACTCAAAAAAACTCATCGAGTTCAAAACTCATTGAGTTTTTGAGTTATCCTGTTCACATGCAGGAGGACATATAAAATTTCCTGACTAAAAAAATTCAATTTTAGTGTTAAGAATCGTACCAAATTCCATCCCTTTAGATGGTTTCGTTTTTGAATTTTTTTGTTCGCAGACAAACATAATTTCAAAAATAGTCCTTTCGGACCCGGAGATTTGAAACTGCTTTGACTTATTAAATACAGCCATTGATAATGAAGAACTAGAAAATGCTAATGACAGGCTTTCGGAGAATCATGAAATGAAGGCTATTGATCGCTATTTGAAGTGTGATAGTGAAATAATGAATGATATTGATAAACAACACAGTAAATTAGACATGAATGCTCTTAATATTTCTCCCGGGAAAGAAGATATAGATTTAGTCATAACTGATCATTTATTGTATTGTACAGGTTTGTTTCATCAATTGTTTCGGCTGGCACTTTTAAATATGTTCAAGATTGTACTTGAAGAAAGTTAAGGAAACAACTGCCATGTCTTAACCATTCGAAACGGCGCACTGTTTTGGAGACCATCCCCAGAAACCGAAATGTGTTTTTGCTTTATATTGACCATTTTTAATATAAAAAAACATGTTTGAAATAGAAATCAGTCACTTCGTACAAATAAGATGTCGCTCCTCAGAATAGTTTGGCGTGAAAACGTCTTTCCGCTCGTCGGTCGAACTTTCTTGTGTGACAAAATACCGTAAAAACACCGATCCTGGGTTGCCCTCAAAAGGAATTTTTTTAGATCACCATCATCTGCCCATCTCTCAGTATCTTTACTAACTTCAGTTTCAAGCTCTTCTATTTCATTTTCATTATAATATTCCGAATCGGTTTCCTCAAAAATCTCATCAAGTATATCATCTAACAGTTCTGTATTCATATTCATGTCTTCCTCAACAAAAGGAGGACATAAATAAATTGAAGCTATAAAATATCATAAATAAAAGAAACATTTAATTCACTGCAACACTAATTCAGAATGCATTATGATATCATAAATGAAAAAAAGTACACTTGCAGCATAATTTGTCATGCACTTTATGAGGAAGGGCAGAACTTAGAAAAGGAGGACGGTTGTTCACCTTAATTTTAGGTACTAAATTGAAACCAAAACCAATTTTATGTTTACACACTTCTAAGATAATTTTTATTTTAAACCAGTCTTATCCCGACGGCTGCTTTTTCCATGCTGACTGATAATTGCAATTCAATATCATTGCACACAAGATGTGCTACCCGTCTTTTTGGTTTGGAAATGCATTGCACACACGGTGTGCAATCCGTCTCGAATGGGTTGAGGCACTCGCAATTGTTTTGAAAAGTCGAATTTTTGTATATGTGATTTTTTGGAGACTCTGAAGGAATAATTAGAGCAATGTAAAAAAGCAGCATTCATTTGCTGTTAAATATATATCTACTCACATGACGCTTTACTTCTATTTTGCAGACATTTTGTTATTTTGATGAAATTGAAAGTTCTCTTATTATGAAACTTAAGTTTGGTATTAATCTAAAGAAGAATCAGTAGAATTATCCTTTAATGTTTCAGCATTTATAAATTTATTAAGAAGAACGCGCACTTTTAAGCTGTGACAATTTTTTAATAAATTTCTTGTTAGCCGATGTAGTGTTTCTAGTACTATGCTTGCGATTTTGCTCACCGCTTTTATGTCTGCTGCTTATTATGTTCTTCGTTCGCTTCGTGTGTAGAATAAATGTTTTACAATATTAAGCCTACTCATTGAACCTGGCTTTATGAATTCGTATATTTTGACCTATCGGAAACATGAAGATTCATCAAAATCTCGAGGTCAGATTTTTTACGATTGCAATACCTTCCCTTTGAGTACTTCTTATACGAGAAAGTAAGAATGAATTTTTAGAAGCTCGAGGAATTCTTAGTGATGAATAAAAGGAGCATTCCAGTTTAATTCGTGTTTCGCAAAAAATGTGTCCAAAATTTTAACAAGATAGTCATAATAATTTTTATTATAAGGCAGTAACGAGAAAGAGCAAAAAGAAAATTTCACATTAGCAGAAATGAATAAAGAAGACACGAATAAATTATCATAAAGATTTGTCATGGGGAATCGGTTAAAATCCTATTGCTCAATAATATTGGGAATTTATAAAAAGATATCTACTAATTTGCTTTTAGCCTAGCCGTACATAATTACCGTTTCAGTTCTAAAAATTTTAAACGAAATGGCAACTCGGCATCGGTTTTTTGAAGAAATCGGTAGTCTAATTAAACTTGTTCTAGAAAATATCACCGTTAATTTTCTTTTCTTCCTAGAACTGAAAATAAATCATACCTATAAATAACAGATGACACGACAGTTTATCATAATCACACCGATACAGAAACGCCAAAATGCAGTTCATTTTGTTCTTTGCACTGGCAACGATTGTAAATTGCTTATCAGTAAGTTCAATTTTTAAAAAATTTTATCTTATATACATTGTTTTTCCATTTTCAGCAGCTCTTCTTAAAAATCAATGAATATATCATTAATAGCTTTAAAATTTTAGTTCTTAATCAATATTTTAGTGATTTAATTAATTTATAATCCAAATTCTTAATTGAATGTACATTTACGATTCCTTTTTTTTTACAAAATTTCAAACAGTTAATTTTTTATAAAATTATATTCCTTACTAAACGAAAATGATTGCAACTAATAGAGGGATAATTTGGAAAATCGAGCTTCATTATAAAAATCTTTCGTCAATTGTTAATTAAAAATCGCTTATTTGTCTAGGCACGGAGAAGATTTCAAAATGATATATTATTTTGACTTCGATTTATTTTATTTATAGATTACTCCATCATTCAGTTCAATATTGTACATAAATGCTTCAATAATTTGTAATTCTGCCAATGAATTTATTTATTAGTTTAAATATGAATTTGCTGTGAAAATAAGATACTCAAAACTTTTGGGGGGAGATTCTTCCAAAAGTTTAGATGTTAATGTTTCTCAAAAAATCAGTTAAATTTTCAGTAGAAAACTTTTTAGTTTTTAATTCTTACCATTGAACATATTCTCACCAAGAGATTGGAAGATTTCACATATGTAAAGGTTAATCTTGAGATATGATTCCAAGATTTAACGTTTACAATACCTTTTTTTATATCAAACTGGATGCACGTTGGATTGAATAACTGTTTTGCTTCCTTTCATGCAATCATTTAATTCGTTATAGAAGAAATTCTTGATTTAATTTGTAAAAAACCTATTTCAGATATGATGTGTTTACACTAGGTTTTGAAGTCAGGAAGCCTGACATCTAAAAAAACTGCTTCGCCGAAAACTAATGTTTCCGAAAGTACAATACTGGGATGGCATATCTCCAAGAAACTAACATATATTTTGACACCGCGAATAGTATCCATGGAGACAAAATATTCTTAAATATAATGTAGGCAGTTGCAGATATATTCGTGACTTTGAATAACATTCGCTATTAGTTTTTAACTAATTAACCAATGTTCTTGAGTTTTTCCATACAATTTGTGATCCAAGGTTCTGAACAGGCAGTTTTTCTCTTTTGCTTTCTCTCTTCTATTTGATTCAAAACTTTACTTAGTTAGTTTTTTATACTGATGACAAGAGATTGCTGTTGTTGTTTTGCAATTGTTTCAACTCGCATGTTAAGACAGACATAACAAGAAATAATGGTAAACTCATGAAATACATAGCATGATAGTTTCTAAAATTGAAATAAGAAGAAATGGTCTTTTCTCAACTTTATCATATTCTTCCACGACTTTGGGTTTAGCTTCGTCGTATAGTGAAGATATTCGAATGCGCATTTTGGAATACTATCTCTAACAGATTGGGTCCAAAGTTCTATTACTAATATTTAACTATATATTAAAAGTTATCCTACTACCTTGTTGTCAGTCTGAAATACACACTCACATAAACACGAATAGACAGCCTGATAGACAATCAAACCATAGGCGCATCTGGTTCCTACCTACAATCCTAGTGACTAGATTATATGACAAAACGCATCCATCATTGCGTTTTTGAATTAACGAAATCATATGCAAACGAAAAAGAAAACAGGCGAATATCCCATGGACGAATCTCTTCCAAAATTTGATGCAGATATGCAGTTTTAAAGTACTATATGACAAATTTTTCTGAGTTATCGTATTCAAAGACAGGTAGACCAAAATAATTTCAAAAATGTGTTTTTCCGGTGTATAAAACATGGAGATTCATCAAAATCTAGAGGTGGAATTTTTTGACTATTACAATATTTTCTCTTTGTAGAGTGAGTAGATAGGTGATATTTGAGACGTATGCTCGCTAAAAGCTGCTTTGTCTCGATTTTAGGAGGAAAAAAAATGAGAGTAAGAACTCTGCTTTGAATTGATTGAATGATTGATTACTGGGGGTGAAGTTCCGAAATTACTGCAATGAAAACTCTAGCGGGATTTGTTTAGCTTAAAAAGCATGTTCAGAAGAAGTTTTACTCAGTTGAAAAGGAGCAGAAAGGGAAAAAAGTTAAACGTTGAATTGTGACGCAGAAAATTCATAATGAAAGAAGTTTTCTTCTTTGCTTCTTCTGAGAGATCAAACGTCCACGAGAAAGATAGTAGGATGCAATGAAAATTTCGTCATTAGAGTACAAAAGGTTAATAAGACAGCAAAAATCATGTTGTCTGTGGTTTTTTTTTTTCGCTGTTCTGTTAGTACTAACAAGGCGAACAGGCGAGTCACTTATACGATCACTATATCACTAGAACTAGAATACCGTCTCATACCCCCGTGCCTGTAACCATTACGGCCACTGAACGGTTGGATGGGTATGAAGACGTCCCCTTTGTTAAGAATTACTAAACAAAAATTACGGAATGGCTTGTCACAGTGCAAACAAACACATAGATGACAAAAATATACAGAACACACGATAGAAAAAACATACAACAATGAAATGTAAGCTGGGAACATGAAAAACATATCAAAACAAAGATAAAAAGAAACAAAGAAAAACATTTATAACATAAATATGGCTAAGAAAAAATGTGTAAATGAACCTACAAAAGAAATAACGTATAATGAATGTCTCTTGCGATAAAGGAAAGTCCATGGTACTTTAAAGAAAAAGGTCGAATCTCGCTGTAGAGTCACAACTCAGTTTATCAGTAACTTCAAAAAAGGAAAACACCTGCATAACAACACTTAAGAAGGGTCAAAGCTTGGGGCATACACGAACATTGTTGTTAGGGCCTTCTGACTAAAGGGGCAATGGAATTTGAGAGATCTAACTCAAAGAGAAGTGGAGGCATGGAAGGCTTACTTTATCTTAATGAACCTCACAAGCTGTATTATCTCATTGCGAGATAGTTTTTTCCCGACAATGGCTCTCATCCAGGCTACCCTGAAAAGTTCTGCAGGTTTCGTGAAATGAAAAGACTCGGTGAGATGACATTCTGTTGCATAGTGCAACGGATTTCCTAATTTTCAACATGCACAATTCTCCTCCGGATGCCTTGCTATTCTTTTCAGAGAGACAGGGAATGGACTATAGGCTGAAACGAAGATGTTGAGTTCTCTTGGCCAGCCTGCTGGTTTCAATGAAACCTTTGGAAGGACTTCAAAAATTGGCCTGCCTACAACATTCAGATTCCACTGCTGTTGCCATTCCTTTCTGGCCCATTTCTCACCTATCTCAATTTTTTGAAATTTCTAAGAGGAAAAGATAACTGAATTTTTCGCAACCAATGACGAATATTTCTGAATTTTCCACTCGGAGATCTGAGGTCATGCTATAAGAAAACTTTCCAAGACAAATACCACATCATATTAAGCTTACATAGCTTCTTCATTACTTCGATCTTCCACCTCATGACAATTTTAAAGAAGAATGTGTTCATCTGATAAGATCTGACAAGATATGTGTTTGCATTATGTAAGAAAATCGCCTTTTTTCTTTAACTTTCTTGTATGCGAAGTGAACAAAAAGACTGTAATCGTCACAAAATTCAACGGCGAAATTTGGATGAATCTCTACATTTCAGACCTCTCTGAATCCGAAAAACAATTCGTCGCTTAACAAGAAACACCACCTATCTCATTTTTTTGAAATTTCAAAGAGGAAAAAATAACTGAATTTTTCGCAACCAATGACGAATATTTCTGTATTTTTTTTTTTTTTTGACATATGGTTGGAACCTGCTGTCTCATGTTCATATCAGATGTAAAAGAATGCAGAAATGTTCGTTATTGGTTGCGAAAAATTCAATTTTTTTCTTTGCCTTTGAAATTTCAAAAAATTGAGATAGGTGGTGTTGCTTGTTAAGTGACGAATTTTTGGGATTAGACCTGTCTATCTGAGAACAGGATCACTCAGAAACGGAGCGATATTAATTAAATTTGGTAAGAGACCGTCACTTTAAAATTGCAGATTTCTACAAATTTTGGACGAAATCCGTCTATGGAAAACCTGTTTGACTGTCTGCGCACATGTGAATATGATAACTCAGAAACGCAAAGAGCTAGATCAGAGGTTCCCAACCTGTGATACGCGTACCCCTGGGGGTACGCGCAGGACTAGTTGAGGATACGAGAAATCAAAGTTGATAATGGCGGAAACAAGAAAACAGGAAATAAAAGAGTTACAGAATATAGTTTCCCCATTAATACTTGCTATTTAATAACTTTACCGCTTGAATAGTTGATTATTCCGAACGAAGTTTAATTTTTAGCTACAGTTATAAGTTAATGCGAATTTTGGCGTTGTAAAAATGCAATAAAAAATGAGTCCAGCAAATGATATTAATTCGAGTCATTTGACTCTTAAGCTAACCTAAGCCCTTAATATTATTGATAAAAACTTCTTTGCATAAACGAATTGTTGTTGGGAGATGGTGGATATGACAGTAGGGAGTACGTGAAAATATAACGATGAATCAAGGGGCACGCGAGGAAACAAAGGTTGGGAACCCCTGAGCTGGATGGATGAAATTTAGCCTATGTTTTATCACTAGAACTGCAGTTGTGTATTAAATTTTGGACCAAAATCGTCTGGTTTTACTGTCTGTCGGTTTGCATATCCATGTGTATATGAACACTCTAACTCAAAAACGCAAAGTGTTATATATATAAATGAAATGTGGTATGCGGTCTTGTCACTAAAATTTGATATCTGGGTAAAATTTTCGACCCAAATGATTATGGTAGAAAGATCCAAAATACACACCTGATTTGCTTCACTATACAATGAAACTAAACACAAAGCGTGCCATATTTAAAAACGCCTCTTTATAAAACTCACTATATATACAGGGTTCTCACTTAAATAATGGCAATTCTCCTTTAACTCCAGAACGACGACGGCTTTAGTCATGAAAGTAGTGTCTAGGTATAGTAAAATGTCTATGTTCTATGCGATGAGACAACTTATAACGCCACCTGGTGGCAAACTTCTCAGTTAGAGTTCCTATCTCGAATACGATACTAAATAGCGGGAAGATGTCAATTGCAAAGATTTAGAGCGTTATCGATTTAGTACAAAAAGACACCTTGTACATATTAATACTAAGAACAGGAAGCTTAAATTGCACATTTTATTGTTCGCGATTTCCTTAACTGTGACATCAAAAAATGGGTTAAAAAGAGAAAAAAACAATTAGTTATTACAAAAGATACCTTTATTCCCGGTGTTCAAAGTACTCTCCGTCATCTACAATACGGAATTGAGCCATTGTTTGAATTTCAATTTGCACACGTTTTAGCAAATAGGTGGTGCGCTAGCAACAGTAATACGTCATAGAAAGTCCTGCAATGTTGTCGGAAAGGTCCATACATCTGCTGTTTGAGTTATTCCCACAGGAAAGGTGTAATGGAGTCATTTTTCCCCGAAGAATAAACTTTTCTCCATTTGTTCATGTCTTGTGATGTCACAATTTTGGAAAATGGAAACAAACAAATGTGCATTATAAGCGTTCTATTCTTCGTATTAATGTGCATAAGGTTCTTTTTGTACTAAATCGATAACGCTCTAAAACTTTGTAATTGACATTTTTCATCTATTCTGTACCGTTTTCGTGATAGGAACGCTAACTCCGAAGTTTTCCACCAGGTGGCGTTGTAAGTTGTCTCATCGTATAGAGCATAGACGTTTTATTATACCTAGACACTATTTTCATGACTAAAGTTGTCGTCGTTCTGAAGTTAAAGGGGGGGGGGCTTATTTAAGTGGAAACCCTGTATGTATAATATGTTAAAACTGCGCTTGAGAGTTTATAAATCCCAATTAATATCTTTTGTAGGAGAACGATGACCTGGATCCTATGACCAGAACAAGTAGAGTTAAGCGAATAGATGATCAACAATTTCAAGAAACTGCAGGAAATTATACTAGAATCAACAACGGAGAAAATCATGAAGATATGAAGTACAGAAGCCAACGGCAATACGACTACAAAGACGAAGAATATGACAATAGCTATGAAGATTACTATGACGATGACGAAAACTATGAGGATGATGAAAACTATGAGGATGATGAAAACTATGAGGATGAATACGACAGAAGAAGAGAAGAGAGAGGTAACATTGTTTACTCAGATGGTAGAAAACTATGTTTCGTCGCGGATATTTCGCTGTATTTATTAAAAAAATTAAATATGAATCTCTCATGATTAATTTGATACAGTTCCAAAATAGAGAACAATATCCATGATATACATTTTGAGATAAGCTTTCTTCTCGTAAATTGGACCTTCCTGGCTTGCATCGCGAAGCTGTCTGGATTTCAGTCAAATTAAATCACAAGGAAAAAATGCTTTTATGTGTTGTGTACTTTCCATCTTCCTCATGCGGACACACATGTTAAATTTTTTTATTGTTTTGAAGGATTTGGATTTTTTGATAAAATTTTCATCTGTGGCGATTTTAATCTATATATACATGAGGATTTTGGTGATCACAAGAAACCACTTGTAAAAGAATTGTCTGCATAGATACATTTTTCAATAATAAACCAGAAGGCCGTAATTTGGTTGCTGATTCTCTGATAAATAAGTGCGGCCAGTTGCAAGTTTTAAAAGTAAAGATTCGTGAATCAATGAAAAAGTTATTATTAAAAGATAATCATGTAAGTTTTAAATGTGATCCTAATGAGTGATGTTCATGATTTAAAAATTTTATATACCAGATTGTTAATTTACTCAAAATCTTGATTTGCCAGAAAATGTTTTAAATTCTCCCACAATTTTTGCCTATAATTTCTAGTATTTTAATTTCAAAATTTTCAAGATGTGTTTGACTCATTATTTGCATTTTTCTTATTAAGGAACATTTTTAAAAAATAAAAGAAAAATTAACGAGTTTTAACAAAACAGGGCGAAGGCAAAATCCAAGTGTATGTGCTATGCAAATGTCTTTTATGAATTTCTTCTTTTTTTAACATAATCCTTTTAGGCTTCCATACTTTTTCTAAATTGGGTGATATAAAAATCGTTATACCGAATCGTTATATCTGAATACCGCATAATATCGTGAAAATATTGTAACAATATTGTAGAGCATCTTGCACTAATAGGGAAACTAGTGCTATTAAAAGTTGCTAAAAGACAAACTGACTGGCATTCTTTTTATAAATTGCCCTAGAAGATTTGTACCCGTCTCAGACGGGCTTTTAGCCCTCCAAACATATCTCATATCCCATTGTCACAGATTTACTAACGAAAGTTGTAAAAGAAAATCTCATGTACATTGGCAGAGTGCTTAAGAAATTTTAAAAAAACATGAAGAACAGAACTAATGAATCAATTGACACAAACCTTCATTTAATAAGAATCTTGCTTTTAACAATTACTTTCGTTCCGTCCGAGTAAAAATAATTGCACCCTTAATTCAAATCATTAAATAAAGGAGCCTTTCAGTATAAGAACGGTTAAAGAAAAAATATTAACTGCAAAAATATGTAGAAAGAACCCTTTTAACCAAAACGAAAGTATTCTACACTAACTTCCAACTGATCCTGCAATAATGAATCAGCATAAAAAGAAATAAAACTGCTAACTCGGCTCAATTTATAAATAAGAAACGCAATGCATCAATTTCCAAAAAAATGAAACAGATGAAGTCATTTTATTGACTCTTACGCCAATCCAGCATGAATAAGTAGATGAAGTGAAATTTACGATCACATAACTATTTTTTTATTTTTGCTTAGCTTTAATTTTTTTTTAAAAAAAACTGTCTGTTTTTTTTTTTTTTTTGTTTTTGACGCCATAACAGAAATCGGATTTGCGCGTTCGTTAATGACTCAGAGCAAAGGGGCGTGTTTATTTTTAATTCCTCCCGCGTTACTTCCATGTCTAGCCTTTTCTAATATAGATGATGTAAAAGGCGTTACACACTGAATGTGACTGCTGATGCAAACAAGCGAGAAGAAGCTTAAAACATTAAAATGATACGATTTTCCGAACTAGATGTTCGGGGTTTAATGAAATTTATCACGGGTGCTGTTGCTGTACCTGTGATAAATTTCAGAAAACGCATAATAGTGGTGTTCCTACACCGGGATATTTATAATAACGATCGAATATTTTAACTGCTGTTGAAAGTTACACGCATACAAGTAAGCACGATTGAGAAATGAAAATAAACTTTGCGTTGTTTCATTTTTGCCAACTACTTTGATCATTTCAAGGTTTGGAAGTTAAATGCTTTATTTAGAACCCTAGCATTTATTTTCCATTCTTTTGATGATATTGGTCACATTCTCAAATAGATGAAAGATACAAATGGGGAGAATGAATTTTCAACGATATTAAATAAAATAAGTATAGGAAGAATTTTTCAATGCTCAAAAATTTTTTCGTGTAGGTCTGTCTATTCATTCTTTGAAAATAATAAATTACATTAGTAATTGCACTTTTCAATTTACATTGAATTACCTTTATTTCAAGGTTCAGCTTTGAAGAAATTGAGAAAGCTTATTCAAAATAAACCTGACGCAATTATATCTGTAAAACTCAATGTAAGTATTCACATGTTGCAGTATTTCCTTCGGTTATTATCTCATTACCTTTGTTCAGTTTCAATGTTAATTGACTTTAATAATTTTTGATTGACGGAATCCTGAAGTGTATTTTGTTCACTATTAAATATTTTAGGCAGTTAATTTTGCTAGGAAATAACTTTTGTGTATCGAGGGATATGTTCTCATAATCAGGAGCGATAATAAAAACTTGAGTTTAATTTAATGATATTAGCATCCCGTTTTGAAGCAACACGAGTATTATTTTGGGATTAACCTCATGATTTAGAACAGTAGTCAGATGACGAGGATGACTCCGAACGTCGACGTCAATAAAACAAATCTCCAAAGAATTCTATCAAAACTATGATTTTCCTTTTCTTTTTCACCCAAGCAGCATTAGATAAGCGAATAATATTTTAATAATTCTTGTACTTATATGCATATTAAACGTACATTTATATCCAACTTTAGCTACTTGGTATAAAAGTACATTTGATAATTAAAACATTTTAGAAGAGGTTTAACCTTCCAGCAAGCGCCTGTATGCATATATCGTGCATCGTATTACATATTTATATTGTGTTGTTCTGTTAAAATAAATGCAACTTTTGTTTGTATAATCAGTATTTATTAGCTTTATACTAAACAAAGATCATATAAATAAAAATTGCACTTAAGGTTTTAAAAGAACGAACGCCTTCTGGAAGATTAATCATTGTTTTTCATAAGCCAAAACTAATCAACAAGACTTGAATTAGAGGGGTTATGGGATTTGAAGCAACAAAGGCTGTAATCCCAATCAACAAGACAACTGTGGCAATAATCTACTGAAACAGACCAGGGCATTTCGTTGGAGTCTTTCAAATGCTGAACTTAAAGAGAAAGCGCATTTTCCATTAAATTATTTTGCCTGAGGAACGAAAATTGAAACCAGTGGAAGTGTTCCCTGTTCGACTTTCTCGTATATTCTCACATTATGGCGGATTTTCTGTTCAGTGTCGTCAGATATTGGACAGAATCGGGTATGCATTTTCGACCTCTTACCGTTGACCGATTCAAAACTTGATGCAGATCTGCAATTTTAGTTTCAAGATCATATTTCAAATATTTTACTCGCTGACCTTTTTGGTTATTATGTTCACATGTACTAGAATAGAAAGGCCGATAAACTGTGAAAACATTGACGGATTTGTTCTAAAATTTGATACATATTTACCCAGGAGCAGAATTACATCCAGTGTTCTGCGACATGACCTCAAACAGTTGGAAATGTTTTGCAGGCAGTTTGTCCAAATTTGGCGGACCACAGTAAAATGCAAAATAGATATAAAAATACTAATTAACCAGTAGAATCTTTATTACTCATTAATGACAAAACATTATGTTAAAATTAATTATTTAAAACCAAGGTGTACATTCAGAATTTGCAATTCTGTTCATGGCTTTTGGAGTCAGATACTGCGACATTAATGAGGAAGTACTGTTCACAAAATGTTTATGAAAATTTGGCCCGTGCATTGCTACAATGGCCGCTTTTAACAACTTTCTGAGAGATTTATGGCCAGGTGGTGCACCACTGGAATAAATAAACATTCTTTTGTCAGTTGTTCCAACTGCTGCGTCATCCCCATCAATTGTGGTGGGTCTTTTTTGAACAATTTTGTCGATTGTGGATCCCCAAGATTCAAAAATTACTTCCAACACGTGAATAGAAATATTAAATACTATAAATTTCATCAATCTGGGGATCTCTGATTCAAGCTCATTAATGGCCTTTTTTTTAAGGATGAAATGTTCTGCAAAGACCGCGTTTGTCCTGCGTCGTACGTCGCTCTTTTAAGCACTTTCTGCTTCCGGGCATATTTACAAACCTGGTGACAAAATCAACATCCTCACATTGTGATTTTATGAAAATCAGGAAAATTGGATGTTGTCTCTGTTGCCTTCTCATCATGATTCAAAATTATGAACGGTTTCTAATAACTCTTATGAAGCTTCAAAATTGGGCATTCAATGTAATAAATCAAAATGATGCATGTTCCATATGAAGGGAGGGCATCAGAAAAGATTGTATTCCCTAGGAATGAATTTAAATGGATTATTATTCCTTTTCTCTCTATTGTCAAGATACATGCACCATATTAAATGAATAAATATTTTGCAATTTAAACCAAATTTGTAGAAAAGATAAAAAGAAATTCGTTCATCAGATTCGCACAAAAGCCTAATTTTGTGAATTTTGGATCTGGATCAAAATCCCCATAGATGAAAGCCAGATAAGTAGGGTTGCCATAACTGCCAAGCATTCATACGGGACGTTTAAGTGCTAAATAAATAAAACATGAAAAAAGTGGGTAGGTATTGGCTTGTTTTACTCTAATAAAAAATTAATAAAATTTAATTAATATAATGAAAGGTACTTGTTTGTTAAAGCGGCCACCGAGCTTACTTGGCGACCTTTGGATTTCGCCAAGCTCGTAAGTTCAGTGTTCAACAGTTCTGATCAGTTCCGAACGGATTTGTTTAGGACTACCATGCTCTTCGCTTGTGTTGACTTTTTGACGAAGGAACGTTTTGAGGTCAGAGCAGATTTTGGAATTTTAAAAAACGTAGATTCCTAACATTCAATGAATAAGCGTAGCTACTGGGTTCCCACTTTGATGAAAGCGAAGCCGCTGATGATTTTTAAAGTTTAAAAAATTTGTCCGGTACCCACTTCAGATGCTGCAAGAATCGCGTGCACAAGAGACCAATAAAAGGCTCATTGCGCACCCAAAACAAATATTCTCACATCGCCAAACCGTCTTCCATCTTGGCGATATAGCTCGGTTTCTTAGCGATTCAATCTCGGTAGCCGCTATAACGTGCAAGTACCTAATAGAATAATAAAAGGAATGCAAAGCTAATCCTTTTAAGCCCAGTCATATTTTAAAGATTTTACCTTCTTAATTATATCATTTTCTTCTTTCTCATAACTATAAAATTGGGCACAAGTCATTTTAAAATTATAACGACAAATCGAAATTGCTTCAATTGTCTCCACTGACAACCTGTTCCTTTCGTCCGACCATTGAGTTCACATTGGGGAAAATATTCTTTTCACATTGTGGGCTGGAATGGCAAATACGTATTCGCATAGCTTTATTAGACATGAGTTCTGATCAATATACTTCACAAAAAAACAAGCAAAACACTTCAGCCATTTCTCTTCCATACACAATTTCATAGCTGCTTCTCAGTTTTGGTTTTTGTTATTTTTCTCTAAATAAGATTTTAGATATACAAACAGTTTGAATAGAATCTCAGAGTTGCCAGTATCGATGTTTCTAACTTGTAAATAGTGTAATGAATTTAGGGAGAAAACGGGACACAAACGGGACAGATAGCAATATGGGACTGAATCTTAAAATACTGTGACATACAGTTCCGTATATGCGGGACGTATGGCAACCCTACAGATAAGCCGGAATCGCGACATGGTCGAATTCCCAACAAATCGATATCTAAACCCAAAAGCTCAATTTAGCTCAATTAATTACCACTTTTAACTAAATATTACATATAACCAGTTAATAGTTTTTAAAAATAAATCTTAGGACTTATTTCATCACTGACATAAATTTTGATAAATTGAAATGATAATCAAGGATTGAAATAGCGATTTAGGAATTTGATTTTATTTTAAATGGTAAGCTTTGTTACAAGTTTTGTAGAACAACGGGGGATAGTCTTCGGAGTCGGAATTTCGAACTTGTAGGGATTTCGATTCTGTAGTGGTTATGTCCGGATACCGTAGATTTTCTAATAGTTAGTATCACTGAATATTGTAAAAATAAAATGATTTTGAAGAACTTTCCTCTGCGAAAGGCTAAATTCAAGGGTACTGTGTACTTTTTCAGATTCAAAAATTTAAGCTGTATGCTTTGTGTTAAATTCAATGTTCATCTCGTTAAACTAAAAATTCATTTAAATCATTACCGACAATGGTGAAATAACTCAATCATTTAAAAGCAATACCAGTCATAACTAGCGCTATAAAAAGTAATGATATCCATTAAACGTAGTACTAATAAACAGCTACTTCGATTATGCTTCTTAATCAATGCATCCACACAGATATTTATTTATCGAGATCTGACTGAATAACGAAAAAATAAATAATGGAAAATTTTATTTATGATCCTCAAATATTCTTTTGTCAGTACTCCGTTATCTCATTATCATGCTTTCAAAAAATATTCTTCAGTGTAATGTCTAAAGTTTAAATAGCAATTCAATTTTTCTGAAAATTGATGGGTTCTCTTGTTGAGATATTACCATTCGTTTTGAATGCCAGAGTCAAATATGAATTGGTAAATGAAGCTATTTTATTATTCACAGAACTTCTCTTACTGTGTAACTGATGAACAGAGTGGATCTAGAAAAGGTAAGTAAAAATTGATCAATGTCATGATTCTTTTTGTGTATCATACATTTTGAATATGAATGTCATTTTGAATTTGAATGAATGACTTACATGTTTTTCATTATGACTTAATGTTATTCATATGAATTGAAACAGTGCGGGACTATCGACTGGACTTAATAGTTTTATACACTGGCCAACATGATCATTGAGCTTGCCCTAACTTGATTGCTTTCTCTGGGGTCACCATTTATTTCACTACTCAGGAGAGTCCTCTCTACCATTTGTTCTTAGAACTTATAGTGACCTTCCGGAGGGGCCAACCTTGGAATTTTGATATATGACACCGCGTGGATTGTGCTGAAATTTTTTTCAATTAAATCTTCTGTTAAGACCGTATAAGATGCGTAGGAAATTTGAAAAATGAGCACGATCCTATTATTTATGACCTCTGTGTATTTCGGAACTGAAACTAAGGCACAAGTCATACGATTACATGTGTTTATTTTCCTTGTCCTCGACATGATAACACATGTCGATGGCGTTTGAAACCTCTCTATATGACACCCATAGACACTCTACCTCTTTCTCTTTTGCTCACTGTATATCAGTTCATGATACTGAGGTTAAATTATTTGCTTATCACTATTATGACGATAATAAACCCCGCCCAGCCAAGGCATCCGGATCCTGAGTGGCCGGGTCTGTGATCAGTTACAAAATGACCATCACCAGTTACAAAATGACCGATCACCAACCATCAAAAATCAGTTACAGAAACCATCATTACAGATCATCAAAAATCAATTACAAATCATCAAACATCAGTTACAAATCATCAAAAATCAAAGTTTACATCAAAACAAAAAAATTGCATAAATGGTCCATGCACCAACCCCTCAGGTAGGAGGTACGTTCAATCATCGGAAATGTCTCCAACACAGTCACATCACCATAGCTATATCCCCAGAGGAAGCAAAGAACTGCTTACTTATCAGGCAACTTCGCATCCACGCATTAGTGGTTTTTCCATGGGGGGTGTATTAAGAAGATAATGTTCATGCTATTTTCATTGCTAGATCTGTTTAATTTGTTAGCCAAGAAATGCGCTATAATACATTTTCCAAAAGTTTCTATTCGAAGAAATTTTCTTATTAATGTTTGGAAAGTGTCCTAGTATTTCATGTCTTTTAACTCCACAAGAGTCAGAAAAAGCAAAATTTGAAGTAAGGTTTATTTTCCGCTGATCCTTCAACAACCAGGTAATAAGAAGACGTGCAGAGAGCTATTTTAGACGGACGGCTCGTCTTTGGAAAGTGCATCTAATGCTCACTTTGTCTGAACACTAATCTATGAATGGCATAATATGCGCATTTAATGATTCCTTTTCTTAGTGCATTCCTATGAATGCAAATAATAAAGTATTTGACTTAAAACAGGACATGGCATTCTCTAAGATTTTATTCAAAAATTACGTATTCCTGCAACTGAAGATAGACATCCACCGTCCAATAAAATAAAGGAAGTTTAATTTTGTATTAGAGGAATAGTAATGATATTTCAATTGGTTGGAAAAATCGAAGTTCTTACTCTTGTCAAAAACCATTAAAATCAGTTTTCCTTGTGTGTTTCATTTATATTCTGCGCGGTGAATTTACATTAAAGATATCTCATTAACTTCAATCTTTTATAATGTACATTCCGAATTCCATTTATATCACACGCATTTATGTTTTTTTTATTGCACGTACGTTTCGTTCTTTATTTATTATTGGTAATATCTAAATTGTTTTTTTCCAGGACCTGCTGGAAGGTTTCTTGATTTCGATAACTTACTCAGTTCAGTATTTCCTGAAAATTTTTCAAATGATCAAAAGAGAATTCACTTGCATTATATTGTAAGTATCTGTGCAGAATTCTGGCGAAATTTAAGAAATAATTTTATGGAAGTAAATAATAGCTATTTGTAAATAAATGATGAATCGGCTTTAATTACAATGATGTTTACTGTACCGCAAATTTTAACAGAAAATCAGCATTTGCAATCCTTGTAATTTCTTATTACATACATACATGATCCTTCAATTCATTTCCAATGATTAGATTAGAATAGATTATAATGTTTTCACAAACCTTCTTTGAATTTTAAGTATAGTTTTCTGTAGAAGAGTTGAAGCATAATTCTCATTCTAGTGTGGTAAAATTCCTTTATTTCCTTATTAATCCTCTCTTTATTAATTCCTCCATTATTTCCTTATTAAAATTTTCAGATATTAAAAATGTCGAATTATTTCACACTAATATACCTGGCGTTGCTTAGGATGAAAAAATTTTCATGTCTTTTGGATTAATTATATATGTTAAGGTGAAAGACTGAAATCTGGCAATTGTTACACTCTCTTGGGTAGGCTGGGCGGGGCGGGTTGTAAATAAATAAAAAATTCACCGACGACACCTAATACAACTCAAAGAGTTCCGGAACTTTTTTATTATAGAAGAATAAAAATAGATAAAAGCTGTGCATTTAGTGTGTCCTTCAGAGCGTTGTTAAGCAATTCCTTCGCAAATTTGTTAAGACGTCCCTGCGGTGGCAACTTCTCCAATCACCATCTTACAGCCCTGAGTTAGCTCCAAGATTTATCACCTGTTTGGTCCGTTTAAATTGCATCTGGGAGGCGAAATGCAGACGCCGAACGTGAGGTACATAAGTAGCGGAGACAGCAGTCCAAAGACTTGATGCAGAAGGTACTGAAAAACTCACAAAGAGAGGGAATAAAAGTAATGTAATGGTGATTATGTAGGGAAAGAAACATGATTTTTAAGTAAATATATCAATTTCTCTTTTTTTCATTGGCCTTTGTAACCTATTTGCTGACTTACCTTCGTACAAAATTTAATTAAACATTGGAATTGGTAATTCGCAGGCAAAATGTTTTAAAATATCTATCAATTTTCATTACGATAGTGATAAAATAATCTTTTCTGTATATGGAAAAACAGTTTTCATTTAATAAGGAATTAACTATTTAATTAACTGTCATGAATTCTTCACTAAAATCTTCTTTGTGCTTTGCGAGCAAAAATTGAAGAAAATTTATCCAGTAGTTTCGATTTCTATAGCATACAAACTACTTATGAATTTTTACTTTTACATACAGGATGTCCACTTTAATTGTGGTCCAATAGCTAATTTCTAAACCGTTAGAAATAAAAAAATATACTTCCAATTGAGAAAGTGCTTTGCATGACTTAAAGAACTATATTTTGTGTTGTTTGAATAAAGAAAAAAAATTACGAAGTCTAAATTTTTGTGCAGTCCCCCGGGCCTATTAGTCACATTAAGTAAAATATTTTTGACTCGCTAACATTTTAAATTTAAAAAAGTTCTACTCTTCTGCGGATGAAACTGACCCACACTGTAAAAAATATCCGTTTTTTTCCCGGACTTTTTCTGTATATTTGGCGGTTTAAAGCTGTTTTGTTGACAAAACGGTTTTTCACCGTTTTCCGCTCCAGCCATAAACGGTTTAAAACCGTCAGTTCAAATTCTATTTTTCGTCATACGGTATTGCTTTCCGTATGATAACTTTCCGTTTTCTTAAATGTAATTTTATTGCATTCATTTCATGTTTTTAATAGGGTTCCATCTCCGCTATTGTTTACAAATGTTGCAGTAACCTGTTGTCACTCATGAAAGCTAACCTTAAAACACGTGTTCTGGCAATAGTTGATTTTTGCACCACTAGGTGGCGCCACTAGAGATATAGTGACTCAAATAGATTATTTTTACTTCGCTTAATGAAGTCTCCGGTGGTTTAGTGGTTATAGCGACTGCATTTTATTTCTATTAACGCGGTTTCGATCCCCGGCTCGGAGGAGTTAGAAGTTTTGTCACCATCTTGCATCAAAATCGTCCAAGTAAGTTCAATTAAGAATTATATTAATTAAACTAATTGAAATTAATAATTAAGCCTTGATATTAATTAATATTCCTAATTGATAATACACATCAGCACATTTCAACTCGGACAGAAGGAGAAAAACAACTCAACTCAGTCGATGACGTCACTTACTTCGATGACTTAATTTTTACGGAGAAAACTTAATTTCATACGGTAAAAAACCGTTGTGTCTACGGATTTACTTCGTAACTTTTACGGGAAAAACTTGTTCCTGTATGGTAAAAAACCGTTGTGCCTACGGATTTACTTCGTAACTTTTACGGTTTTGCACAACCAACCCAGCTGCCGGTTTAAAACCGTAAATTTTACGGGATTTTTTTTACAGTGCAGTTATGGAGCTTTGAATTTTATTATTTTAAACCATTTAACGGCTGCTTCGAGCAAGCACTGCCTGTTTATCGGAGAATCTTCCTCGCTGCGACCACTGAAACGGTCTAAAATCTTTTTAAATAGTGATATTCAAAGCTTCATAACTCGATCAGTTTTTATTGCAGAAGGAGACTTTTTTGTTTAGAATGTTAACTTGTCAAGAATATTTTATTAAATATGACTAAAACGACCGAGAGAGACTGTATACAAATTTAGACTTCGCAATTTTTTCAGAATTACATTTGTTGATTCAAACAGCATTTTTGTAATTTGAAGTATACGCCTACGTTTAATGGTTTAGAAATTAGCTATTGGACAACGTTTAGAGTGGACTCCTGTGTACAGGGTGTTCCGAAATTACATGACAAACTTCTAGGGGTGATCGCACACATCAAGAAAAACAGCTTGTGCAATCAAATATGGGATCGGAAACGCATAGGTCGACCCCTACAGAGGGCTCATTGACAGTGAATTAAATAAAAGATAAGGGAATATAAATTAAAGTAAGCAACTCAGGTTCATTGGAATGCAAATTCACAATAGCACAACAACACAATTGCACGAATAACAACATGCAAAACGTCCGTGGCTTTGGCGGCAAGTCCTTTGAACACTCACTTTATGTTACTTCAAAGGTTTATTGTCGATATGGCGTCCTACTTGCCATTGTATCTGTCATGTTGCGTACGACCTTCAGTGTTATTCATGCAACCGTGATGTTGTGCTGTCGTGAATTTGGATTCCATTAAGCCTGTGTTGTACTTTTTACCTGCTGCATCCCTTTCTTTTACTTAATTCACTGGCAAAGAGTCTCCTTTAGTGCTCGCCCTTTGCGTTTGCGACCCCATGTTCTGTTGCAAAAGTTGTTTGTCCTGACTGTACAATTAGCTGTAGAAGTTTGTCGGTGGAATTTCAGAACACCTGTATAGGTAATGCTTGCTCATACTAACTAGTTAGTCCTGTTCTATTATAAGCATTAAATTATTTCTAATTCTTCTATGTTTCTCCTTTTTCGAATCAAATACATGATACAATACATGAAAGGCTGATTTTTATAATCCGCATGTTGATAATTTTATATTAAATTAATTTACCAGTACATAAAGTAAACTTCCAGATTTATTTATACATTATGCCGAATTGATTAGCTGGAAAACATGTATATAATTTCAGAAAAACATCTTAAACATAGGAAGCTGAAATATTGAATATTAAACTCCTCGATTCCAATTTATTGAATATAAATTCTTTATAATTATGCTATTTTTGGAATGAACGATTAGAATGAATAATTGGTATACATATTTTAAAATGTAAAATTCGATTAATTTCAAAATAATAGAAATGTTTTTTGTTACTCTACGTAGATTTTTTGCTATTTCTCTTGCAGGTATTTTCTGCTGAAGGCCAACGTCTTTTCGATACCAAAGGCCAATGCACCTTCAAGTTCAAATCATTGAACAAACGTAAGAACATTACAATGTTTTGAAATTCTTGATATGTTTCGTGATTATTATTTTAATATGAAGATCTTAATAGAATTCTTTATCTGAAAAATTAATTTATGCATTAAAGGTATTAAAAACCTTTTTCACATCATGTACCAACAAAGAAATAGTTTTTTAGTTAGGAGTGCATCGAGGTATATTCCAATGAAACGCTTAGGGGGGAGGGGCGACCTTGCTTTTACTATAATTGCTTTAATTTAACATTTGAATATACAATATCTTTGAAAATAGTTTTTATAAGTGGAACTTGGCTCATTTGAAGCTGACGGATCCACAATTTTTTAATTATTGAATACAGGTTCATAAAAAAGTAATTTTAATAAATAAAGTAATAATAATTATAATTTTAAAATTTTAAAAATGATAATTTTATTAAATAAGTAATTTTAAAAAACAAACAAAAAACAGCAAATAGAACTTTCAACAACAACAATTGTGCAATAAAACTTCAAAATAAACAGTGCATTTCTCAACTAAAATGGTCAAAGTTTTTTTTTTAAGTGAATAATTTGTATTGCTTTATTGAATGAATAATTAGTCAAATAATCGAGTGAATGAAGGGCCTTAAAATTATTTACTTACGATCGTTGAGAACGCGCGGTACCGACGTATTTAACTAATAAAATCAATTCAGAAAGAAGAACGATATTTTTTTAATTTCAGTCTTGACTTCGAGTTAACCAGGACACATTCGAATTATAGACCATGTAAACAATCAACAAGAAAAAATATAGCATATTTTTAAAAAAATTTAAGTTTTTTTTTAAAGGAAGCAAAATTTAAAACTTGAACAAGAAAAAATATTTTAATTAGCTTACAAAAAAAATTAAAAGAACAAAAGAATTTATTTGTAGAAAGAAATAAAGTTAGAAAAAATTACGAGAATGTTTAAAAAAAGCGCTGCAGCAGCTAAACAAAAAACAGAGAACAGTAGACAGACAATAATTGTACAAATAAAGTCAAAAGTAAAAAATAAAGGTAATAAAAGCAATCCTAGAGTAATTCGCAGGAAATGAAAAGCAAAAAACAAGACAAGGAATCCATTCAAGTTCACTTTTTCAAGGGCTAAGAACTATTCGAAATGGATTCAAAAGAATATTTGGGAAATTTTATGTAAGAAGCAAGCCTTAAGCTAAACAAAGCTTCTCATAGTCCGAATTTCCCAAAAACAGAAATTCCAAGGAGGCTAATCCACAAGTTCAAACATCAAACGAAAAAGGAAATTACAACATACAAACATCAAAAACGCTAATGAGATAATCAAAATATTAGCCATCATGCTTAATTAATATGCTTTCGTAAATTAAAATCAAAGAACTTACCCCATGATGAAAAATGCCAGATAATAAAAATGTACCCCACTCTATGGAGAAAAAGTTATACGTTAAACACTAGTCCCCCCTGGCGCCATCTACATTCTCAGAAGGGGAAGAGAAAGGCAGAAAAAAAGAGAAAAAAAAGGAAAAAGAAGAGGCTGAGACAGGAATCTCCTTTTTCTAGTAGGGGAAAGGATCCAATTCAGACATATTAAGAGAGAAAAAAACACAATTATTATCTGTCTTTCGAATTATAGACGATATTTTAACGTTACGTAAAAGGAAATTCAAGGAACCAGAGAAAAAATTGGAATTAATGAAGAAATCTGCATTCCACTGTGGTAATGGAGTTACTAAAAAGAGTATTTCAAAAAGTTGTTCCATGAAACTATATTAATATCATTTTAAATACAGAATTGTATAATATATAAGTCACTTTTCAGTACATTATGATAATATTAAAAAGTTGGTACCTGTTCTGCCATGATGGTGTTGGGTAAGGTTTCCTAAGCCTTTTTTTTTTCTCTCTTCAGACTTTGTTCATAAAGACTGTTTTGATTTCGTTTTTTTCTAAATGTTTTTTTTTTCTATTTTTGTTTCCAATTATCCAGGATAGGTTCAGGCCACAGAGGAATATTTATTTGACCTTAAAGTCGTTTTTCCTCAACAGAAAACTCATCCCAATTAGAATCCATTGATGGAAAGTGGCCTCTGACAACGTTTTCCAAATGGATTCTTCCTTGGAAATTTCTTACTTGTTTTTCACAATAAAATGTAGTCAATTTTGTTGCGTTTTAATGTCTATTATAGTTTTGTTTTTATTACAATTGTTTTGATACTTTTATGATAATATTAAGGACTTTTTAATTGGGAGTACTGATACATCCGGTGGATTTCGACATACTGTCATCTTGAGTTTTCACAAACTAAAATCAGACAGATACACAGCCACACAGTTTCTCAGACTGTAATCAGGACAGGTGTTCAATAAACAGTTAACCTTTCCATGAATTCGCAAGTTTACCATTACAAACTATTTCTCAGAAGCGCAAAAATTGAAACAAACAAAATAATTCGGATTATTTCTCAACAGGTGAAGTCATCAATAAGCGAACTAATTTGGTCACGACGTACAAAAATGCTACTTTGGATGTTCAAGGCAAAGAGAAATTACAACTAAAGGTATTGGACCATTTCTTTACTTAAAAAAATTTCAGAATATTGTTATTTTCCATCAATAATCCCTCTAGGGGACATCTCAGATGTGAGGACGAGAAGTCACCGTGTAAGAAAACGAGTTCTCGCTTCCCTGGAGGGTACAGCAATGATCATCACCTATGACGGGTGATACCTCTTACGAGAGAAGTTGGTGCATAGGCCAATGATGGCTATTTTGTAACTGACCTTAGTACCCATGTTATAATTCGCGGTATCATTCAGATACACTGGGCGGCCAAGTATTAGGTCGAGATGACTGCTTTATGAATTTCCCATAAATAAAATATCTAAAATATAGTTTTTCAAATAATTGTTTTTCTAGACATTTACAACATAATGATTGATTTCCTGTATATTACTGTAGTTTCATGTACTATTGATAATTTAATTGATATAAACCTTTATATTATATGTCACAAAATTTCATAGTAGTAGTAGTTCCATTCCTCTTGTATGTGACATTTCTTTATTAAAAAGTGTGGCTTAAACTTGCTCCTACTCATTTTCTGCAAATAAATTAAATAAATTTCTTGTCTCCATTTCAGTCTAAAGCTGTTTTGCGACATCAAAATAAATATTGATTAAGGATAATAAAAAGTTTAATTAAATTCTATGATTTTGCAGCTTTAATTTAAATATTTTGAAATAAAACAACTCTTTTTCCTATTGATATGAAAAAAATTTAACAGAAGCATTTACCATCAGACTTCTCGTGACGTAAAATCCATCCGTTGTCTAGAATTTATGCAGCTTTGTTTTAAAATAAAAATTGGACGAATCAATCCACGAACGAATCTTTCATTTGGAGTGGTCAAAATGAATGGGTTTCTAAGAATTCCAGTTCATTTGAAGCTTTAGTAAATGCATGTATTTAGAGAAATTAGAATTCCATTCCATACCAACTAATTATAATTTAATTCATATAAACCTTGAACCTTATAAATTGGACGAAACCTTATAAATTGAACGAATCAATCCACGAACGAATGTTTCATTTGGAGTGGTCAAAATGAATGGTTTTCTAAGAATTCCAGTTCATTTGAAGCTTTAAAAAATGCACGTGTTTAGAGATGTTAAAATTTCATTCCATACCAACTAATTATAATTTCATATCTTGGTAAATATTGCCAAAAGAAAACAATAAGAATAGATACCTTTCAAATGAATAGCTCTGTATTTGCATTGCTTATAACTAATTCTTTCCTTTTTTTTTTTGTTAAACTGAAAATATTTCGCTTTAATTTTTCAATCTTCTTGTAGGGGGAGTCAGGGCAAGATGTCGATGTTAATATTTAACCATTTTTAATAAATTCAGTTTTTGAAGTAAATTTTTTCTTTGCATATATTATTAGATTGGCCTTTTGCTGTGTTGTATTTAAATTAAGAAACTTTTATTGAATATTATCAAAGTTATTTTGCCATTTAAAAAGGCAAAACGAAAGTGCCAACTTGCCCCGGTACCGGGGCAAGATGAAAATTATGACAAAAGTTCAATACATTTTTATTTTTAGAAAATTTAGGATAAAACACTAATTAATTAAACGTTTTTAAGAATTTTTTCTTTGATTAGTATTAGATTGACCCCCAAATTTAACTAAATTAAAGGGTTATTTTAGTTAAATTTGAGTTCATAGAAAATTAATATAACTCAAAACCAAACTTTTTCAATTACAAAAATTAGACACCAATTTTCCTCATTCAGAGTCTGAGTAGCCCTCAGGCCACCATGTGTGACAGTTGCAACACTCTGTTTAATTTTTTGATGGAGGCTCAGCATAGATCTTATAACACGCAGGGCACTGTATTATATTTTCTTTGTAAGTTTGAACTGACATCATGAGTTTCAGAAGTTTGGGCTTTTTAAAGGAATCAAACTTCAGTTTCTCTGTAATAACTCCTTTTATGTACCCTATCCTCTTGTCTTTTCTGCTTTAAACGTTCTTTCACCTTCTGTGTGTCTTTCTGAACCGACATCTCTTTTATAGATAAGCTTATTAAAATATTTTCTGTAGGTCTCACACCTTGCAACATGTCATGGAACAGGGATCATGTAGATCAAGAAAATTATACAAAATAACTAAAAAATGCATATATTCTTCAAAAAGAAAACAGTAGATAGTACCTGAGGCAAGATGACAAGGTCGTCAACTGGCCCTCATCGGCAATGTTAAAAATCTTTGTTTTTGTGGGATTAACAAGAATTAGATAAAATTAAATAGTGATTTTGAAAAGCGTTTTGTCTAAGGTAGTCATGTATACCAAAGAATAAACAAATATCGTAAGTGCTGGTCCACTAGATCTTACGTTGAGGGTCTTGAAAATTACAACACGTAAGGCAAAAAACATGAACAATATATAACAAACAATGAAATGGCGTCAGTGGCTATTTTAGTGCGCAGCAGTGTAGAGTGCTGTTAATATAAGTAAAATGGCGCTATCTAGTAGTATGAACTTAAAATAAACCATTCGCCATCTTCCCCTGATTTCCCCTACATGTTCTGCTTATTTGGAAGCATAAAACAAATCGCATAATAATTGAAATTTCTTTTTAGTTCCTTTTGGGGAATAAACAAAGCACAATCCGAGGAAGTGATGGTAAGTAAACAATATCTAATTCAGAATTCCTCTCCTATGTAGAGAAATTATTATTATTTTAAAATTATAGATCGAAACCCAACTGCTCTGTTCGTAACTTATTTTTTTGTTTTAAATTTTATCGAACAGTTATTGCAAAAAAAGCATTCTATAAGAACTTGACTTCAATTATAATTCATGATTACGAAAATAACAAGCAACGTTTGACCTACAAAATCTACATCAAATTGATAATCGTTCTTTTTTTCGGTTAGCCTTTTAGCAATGAATAAAATGAGGAGACATTTAGATATTTATGACTAATTCGAAACAGTTTCAACAAAAATTTTAGTTTATAAGAGTTTAAAGTAAAAGAGTAAAAGAGCTACATCATTTTTTGCTTCCTAGTATAGTGAAGAAAATAGAGTATGCATTTTCGGTGTCTTCTTTTTGACCGATTGTCTTGAAAATTGGATACAGTTCTATAATTTTGGTGGCAAGACCATTCCAATCAATTACAACACACACCCGACTCCATAGACGAAAATCTCCGGTTACAAATAATGTCAAAATGAATTTTAAAAAACCTGTAACATGAATTACATTGGTGACTTCACAGAAACGGCCTCGCTACAGCTGTTGAGGCCGTTGCCGCTAGTTATTGTTAACATAATTAAAGGATAAGATTACACTGAATTAACATTGTTGTCTTATACTAGGGTTGCCAGATCATAATTGCAAAATAAGGCCAGACCGTCTTTAAATTAGGCCAAAAAAGACCAGATTTAAAAATTTGATATAAGCACTCATTTTCCCCTTATTTGTTATAAAAAAACTATGCTTCAAGAAAAGGAATCATTGACACATGTATAATACTCTTTTATTAAACCAAAATGTAAGTGAATTTTTAAAAAAAACATCTGCATACACACACGACTTTGCAAAAAAAAGTTATGTTCTTAGCATTGAAATAATATTTTACTCTTTTGTGTGGAACTTTCCGTAAAAAAATTCAACCATGGAAAGAAACGGGAAAAAAACCCGATAAAGTGTTTTTTATATGCTGTGCAGAGACAAACCTAGCTTTCGCTAGAAGCATTTACTAATACAGTCTGAAGAAAGGAGACAGAAACCTTTCTGATAGAGGAACTACTTTATTTGTCATCTCATTATGGGTCGTTTGAACCGTTCTAAAAGTCATAATCAAAAATAAGGCCAAAGGAAAAAAGGCCAAAATGAAAAATCTCAAGGCCAAGGGAAAAAAGGCCAAATTTCCAGAATTTGGCCTTAAAAAAGGCTGTCTTATACAGATGCAGCCTCACCTCAACACTTGAGGCCGGTTCTTGTTTATAGTAAGATGCCAAAATTTGAAATAGATTAATACTAAGAATTAGATTAAAATAGACAAATACTAAGAATTAGATTAAAAATTGGAATTAATAGAAATAATTTCTTGCTAAAATTTGAGGGGACCACATACCAAATCTCATTCGTCTAAGTATTTGCGTTTTTGAGTTACAGTGCTCATATATCCATGAATCGGCAGACCTACAGACTGTTAATCCTTCGATGAATTTTGTACAAAATCTGAAACTGATCCACATTTCTATGTTAAAACTTTATGCTAAATTCCACCATCTAGTAGGTTACGTTTGTAAGTTCTCGTGTTCACATGCACACGGACGGCAAACAAACAGACATGCCAGTGACGGATTTCATCCAAAATTTGGTAGAAATTACAATTTTCATGTTATGACCAAATACGATTTTTTTCTGTACCGTTTGGAGTTATAGTGTTCACACACAGTCAGGCATAATTCAAAATATGGTTTTTTCACAGTCAGGGAGGTCTCAAACATGGAGATTCATCAAAATATCGAAGTCGAATTGCCTGACGACTGCTATATTTTCTCTGAGCGCTTGTAACCTCAGTTGGGGGTTCCAATTAGGAACAATTGATCCAATCGGCTTAAGGCCGGCCCTAGAAAGAAGCCTCGTTTCAGGAGGAAAAAATAATTATCTCCTCCGATTTTTAAAGAAATAACAAAATTTTCTGTTAGGATGGCAGCTGTCAATGGCGCTAAACGCAGTAACTCTAAGCTGTCAAGTTGGCAAAAAGTCCCGCTTTTTGTGGCTTTAAATTGCTGTTGGCAAACTTGCAAATTTTTGGAAGCGGCCTTGCTAGCAGAAAAGCGATGTTTCGGGCCGATATTTATGCTTGATAAACAATGCTGTAGTGCTATTTGAAAGGAATTCAGATTTTAAGTTTCAAGCAGCATTTCGTTTTGGCAATGCGTAACGGTGGCGCTGGAACAATTTAAACTAATCCCGCACTTTAGATAACCATCTTAACCTTGTTTACTTCTTCGATTCTTTAAACTGTTAATATATAAATAAAAATAGAATTTGAAAATAGATTTGAATTTCAGTTGATTTTTTTTTCTTTTGGAGAGTAAAAATAATGTAGTACACAAAACAACGGATTTGCAAAATGAAACATTTGCAACAAACGAATCTAATTAAATGCATAGCATAAATGGCTGAAGAGGATTTTTGATTTACGGATCCACTCGCTAACACACGGGGAATGAATATTTTTTATACATGATGTAATAAATGCTATTGAGCTTCTATATTAAACAAAACAGCCTGCTGAACATTTTTTCAGCATTCTCAAAACATTAATTTCAAAACTTTAGTTTAAAATTACATTTATTATAACAGTATTTGTTATGACTGGTTTGAGGGTGTACGGTTTTTAAAAATAGATTTGAAAAGTGTGATTTAACACTTGTTTTTAAGTAACAAATGCTTGACAGAAATCATTTCAATTTATTTTTAATTTCATCCCAAGGTTCCAACACTATTTTCTTCGATCCACAGCTCAGAATAACTTACAACTGCTTTATGTACAGAGTGCTGGTAAGTTTAATCTTCTTTATTTCGCATCTAAATAATTCTCTTGCGTTGAATTGAATTTTGAAAATCGAATACTCATTCATTGACAACTTCGTTTAATATCTTTTCCACACAGGCAATTTCCTGTCCGGAAGGTCTTTCATCAGAGAAAACTGGGATGAGTAAGTACAAATCCTATTTAGTTTCATTTTATTTATCAACTTTTCCACTAAACAGATAAAAGACTGTGTAAGTGACAAAAATCCTCTTCGGCAAACCGGGCAGCAAAGGTAGATTCCTTTTATTTTGAGATATAAGGAAAAGAACATTTCGTCCTCTATTTTCATTAGGGTTAGAGCATGAAGAGGGTGGAAAGAGAGTGGAATGCAAATGATGAGAGCTTTCCAACAAGGTGTAACATGCATGGTTTCAAGGAAGGCAGTTTAAGTTAGGAGAATTGGAAAATCACATTTAGCTCATAACTTCCAAGCAATTGTAGCTATCAAAACACTTTCAGTGAAAAAAGTTTTGTTCATTATGATAAGACAATTATTCGACTAATTTGAATTTTTCTTTCTATCTTCAATCGTAAAGGAATTATGGGAAACGAAAATTTCAATTCCCCTCTATTTCCAGAGCTGGGCAGCTCATCTATGAACTCCGCCGAGATTTTCACCATCCCTGCAACATATCCCTCCTCGCCGGTTAAAATCTAAGCAAAATTACTCTAATGACCGTGTTCATAAGATAACATGGGCAAAAGGTGTGTATATATATATATATATTGAACTAAGGGTGATTATGAGTTCTAGGGGTCATGATCGGTCAAGATCTGCAAAAATTTTCCGGAAGTCGTGTCATGAGAACCATTGCAAATGGTTGACTTCCTATAAGGAATCTACCTAAAAGGAAGGACTTATGAAATGTGGTCAAGAAATATCGAAAAATGGTCGAGTACAAAATTACTGATAATTTTATTAAACAGAATACGAGAAACTGCTATTTTTAATTAGTTTCGTCAGACTGTAATTTCATTACGAATATTAATTTTCATTTAAAGGTCTAATTATTAGGGGTTTTAAACTTTTAATAATTTAATAATAACAAATATCTTTACTGCAAACAATGATTGTAAAGATTTGTTTTCTTAATCATGGATATTAAAAATAATTTTGCAGTCACTAATGTTAAATATAAATGTTATATATTTCTTAAATCTTTCCAGGCCTGAGATACCATTTGGCATAATCTGAATAATCTGTTTTTATGTGGATCTCTGCTTTTAATTTGGGCTGACCAAGGTTTGATGGGGTCTAGTTGATAACATGATTGAGAATACAAGACAAGACACCACTTCACCCTGCAACTGTAACCTTTCGGTTATTTAAACACTGTAACAGACATGAAGTGGAAGAGACATCAGGAGACGCTCTTTCGCTCTGACCGAAAACCTGGGGAGGGGGTATTATTTGCATGGGGTTGACAAGAGCGGTGTCCAATTACAATTTATAGTACATAAAGAATACTTTTACAAATTTATACTTCGATTTTTTTTTGTTCTCATATACAATCATACTTCCATGTAAAAATGAAAAAAGTTATCAATATTGGTTAGGTGTACATGATTTGGATACAAATGAATGATGCACGAATAATTTGAATTAATTAATCTGGTGGCAATTAATTTATTAATTAATCCATAGTAAACGAATAATTTCAAACATGAAGTATTTCTAAGTGGTTATTTTTTTTTCAGTTTATAGTTTTTCTTACTAACAAATTATAATTTGGGCCGTAAAAGGTTAAGTAATAAACTTATAAATTTCTGAAGTAAATTTGTATGAAAAAGGAATTCAATAAAGACAATAAAATCTAACCAGTGACATTTAAAATGGCAGAGACCAAGGCGTATAAACAAATGCTGGGCATTTTCTATGCGCAGATAGCCCCGTTTCATCATAGTTGTTAGGTTCCTAGGAAAGAATGTATAAGCGAATACATTTTATAGGAAGCAAAGAATCAGCTTAAATCAGCGGGAGTGTTTTCCTCCTAGACTTTCTCGTATTTTTGTTGACACAAGTTGGCGCACTTGTGTCTAGTATCGAACTACTGTGAAAGTAATAGAGTATTTTGGGGTAAAAGTAAAGTTTACGGTGCACAGCCGTTGCTCCCCACTTAGGATCGCCAACTTTTTGTCGCCAAGAACAAGATGGCTTGGCGATGTGAGAACATTTGTCTTGGGTGCGCAGTGAGCATTTTATTGTTGCCTTGTGCACGCAATGCTTGTGGCATCTCAAGTGGGTTCCGGGCAAATTTTTTAAACAAAAAAAACATCAGCGGCTTCGCTTTCAGCAAAGCGAGAAAGTAGTAGCTTCGCTTTTTGATTGAATGTTAGGAATCTAGGGGTTTTTCTTTTAATTCCAAAAACGAGAATTTAAATTCCAAACGAAGTTTCATTCAAATTCGAAGAAATCGACCTATGAAATCGTAGATAGCACATACCTGACCAATAAAATTGCAATGCTGAAGTACGAAATAAAAATATAACGATTCCTGGGCAACCAAAAAATTTGTTCTGACGTCGCCAATCTGTCTTCTGCTTGGCGGCAAAGAATTGGAGAGATAAAGCGGAGATAATGGGCTGTGCACCATAAACTTTACTTTAATCTACTTTGGATCTCTTGTCGTCGACCGTTTGAGTCCAAAAATTGATACCTATGGATAGTGTGTATGGAAAACCACATACTGAAATATTGTTAGCTTTACTCATTGCGCTTTTAAATCATTGCGCTTATATTCACTTGAATATACTGACAGACTCCCAGAACACTAACAGATTTGGTCCAACATATCGTCGCTTAACAGGCAACACCACTTATCTCAATTTTTTTAAATTTCAAAGTGAAAGAAAATACTTAATTTTTCACAACCAATAACGAATATTTCTGAATATTTTTTCACATCTCCAGTGGCGGCGAGTCGGGAGGACGAGGGGGGCAGTTTCCCCTACTTTTCTAGGGGAAAATTAAATTTTTATTTCATTTTAGCTGCCTGAAACTAGGCATTATTGAAAAGCAACAGATTTCAGAACAAAAGATCTCTAGCACAACTCATGAATATTATGAAGATCCTACATGGACGAAGGCATGATATCATTATTGATTAAGAAAGACTTTTCTCGCTTCCACCCGCCATTAAGACAGACTTTTTCAGTTTACTTTATGTCTTAATTGTACTTGTTGTTTTAATTTCATTTTTTCTCCCCTTTCTGAAATTCATCTTTACGCTGGGAGGGTTTTGTATAACTGTAAACCTTATCTGGTCGGTTCCCTCCCGGTGGATTATTATTATTGATAATAATAGCAATAGTGTTTGAGAAAACTAGCTAATTTTTTAACTAAATTTTTAAATTTTATTGTCTACCCTCAATACTCCCGGGTCTTTTAGATGTCTATAATTTTTTTCGCCCTGCACTTTTTCCACCGAATTGCCGCCACTGCACATCTCGTAGGAAGATGCAGCCTATGTTTATATCAGATGTAAAAAAAATTCAGAAATATTCTTGATTAGTTGCGAAAAATTGAGTATTTACTAAAATTGAGTGTTACTTTGAAATTTCAAAAAATTGAGACAGATAGTATTGCTTGTTAACCCGGGAGGACGCGCGCTACAAAATGTAACACGAGAACGTGCGTGAGGTGTCAGTACATCCTAAACTATTTAAGAACATAAATACGAAATATATTTTTACAATTCTAACAGCTCATGAAAATTATGATAATAATTTGCATGACCTGTAAATGTAAAATGTTGTAAAACATAATATATTGCAACATTTATAATGTTTTACAACATTTGCAATTTTGCAACATTTATTATGTACTTAAAAATAATGATAAATTAAAAGTTAATAACAGATAAATTTAAGGTATTCCCTTTTTTCAAAAGGCTTAGAATCATTGAATTTTATATGAGGAATTTATCTTTTCTTCATATATAAATGTGATCATAATCAAAATTATTCAGTATTGTTAATAAGAAAACTGAGTTATATAATTAATTTTAAAAATAATTAGAGTGTACATGGATCAGAAGCATTAGATGTAAGCAGTTTCTACATAAGTCACTATTTTACAGCGCTTTGATAGTATTTTGGGGTACTATTCGTCTTTAAAGTCGAAAGGGTTTTAACTTTTCCCATAAAATTGCTAGTTTGATCACTAGCGCCATTTTCTGAAGAGACGCAGTCTTTCGCTGATTTAGTCGGATGATCACTATAAATGTCTTCATCATCTGAATCTCAATTCCTTCTCAATAGGCTTTTCATCTCGAAATCTCCTCTAACAACTCTTGATGCTTTTTCATCTCTTGATCATAAGTCATAGGAAGAAAAGACTGACTTGAACGGCTTGAAAACGCCATTTTTCTTCCGAGAAATAATAACATGAAAGCGCGCGCGGGGTGTCCAGCACACCCCAAATCGTTCTATAAAAAATAAAAAATTTCGGAATTTGCCGTTTTCATTTAGTACGTGTAATGCCCTAGTTAGGTACTGATGGGTCAACCACTTCAGCTTATTTGGGGGGGGGGGCCCCCCCCCCCCCGGGGGGCGGGCGCCCCCGGGGGGGGGCCGCCCCGGGCGACTTTTCGAAGAAGGCGGCAAAATCAAACATGTAGGAAAACAATTTTATAACTAAGAAAAGCAGCGACACTAACTCGGTCATCGTGCACGTGAAAAAATTACGTAGTTGATATTTCGTCTTTTGTCCCACTTACGAAAGAAACACTGGTGTTGGACGCGCGATTTCGCAACCTGTCTGCAGACATTGAGGCGTCGAACGACGAATTACATAACTAATAAAATATTTTCCCCCTAGAATTTATCATTATTATTTTGAGGTTGTAACTTGTAAAGGAAGGGTGGCATATTGCAAGTTCGCCCCTGGCGGCAAAAGTTGCAGCTACGCCACTGGACTACAGAAGAATTTTTTCGAGCGTGGGGTGTCGAAACACACCGCGCGCGTCTTCGTGGGTTAAGAGAAGACATCTACAATTAGCCATATGCTAAATTTTTTCCATCTGGCTCTTTGCGTTTTTGAGTAATGGTATTCAAATGCACTGAGACGGTCAGAAATCACTTGATAGAAATCTACAATTTTGGTGTAAAGACCGCATTCCAAATTTCAGCCGTCTAGATCATTGCGTTTCTGAACTGTCATGTTCACAGACAGGATTCCAAAAATGATTTCTTCGCACTCATGAATGTGTAAACCGTGGAGATCCATTATAAACTCGAGGCCCAGTTAATTGACGATTACAATACTTCCTTTCTAAATGCTTCGCATACGAAAAAGTAAAAAAGAGGGAAGGATTAGGCTCCAAAAACTTAAATAAAATATTTAATTTTTGTAACTATATAAGAAAAATATTTTTATTAAAGCAATTTTTATCAAATGTATGACGTATTATATTATGTTTTAAATAATGTTTTCTTCTTCATCACTACTTAGCACCATTGGTCGACATTTAGTTTTAAAAAATCTGTCTAGACTGTTTGCATTTAGCTGAGATATCTGTATAAGTTTCGTTATATGGTATTAAAAGCTCATGAAGTTCTCTTTTAAACTTTGTGCTTCCTTCAGTGGAAGAGTGTGTCAAAAAAACGTCCAAAAGACTCTTTTATTATGCTCGGATGATATTTTTTTTTTTTCATTTCCCTATAGATTGTATTTGCAATCTTTAATTACTCCGTAAGAACAATAATTTCCTACTTTTAAATAATTCTCAGCTGTAAAATATTTTCTTTGCAGTTAGGCGCCAATTTTCTAAGCTGATATCCAGCCCGAATGATGTTGAAAAATTCATTGAAACGCATAGCGATCTACCTGATTACAAGATTTCAACGCAGGTAATGACATTTTATAATTATGAAATCTACTGTTTCAACAACCGACCTATTTTAACTTTAGTTAAAAATAAAAATAAACCCAGAAAAGAGAATCATACATTTAATGTAACTTTTGTGTGGATCGTGTTCACAGCAGATAAAGGTGCTTATAAGAGTCTGACCACTCAAATAAAGTATTTGAGTACAATTAGAATATAATATCAGTCAATCTTCAAATTGCGATTGAGGTCTGAAAACTGGAGCAGAACATTAAATTCCCTATCAATTGTATTAGAATCCTTTCGTTTTTCATAATCATAACAAGCCTTAATCATTTATTTTTCACGGCAATTTGAGATTCGTTAGCATAAAAGCATTTTGCTATATATTGTGAGGTCTTATATAATATTAAAATACCAACCAGTAAAGTCAATTAACAGAAAATTCCAAATGATGCCTACTCACTTTCTAAACAAGATTAACTGAAAGTTCTTAGTTTAATTTTAATTAAAATTTATGCCCCCGTTTTCACTCTATACGAGAGTTATTTTGGCATGGTCTTTGCAGTTTTGGAGTAAATTACATGTCGTTCCCTCCTTATAAGGGCCTGACCTAAAAACCTAACATTTTTGTACTAATTCTTTGTTCATGACGAGGAAGATGTCTGATGCGGCTCGAGCTGAAATCGTAAGCGGCTGTTTTGACTTCGATTCTCATTGCTTCTTTTCAGAATTTTACACATTTTCAAAAAGTTTAGCACCTTCTGGTATTTGATAAATTGCATCAATATCTGCCTGAAGAGTCCGGCAGATTTCATGAAACTACAGTCAGTGACAACTCAAGTCGATTGCCCTAGAAAGATATGAGAGATTGTATCATCAGCGAGCGATGTAATGCGTGTCTCTAAGTGCCTTAAGGCACCAGAATAAGAAACTTTAATTTAACGACAATTTTGAATCCAATTTCATTACATCAAATATCAATTACATAAACTACCTAAATCTCCGATTCAAACATTGGAAAGTTTGTATAGAGCGATGTAGCGTTCGAGAAGAGAATTACATTGAAGGTGATGAAGGAATTATAAAAAATTAAAAATCGAAAATTTTAAAGCATCAGTCGGTTTATTTTTTTTAGCCACGCCTCGTGCCATTGAAGCTGGACAATAAAACTACAATGTATTGAAAATCAAACAAATTCCATGTCTCTGAAGTCAAAAAACTGTACCATAATATGCTATGCTAGAAATGTTATTATTTTTCATTCTATGTTTAATATTTTATTCTATGTGTTTATGGATATTGTTATGAAGCAATATTACTAATAAGCAATATTTAAACCACAGCTTCATTTCAATTTTACTTACGTTACAGGAAATATCTACAGGGGCGAAGGATAATGTCATTTTTGATATGTTTAGGCCTTTCATTAAGGAAACCCAAAAGAACACAGGTGAGCTGATAGTTTGAAAACCTAAAATTATAATAGGGTAATTCCGGGTGATATTCCGCATATTTTTTGAGGTTGTGTATAAAATCCCATGGTGCACATAAAATAAAATAAATCATGCTGTGTTATTTAATGTTAAATATACAACATGTGTACTGCGACAAAAAATATAAAAAAATAATTAATATTTTTTAACAATTTTTTTCTAAAACATTGCACTGCGGCACGTCACTCGTACATTCAGGGTGATACGCCGCACTTGTGCGGGAGTTATGCCGCTCCTTGCATAAGAACAGAATGAAATAATAAATAAAAATATTCAAACAAATATTCATATCTGGACTATAATTACCTATGTAATAACAAAAAGAAACTAAATGAGTACAATGAAACGTACTAGCAGATTCAAATCAATATTAGTCTGCCTATTTAGTTCACTACGAAAATTATATACTTATTTTTTAAAGATTGAATTTTCATTGTTATTTAAGCAACAACGTAACATCAGTGTATTAGAAGAGGGAAAAGAAAAAAGTAAAATAATGTTTACATTGTTTTATTTGTTAATAGACTTGTTCTTTCGACCACAATCTACACAAAAAGTGTCGAAAATAGTACAGTCTTCATGTAACCACATTTGACACCTGATGCAACGAAGCCAATCATACTTCCTCTTAGTTTTGTAGTAGTTTACTGAACATTCCTTGCAAAGAACGTCTGCGTCACATTTGTGATCCAACTGTTCATTGTTATCATCTTGACTTGCATCCTTTTTCGCCTTCTTACTTTTTATTTTTCCCTTTTTTCTCCTTTGGTGTAGTAAACTTGATACTGTTTTAACATTCACCAATGTCTGATGAACTGTCATGGAATCCTCCACCTGATTCAAAATTAAATTTTCTCTTGGAAGTTTTGTCACCTTTTTTGTTAATTTTCTTACATTTTTGGGATTTCTCAGTCTGTAGGAAATGTCACCCTGTTTGATTCTTTTAATCGCCTCTATTAACCTTTCCGAATCCCATTGTCCTCGAGGCCTTACGCCTTCTTTTCTTTTATAAAATGTGGGAATTTCTAATAAAATCTGTAAAGAAATTTAAAATTTATCTGGTTTTTAAAAACAATATTTAATTTAAAGGCAGAACGTTAAAATGCAAAATTATTACAATTACAATTAGCGACTAATAACATGCCCAGCTTGGTTAGTCTGTGCAAAAAGAAATGAAAAAAGTTCGTAACACTTAATCAAATCCAGCAAATATACTTCAGTAACATAAAATTCAGTAACATAATAAAATAAGACACGGATAGATAAATTTCAATTTTATTAATCGCGGCATCCCGTACAAAAGAAACTGCGGCATGTATACCGGATCGCAGTGCGGCATGTATCCCATTTTGTACAGTACAGACGCCGCACATCATAGTTACCTGCCCTCGCAAAGGATAATGGCGTAACCATACACACAGTGCTCTATACAGACGCTACACTTAGTTTTGACTTCGAAATCATGCATGGATTTATTAATTAGCTTACAAAAAGTATTTAAGCATAAGGTGTTTAAAAGTTTGGATAGTGAAATCATGCGCTTACCTCAAAATAACGATTGTACAGCTAAAAGTAATAATCGAATTGGGATTCACGCTATAAACTGGTTAAAGAAATCTCATTGCGCGTCTGACTGCCATCTAACAATAATTACAAGATATACAAGGTGTGCTGCATCTATCCCGGATGCGTCGAATCTCCCGGAGTTACCCTATAATGTATCAGATTAAACAGAGAATTGTGAAATTAAACTTCTTATTTATCAATAATAATTTTCATTATTATTCTTATTGGTTATTATTAAAAGCTGTTCTGATCGCTAAGAACAAATATTTCACTAAATTTGTTTCTTTTAAAACTCAATTATTTCTTTTTTTAAATAAATACTCAATATTTGCTTTTCAAAAATGTACCATTTAAAAGAAAATAAAGTCACATGACGTCACAGTCATATGACAAACGTAACTGTGCAAGGTATCTAACAACTAACAACACGTTTTCTTAAGTTGTGATACGATATGGCACGTTCTTTTTACTACTGCAAGATGCACAGTGGGTTCCAAAATTAAATTGGTATGTTGCACTTGAGGCAAAACCATGAATCTCCTCTATTTAATTATCGTTTTCTATCAAGATGAATTTATGGACGTTGATTATACGAAAACACAAACAGTAATTTTTTATTTATTTACTTTTATTTATTTATTATTATACATATTTTTCTTTTTTTCATACAATTTGCTGTTATGTGAATTTTATTACATGAATTTAGATTATGTTATTTTCTCGGTGCAACATCGACAGAACTATTTCTTGCCTCGTAAAATCTCCCAAACTAATTATTTCATAAATCTCCGACTCTGTAATAGTAACAGCACACTGCACAGAAAAAAATTAACTAAAATTACTATAGCGTGTACTTAATGCATAATTTATTCTAAAATCAAAAAATAATTTTTTTCAGTTCAAATTGGCCTTTGCAAAGCAGCAGAAGCATTATATCAGCATACTACTAAAGAAGCTTCTATTCATAAGTATATAGTAAGCTTGTCTTTTGCATTTTCTTCAAAAAGATATACAAAAAAAATAATCAAAATGTATTTCTGGCTTGCATTACAGAGATCCAATAATAGTGGAATTTGGAACATTCGAAACTGACAGGCCAAAATAAAAATTCGAATTATCCAAAAATTTTAATTTAACAAAATTGCATCCCGTTAACACTACGTTGAAAAGGAAATTTAAGGAACAGGAAAAAAATTCGAATTCATAAAGCTCGAATTAGCCATGTTCCACTGTATAATCAACATCCACCATGAGAAACGACACAATTCAGAATCTTAATAAATATGAAGTATTATTAAATAAAGAATGCACTGAGATTTTACATTGAAGCTATTTGTTAAATAAATTCGTTAGTACGACATTTTGCCTTAACCTTTCTGCATTCCTATTCATTTCAATATTCAAAAATGTTTATAATGTCACTAGTCTCGATAGTACGTAACTTATTTGAGTTTCCAACATATCGATCTTGCCTTTTTGAACTAAAATTAAAACGGCTGTAATCTTTTTTCGCACAACAGTAGTAGCCAAAAGGCAGGTTCTCATATCAGGTGACTCGAGGTCTTCTCCAACTTGTAAAGAGTAATCAGCAGCCAAATAGTAGATGTGTGTGGGTCTGCGGGACATTATGGCATGAAAAACATGCAGATGTTGGGATAAGAAATATCGCAATATATCCAATAACGCAAAATACATTTTACTTTTATATGCTCTGTCTTCAAAATTCAGTATAGAAGAAATATAAATATATGGTTACTTAAGAAGGATTATTGCAATAAAAAAACTATAATTATCATTAATTCTTGTTCAATCATTTAAAAGTTGAAATTTTTAATATTTTAAAATTAATTAATATCGTCTGACATTATAAGCATAATAATGTAATAAAATTGGATGAAGTCTATTAAAAAGTAGACATGATATTGTGAGATTAGGTAAGTGGTTTATGGCAACTGAAACTAAAATCTGATTGTGCGTCGTTCTCGCTGTCAGTTATTAGGGTAAATAAATAGCAAAAATCAGATTTGGAACTTTTTCTCATGCCACATTCATTGACGAGAAACAATGGATAAGGTGTTAATTCATCAGAAAAGTAATTCTGCAACTATGTGTCTGATTTCTTCAGGAGAGCGATTCTGTGGAAAAACATTTTCGGATTCACAGGATTCTCTTCATTTCCGATTTTTACTTTGGATTTAAGTCCTCGGAGAGACGTCACTCTATTTTTTTTTCTTACAAACTTTGATTTCTTCGAAGTTTTTCCGAACTATGCAGCTCATCGAAGAATTTCCACACTCAAAAGCTCTGTCGCAGTTTATTGTTTCGTCTCCCAGAATGCCAATACTGATTGATGGATATCACAAAATCTGAGACAGCAAATGGATCTTGAGGCTCAAACCAGCCCACAAGTTTTTGACCATTTTATCACGCAGTATCCTTGAATCTGTGGCATCGGTGTAATGCTCAGAAGTAAAGAATGACAATTGCAGAAGTCTTCTACTTGTTGTGAAATATAGTAACAATAGGCATTGTGAGGATCCACTTCGTTAAGGTGCTGTCAGATATACACTGTAAAAAAATATCCGTTTTTTTTCCGGACTTTTTCCGTATATTTGACGGTTTAAAGCTGTTTTGATGACAAAACGGTTTTTCACCGTTTTCCGCTCCAGCCATAAACGGTTTAAAACCGTCAGTTTAAATTCTATTTTTCGTCATACGGTATTGCTTTCCGTATGATAACTTTCCCTTTTCTTAAATGTAATTTTATTGCATTTATTTCATGTTTTTAATAGGGTTCCATCTCCGCTATTGTTTACACATGTTGCAGTAACCTGTTGTCACTCATGAAAGCTAACCTTAAAACACGTGTTCTGGCAATAGTTGATTTTTACACCACTAGGTGGCGCCACTAGAGCTATAGTGACTTTAAAACTCAAATAGATTATTTTTACTTCATTTTATGAAGTCTCCGGTGGTCTAGAGGTTAGAGCGACTGCCTTTTATTTCTATGAACGCGGTTTCGATTCCCGGCTCGGAGGAGTTAGAAGTTTTGTCACCATCTTGCATCGCAATCGTCCAAGTAAGTTCAATTAAGAATTATATTAATTAAACTAATTGAAATTAATAATTAAGCCTTGATTAATTAATATTCCTAATTGATAATACACATCAGCATATTTCAACTCGAACACAAGGAGAAAAACAACGCAACTCAGTCGATGACGTCACTTACTTCGATGACTTAATTTTTTCAGAGAAAACTTGATTTCATACGGTAAAAAACCGTTGTGACTACGGATTTACTTCGTAACTTTTACGGGAAAAACTTGTTCCTGTATGGTAAAAAACCGTTGTGCCTACAGATTTACTTCGTAACTTTTACGGTTTTGCACAACCAACCCAGCTGCCAGTTTAAAACCGTAAATTTTACGGGATTTTTTTTACAGTGTATCATGTCCATGTGACTAAGACCATCAGTACTTTTTAGCGATCGCATTAACGTTTGCTCTATCGTTAGATCTGTCTAGATTCTGTTCCAGTATTTATCTGACCGTCTGATTGTAAACCAGCCATTCGTGACGAACCGGTCATTCTCTTTTGATGTAAGTTTACTCTTGAGTTAAGTTTGGCTAGTATTGATTTAGTTTAGCTTAGATAGTTAGATCAATGTCCCGCATGAAAGCTATTTTGAAATGGTCTTCTCGAACCTTGGCCAGATAAAGAGGATACCACCTTAGCTGGTACGCTCTCTCCTAACTTCCACACCACACTAGTGCTCTGGTACTTGTGCACCGCTATATGTATATGCATAAAAAAAGTGAATGCTTTTGCATACAAACCCTATTTAGACAACTTCTTTTGATTGTATGCATCGTCTTTTAATTGGAAAATCATTGTAACTTTGATAAGAGTTTCTACTCATACTGCTGCAACAAAATATATAGTGTTGGTACTCATTCAACGCAGAATTTTATGCTCTACAACTTTCATCTTCTTTCTTCTTTAACATTGAATGTGTAGTTTTGGAGTAATCTAGGAAAAACTGACAAAACACCCCACTTCACTTCACTTTTTCTCTCCTAGTGGCAGACGCTAACTTCGCCCGAGGCGGAAAACTTAGGATAGGCATACTGGACCCTAAATGAAGTGATTAAAACAATAAAACCTTAGCCATAATTTTTTTTCCGATATGTGTGGTTTTTTTTTTTTTTTTTTTTTTTTTTTTCACTTCCTGCCGACTGGACTATAACGGTTGGAGCAAAAAACGAAACGTCACCATTTTGGCGACAGGGCACTATCGGGTTCTCAAGTCTTGCCGAAATTTATTGTAAATTTTTCTCAGTTTTCAAAATCTTTTCCATTAAAACATTCATTATTCATTTGAATATACGTATGATGATCATATGAAAGAAAAGAAATAATCAAAATACCCAATTTGATTGTAATTGTACATGCAGAATTTTTTATTTTACAAATGTCTTCGTTTATGCTCATCATTCTCTTTATTTTATCAGTATGGAGATCTACATATTCCAGAAGAAGGCTTTGATAACGTCAGAAACAGTAAGCGTTTCGATGCATTTCATTCTTAGCATTGAATATGATTTATTTTTTGATCAATTAATTTAAAATTTCGCTCAAACTTGGGTTACAGTTTTCTTGTCAAAATAATCTATGTGAAATATCAAACACGATTTCAATACCAAAAACAAATGTTCGAATAAACATATTTACAAATTATTCTACTAAAATAAAAAGAAAAATACTTCTTAGTTGGGATTGTATGTGAAAAGAAACGAACTAAAAAGCTATAAATTATTATGATGATATATGAAACATATGTGAAATTACATGTGTTTCAATTAAATGAGATTAAATAAATTATACGCAATCTTGGTGAAAGCAGATTTGGCAGATCGGTATGCGAAAGAATTTAAATATAAGAAAAGAGCCATCTAGAAAATCTGCGAAAGGCTTTAATACAGTGAAAACTCTATCGAATAACAATAATTAGTGAAATTCAGAATTACAATAAAGGAAATGCGGAAATTGAAACGATTTATTGTTATTTATTTAGATAAATTTGCAAATTTAATAAAATCAGTCATACTCGTTTAAAAAATTTTACATCCTTTTAAGACTGAAAGTTTTAGAATTGGATAAAAAGAGGAAGTAATGACTTTCGAAATAGTCATTGAAGGATTTAGTTTTTCTTAAAATGAATTGGTGAATTAAACGTTTAAATCAATGTTGTTTTGGATTAAATTATGTCATATAATTTAAATTTATAAAAGAAATTTTTTAAAGGATATAATGCTTATTAAACTATTAATGAAAACATTTTTTTCAAAAAAAATTAAAATAACTACAATAATCCACAAGCTGAAAAATTCAACAGAAAATTAAAAATTTCGCATTTAAAACTTCTTTTTCTACAACAATCGCCAGCTCATTTCAAAATCTGTATTTAAGCTGCAAGACGACCTATGAGGAAACTCTTTAACCAAGCTTTGGAAATATTAAAGGACAAGGCCGACAGGATATCCGAGGGTAGTGACATAGGAAGAATACGAAATTCTCTCATGGAATCCCTCCAGCGGCTATTTCAGGTAACTTGTTTTAAGTACAGCTGAAAATGTATTACATTTCCGACCGTTTTTTTCACTATCTATTTTTCTAATTTGCAAATGACTGCTATCCGTACGCATTGCTGTTGTGATAGTATTGTTACAAAAATCGTTCTTTGGGTGTATGGTGTAAACAGTCTCCAACATGCAAGATAATGGAGAATTAAGGTTTATTCACAAATATGCAGGAAAACAGGAAGCATAGGTACAGGAAACAATAGATCTTGCACATATTAGCAACGTAAACAGACAACAATTCACAGGTAATAAGAGTTCAGCACTTTGAGATGTAGCAAAACAAACAGTCAACAAATCACTAATAACGACAATAACAGCACTTTCAATAGCGCTCAGCTCACCAGCTTTCTAGCTCGCACTGCCAGACGAAACTCCAAAGTCGTTCCAGTCGATCAACACACTAACTCTCTGATCCAAACGCGGCCCTTATATACTCTCTCCGACAGGCCGTGACGTCACATGGAGTTTTCTCGTACATTCAAGCGTATTTTCTTTCCTAATAGAGATATCGAGAAAATGGTCGCATTTTCTGGAATAATCGATTTGTCGCCAAGGTCAAGGGTCGAGGCCCAGCCATCCCATACTTACTCCTGTAAAACTCTCTTCCCAAACATAAGACTAGTGAGGCAGGAAAGCGAGGTTAAATTTTCGCAACAGTATCTAAGGTTTCTACATATTTCGAGTATGTTCTGAAAAATGATCCGCCAACGCATATTATCACCAGAAATCATGGGCCGCGGCGACCTAGTCTTAAGGTCTCGGCTTCGGGGCCGGAGAGTTCCAGATTCGAAACCCGGTTCCACTAAAGATCCGCCATGTATGGGGTCTGTTGCAGGTTAAATCATGCATAGTGGCCTAACGTCCTCCCGCTGGTGTGGTGCGGAAGCTTGGAGAAGAGGCTGTCAGCTAAGGTCCTCGTCATCTGCCCGCAATTCAAAATTAAGAGGTCCGTCCCAAAATAGTCCTCGTGTTGCTTCAAAAATGGGACGTGAATATAACTAAACTAAACTCACCAGAAATCATTCATTGGGTTATTGGAAAATTCATGACGTTTATGTTCTTAAAAATTAGTTTATTTCTATGAAGTACATCGATCAATCACTGATGTCCATTTTGTTCAATAACCTTTTGCCACCTTTCAGTGAGCTCGGTAATGATTTGTTCGAAGAAGAGGAGCCTGTCTTTATCAGCTAAAAACTGGACTAGGTGTTGATTTACAACTAGGCGTTGATTTTTTAAATAAAGCGAAACGATTAAAAGTCCGATTGCTCAAGTTCATAAGAGCACGGTGAGCGTGGCAACATATTCAGCTGAGCTGCAATAAATTTTTAATGGATGATCAAACTTTAGTAGTATCTCGCGTTGTCGTGATAGATGTATTACCGAGCTAAGAACATTACTGGATGAAGGAATAGTTCAAATTGTCCAGTGGCTAACGAGGGTAAGCGACGCCCGGGGCATAATATGATTTTTTAATCCCATCATCACCAGTGACTTAGCAGGAAATGGCGTAACTAGGCTGAGGCAGGCAGGGCACGTGCCCTAGGAGCAATTACCAAGGGGCGCAAAATTAAGGAATGAATTCGCAGTATGTAAGAAAAAGTTCGTTCTTTTTAAGCTCTTATTCCAAAGATTCTTAAAAATTAAAATAGTTTCGTCAAAGTGTGGGGAAACCTAAAGGATACAATCTTTTTTACAACTCGGAAACCAGCTCAAGCTGTGATAAAATTACAAATGGAATTATGTTACAGAAATTTGATGACTAACCTCATCTATAACTGAAAGTGGAAACTCGTTTCAAAGGGATGTCCATTTCAAAGATTTGCTTCCTGGGGAGTGGGAAATAATTTTAAATAGATGAATCCCATAGGGTTCTCACGGTATCCGATTCATACTGATTGGGTATCAGCTATTTCGGAAATTCGTGACAAATAATTAGCAGAAAAGTTTTTCCTAGTATTCCAAAGTATCATTCCTAGTTCCAATAAGCAGAGAGTGAAGCACGGAAAAAAATATCTCAGATTCCGTTTACTTTCAAGAACAGTGCGGGCCCCTTTCTTACTAAAAAATAACAGCTTAGGAAAAATAAGTTTCAGAAAAAAACTAGATCCTTCCCAAAGATAAAGAGGGAAGAGGGCGCAATTTTGGTATTTGCCCTGGGCGCCATTTTATGTTGGTACGCCACTGTTAGCAGGTGTAAATGCAGCTCGGAGTATAGCATTATTTTTTCGCCTCTTCATCGTATTTGGCTTTAACCTTCTGAGGACAGCCTCACGGGAAACGTGCGGTTCCGTCTGTCCGACGTTTCCCAACGAACGTGGCATCTCAAGGCCGGTGCACTTTTTCTAGTTAAGCCTAATTGCACTAATTTGATGTCACGCCAACGTGTATAAAAAAAAGGCCACAAGAACCGGCACGTATTTGTGACAGTCGGTAGAGAATCTGTCAAGCAGCTCGGACGCCCGCCTGACATTCGTCCTCAAAGGGTTAAAAAGTGGCATAAACGCATTAACTTTTGTCCCTTAAGGCTAGTGCCCGGGGCATATATACTGCCCTTCGCTAAGCCGTTGAAACTGTCCCAATGCCAAGAATTTATGTTCAAACTTATTGATTGGTTCCTCGATAGAATCTCGAAATACACAATACCTCAAAAGCCCCACCATGCTGAAAGCGTAATTTACCTCTACTGATTACGTGCTTTCGATGCCATTGAGGCTCTGCTTCTCTTTATCTGTTATTAGTCGCTTCCAAAGTCATTGATTTTCTCACGTTTAATGAATATATCGCAGATTGCATCAAATTTACTTGAGAAGTCAATAAGGAGCTCAGATATTTACCCTGTTATGAATTCAAAGTTTTTCAGGTGGTCACAATCGTTTAGATGATGGATCTTCAATGTTTCTGCTCTCTCTCAAGGCTTGTTTGCAAGTTTGAGTTGATCGATACTTTTATTTTGTCGTCATCAACCTCGGAGAGCCTTCTGCCCGAGAAGTGTTGTTGATCTCTAGAGCAAGCATTTTTGAGAAGCATCGTCGGTTTGTTCGAGAACTGTTCCCGCAAAATTTACGCAATTTTTTACAAGATTGACGCGCTCTACTTCTTTTACAGAAGTAAAACAGTAAAATATGACAAAAACCCACAATCTAATATTCCATCTTCACTATGTCGTCAAATCTCCCAAAGTCAACAAAATTATTAATTTTTTCCCCAAATGAGACTACAATTGCCAGCTGTCAAATAAAATAGCAATAATATAAATAAGATTGACTGATTTTAGATATTCCAAAACTTAACAGGAACCATCTGTTGCACATATATGTCATGATTTTTCCAGACAGCCAAATAAAATTCGCATGGCGCAATACAGTACTGTATTTCTGCAGCATGAAAAGTTTTGCATCTCACAAGTGTAGTAGAATATACTTGTCTTAATTCGACATTTATGAATGTTAGATTTACTGCCACTACCTTTTGAATCTAACTCATCATTTCTACCTAACTTTTCTCAAGAATATTCCCCTTCATTAATTAGATAATTCTAGCAAAACGTTAGCCATCTACTCCTTCCATACAGAATTTATCTTCGGTTCAATATCTTATGTCATCGTTCAAAATTGCATCATTTTAGTACTAGTTTCAATTTTTTTCCTGACGATGTGGTGAATTCTGAAACTCTTTTCCTCAACTTGTACATCAAAATACTGGCTTCCTTCATAGTCAATAAAACATGAATTTCAATACTAATCATTTTTGTTGTCAACCCAAAGTGTAAAATAAGATATATCCCAATTCTAAATCACATATTCATGACTTTCTGTTAGTATAGAAATCTTCAATTGAAACCTGTATCTCAAGTCTTCTAACTTTTTTTTTAGATTTCACATTATTGAATACAAGTTCTTCGCCTTGTTCAGGCTATTAGAGATATTGGGTTTTGAAGTGCACAGGAGTATTGCATCATTTAGTTCTTCAAACACATGGAAATTTAATAAATAACAATAGAAATTCAACAATGTAACTATAAAATTGTCGGTCAAGCCAAATGGCAGAAAATTTTACATGTATGCTTTCGTAAAAAAATTAATAAAGATTGGTTTTGGAATATTCTCAAAACTCAATCAAATATCAGTTGATTGACTCATAATTTCAATCTAAAACAGTATCTTTGAATATTTTATAATAAGTAAATTCTGTTTAATAACAATTCCGTTTACTGACGGAAATAACACAGAATATAATAATATATGAATAAACTGTACTCCAGAACAGTTTATCAAACAGTACTTCTAGATATACTGTTTGATAAGTAACCATAATTTATTGATCCAAAATATTGTATAAAACCGGTTTGCATCATATCACAAAAGTTTCCTTTTTCTTCCAGAAACATCGAAGGCTTACACGGAACTATGAGAAATTTCATGAATTTGAAAACCATTTTGGAGTCTTCAAAAGGTCAACTAAGCAAAAGTACGAAGTTAATTAAAGCCATCTGCTTAAAATAATATTGGATATATTGTAGGTAGTATAATGAAATAAATATGGATAATATAAGAAAATTTTTATTTCACTGAAATTGCACATGGCTGCCAAATTACTGTAATATAATACATCTCATGAGAACAACAATAAATGATTCATAAGTTACAATGCATTATTCAATAGCCTCATTGCTATCAGTAGTTTTTGAAATTCTAAATTTCAAAAGAATACAGTTATTTCATATTAGAATAAGGCCTCTACTTTATGAATTCCCTTCTTTAATTTCATTTACTTTGTTGTGGCCTTATTGAATTAAGTTAATTAGCATTTTGTGAAAAGTCAAAGAATGGTCTAGAAAAAACCAAATTGGTCATGAAAAATCAATACAATTACAGCAAACCAATATTAATGCCTTCTGCAGCTGGTTTGGTCAAATAAGTTCAACTATTTATTTAAATATAATTATTAAGCATTATGCATATGAATCCTTTTTTTTTCACAGACCTCCACCATCTCCTCTCCAAACTGCCATTATTCTATAAAGCAGTGATTATCCCCACCTCAAAGGGATCATAGATCTAACTCATTGATACCGCGAATATGATACTAATGAATATGTGAACACAATACATGCATAAACTGTACCTTGCACTCAGTTAATTTCATGATACCTAAACTTAAGAATATATGACAAATTTAAAATAAGATTATTATAAAACAGAAACATTAACAGAACACATTAACAGGAAAAAGGTTAGAAGACAGGACGAAATGATGAATTATATGAAGACAATTATATTGATAGCCTGGTTAGCACTCTAATGCTGATTAGTAATAAGTGTTAACTTTGTAGTAGAAAAACTATACAATATTATCTGATTTCTGAAAAGCAGAATTTGTGTTAACCCTTAAATGCCTGATTTTTTTTAAATTGATTTTAAAAAAAATTTTTTTTTTTTTTTACTTTCATTTCTTGCATAAAACATTGAAAAAATGTTTTAAGAAGTCTTATTTTGTTTTAAGTGTGGTTTATGGCTAAAAATCAGTTTGTTAACAACCGGCAACACTGGCTTTAGTTGAGAAAAAAAATTCCGTAATAAAATTCTATAATATTAAAAGACAGATGAATTTAGAGAATAGAATAAAATTGTATATTGAATTGTAGAATAAAATACGGTATTCTCAGGCAAACAACAAAGCAAAAAAGATGCAACCTCAGGCGAAAAACATCCAATTTATTTTAATTTTTTTATCAGCACTCAGGCTGCCATCTACATGTTGTAATTTGATTTAATAACATTTTTAGTATATATTCTATAGGTAGCAACAGGCATTAGAGCTTCAGTTTTATTCTCAATATTTTAAAAGACAAAAGTGGATATGTTGCTAAAAGGCAAAACGGAGCATTTAAGGCTTAAAGGCTTATCAAGCACTGTTACTATGCTCTATACTTAATATAACTGGTACTCTACACTAACCATGATACTTGTGAGACAGATACAAACATCATACAATTTAGAGTAGTAAAATAAAGTTCCAAAAATATTTGAAACTGTGTTTATTGTACAAACCTATGGAATTTATGAACTATTCTGAAGACCTATGATTTTAGAAAACCAGCATTTTACTGCATTTTGTAAGTTTCATTATTCCACTTGTGGACTCTAATTATTATTCTGGGGTGGGGGTAAAATTAAATTGGAAAAAGAATTTACTATAATGAAACTACAAAAATTTATATCATAAAAAAATACTTCTGTTACAACTTACTATAGAAAACTTCTTTTTAATACTTTTCCTAGACTAAGGTCGATAGGACTCAATACATTTTGCAATATGTTCAAATAACTAAACCTTTTCCCTATTATCGTAAATAATATAACATAAATAATTCAACATATTCACAAATCAAAGTTTATACATGTATTTGCATTGAGAAGTTTCTTTCTGTGTTCTTATTTAAATAACAACTTGATGAAAAAATTTACTACAGTAAATTCTCCATTATCCGGCATGCAAGTATCCGGAAAGCTCAACTAACCGGAAAAATTAGAAATTGAGTTTTTCTAAAAATTTTACATCGCACCGTTCCATTCACGAATTATTAATAATTCGTGACTTCGTAAATTATCGACAATTTATTAATGGAATGCAACGTCCGCTCCGCACGGAGGAGCGTGGAAGGGGAAAAAAAAGGCAAAATACAGTACTGTGGCATACACAGACTTGTTTTATAAACGAGACCTAAAAACGAAATCTAACCAAAAAAAAGTAAAGGAACAGAACCGATTGAAAAAAAAAACATATGAGGGGTTACTCCAGATTAGTAAGTCTCTTTCTTTTCCTTTATTTATTTACTCTCCGAATACCGACCGATGTTGATTCCGATTACGTACTATCAGTTGCGGGAGACTGGAGGTGCATGTATTGCGCAATAACCCTCGCGATTTTTTAAGAAGATAATTAGTTTTCATATTCAATCTGGGATTTGTTTATGATAACTTAAAAGAGTTTTATTATGCTTGCTGAGTAGAATACTTTTCAGTTTCGTCGGCTATTTTTATATGTTTATATTTTTACTATCTATATATTTACGGTAAAAATTCGGCTACAGATCATACTTTTTTATCATCAATGTTAAATTAAAATATCCATATGTTTTGTAAATAGGATGTTATGGAAGATACAGAAGTATTCTTAAAAATTGTATTTAATGCACATTTGAAAGTGACAAATACAAATTATTTGGCCGAATTTTTTTTTTTTTTTTTTAAAGGCTACAATCTATCCCGCCCCGTTTTTCCCGTCACACTCAACTATCCGGACTTTTCAGATATCCGGAAATAGGCTTTTTCCGAGCATGCCGGTTAGTTAAGCTTTTACTGTAACATTATTTTTACATATTAAGAAATATAAAGTTTTCAAATCTGTATGTATCAACTTACAAAAAAAAATTGTAGGACCAATCAGCATATAATTTTCACTGTTTTATAAAGATTCAATAACTTTTTTAAAAAAGTAGCAAACTGACAATGATTGCACTGAAAATTAATTGATACAATAACTTTGCAATCTATTGGAAAAAATAAATCCTTTGCTCCATATCAAAAAATTTGCTACATAATCAAAATTTAAGAAAACAAATCTACATATTCTCAGAAATCTAATAGAACACTAAACATCTCATTTGGGAGCAGATGGCTATAATTCATTTTTTAGGCGATTTAATTTAGTTATATTAATATCTCATTTGTTCTAAGAACATTTTTACAGGTTATGACCAAGTAAAGTCTAATCTACAAACTTAAGATTCTCTTTTCCTATTTTGATCGAGAAATAATCCGAGTACAGGAGGAATAGTAACCCTTAAATGCCTAGTGTTACCTTTAAGCAACATACCAAATTTTGTCTTCTAAAATCTTAAGAATAAGACTGAAGCTCCAATGCCTGTAGTTACCAATAGGATGCATACTGAAAATGTTATTGAATCAATTATAACACATAGATAGCAGCCTGAGTGCTCATAAAAAATATAAATAAATTGATGTTTTTCACTTGAGGTTCTATCTTTTTTGTTTTGTTTTTATGCTTGAGAATACCAGATTTTATGCTACAAATATTGAAGGAAATTCCTTATCCACATCATTTCTTAAAATTCATCTGTGTTTAATATTATAGAATTTCATCAAGGAAATTTTTTTTTCTCAAATAAAGTCCAGTATTGCTGATCGATAATAAACTGTTTTTTAGCCCTAAACCATACTTAAAACAAAATAGGATTTTTTAAAGTATTTTCCCCATGTTTTATTCAAGAAATGAAAGTAAAAAAACATTTCAAATCATTTAAAAAATAAAAATTGGGTATTTAAGGGTGAAAATAACTTATGCAGTTCACAGCAGTAGTTTAAAAGCTAGTTTCTTTAAACTAATTTATGTGTAAAATTGGTCAATTTCATTAAATTAGTGTTATAAAAGAGTGGGTTTGAGCATTATTGTATAAAATATACTTTTTTAAAATTCTTATGCTTCCACTTGATTTTAAATAAAATAATTTAATCAGCAATTGTTTTCCAAAACTGATGTAGCTATATGTAACAATATATTTTTGTTAAAACTTCAGTGTTTAACAAAATATGCAATATTTATCATTGTAAGTGCAAGTATATACAGGGTATTTTGAAATTCAAGGGGAAAAATTTAAGGGGTGATAGAAAACATCTAAACAAGCAATTTTCACCATACAATGCATGGGCGGAGAGCAAGCAGTGAACTGCTAGATGGCGCTGTAATGGAAAGAGTAAAGCGTTAATTTTCTCCCACATCGTCATTTCTACCGTGGATTTCGGAAAGCATGGCAACGTATAGTAATCAGGAGAAGGTGGACAAGCATTTTATGTATGGTCTTGTGAATGGGAATCATTTGAAAGTCGAAAGACTGTAGAGGCAGCGTTTCCCAAGAAGACAGTGACAGACCGAAAAATGTTCGAGCGATTGCCTTGGTGCCTGTGTGAAATGGGATCCTTTGTCACCGACATGCATGATACGGGGCGTAGCAGGAGTGTGCGGACGCCACAAGTTGTAGAGGACACTCTGCAAGGAGTGGGAGATCGTCCAGATATTAGCGAGAAGTTTCCCGTGCCGTAAATGTGCCCCACTCAATTGTTTGGAGAGTACTACGGGACGAAGGACACCCCTACCATGTACAGAAAGCGCAAGCCTTGATACCTGCAGATTATGCGCCACGTGTCGAGTTTGCACGTTGGTTTTTGCAACAGCTAGAAGCGCAGCCTGATTTTAGTGCACGTGTTATTCACACCTTTACTCGTGAAGGCATTTCTAATACGCACAACCTTCATGTCTTCTTTTGAGCAGTTTCTGTAATTTTGCCACACATGCTATCATTAAAATTATTTAGTACCTCCGCTATCCATTTCGTGTTTCATTCTTTCATATGACAGTAATGGTGACCTCCTAGCGGTTCACCGCTTGCTCTCCGCTCATGAAAATTGCTTGTTTAGATGTTTTCTATCACCCTTTAAATTTTTGCCCATGAATTTCAAAACACCCTGGATAAATATGCTTATGCTGAATAATTCTAATTCTTCTATGCGAAAAAAATATTATACTGTTGTCCGTTGGTTGACTTCATTATGGTATTAAATAATTTGATTTTAATGGAACTAGTAGAGTTTCACAAAAAAATATTAACTAAAGTAAATATTTATATAATCATTTTTACTTTTACAAACAGTGCTTTAACATTAAAATCCAGCAATTCTGATTATATTAGGCTTTAGTGTTGTTTTTTTTACATATATAACCAACCAATAATTTCAGCCCTTTCTATTTCATGTAATTGCCTAAATTGGCTTGATAAAACAGGCTTCACTTTGAGCATGAAGATTACTTCGAATAACAGATATGGTTATCAAAAAGGTTAAGAATATGAGTTAATACAAGCTAAGAATATTAGAATAGCTAAGTTACACACTAGTGACCAGGGCTGTGGAACCTTTTTGGAATAATTATATTTTTGATAGACCATAGAACTTTCCAGTTTTCAAGTAATATAATAATATTATATATTAATGGAAAGATAATTTTATGAAAACATAATGCAATAATTTCTATGAAAGAAGTTTCATTAAAATAACAGTTATTAAGCAGAAAAGCGAGACAGAAAAAATAAGATTTACAAAAAATTCTCATCAGTAAACATTTAGTCAAGTCTGATTTAGTATAATTTATAGCATTAAAATACCTCCCAAAGGAATGAACCATGTTTCTTTAATTCTGCAGCTGGTAAAATGCCAAAATGGATACATATTTTCATGCTTTCTTTTATGTTTTATTACCGATTTGTTTCCTATTTCGGCCACATGATTTCTGATCATGCTACATACGAGTTATTACCCAGACAATTCAGCAAAGAAATACGATTGCCTTAAAACCACTTTTCATTTGCAACATGACATGTATCTTGATTCTACTGAAATATAAGTACTTCATTATCCTGATAACTTGTAGAAGACCAGTTTAAATTCAAAGATACTGATTTTATATTTTTGGGCATTTATCTTTAGTGTCCATTAATTATGTAAATTATGCCCAAAACTTTTGATGTTTTGCAAACCTAGATCATAGAACCAATTGAAAGTGTCACAGTTAAAAGAAATGGATAAGACTCGCATTATCTTTTTTTTTGTGTGCGTGTCGATCACTACCCAGCAAAGAGATTTTGATCACACTGTTCCAAATATCATTACCATGTAAAATTAACAATATTTGATCCCAGTTTTATCTCTTACACCTTTGTTTAAAAGATAAATATGGATTTCTTTATTAAATTTTAAGGCTCAGATTACAGACTGCACAAAATTAACACCTTGCATTCAATTTCACATGGCACTGAACTGTGCTATTCCCTCTTCTACAGAACCAGGCAATTTTATTTTGCTACTAGGTACAGTCTCCAATTTATTCTAAAAAATTATTTGTTGCTTTATACTTATTCCTGCCTTTATCAAACTGTTTTTATAGGTATTGAATCTCATCATACCACTTGAAAATTATAGATATGCCACCCTTTGTTGATTTTCCAAATTTTTCTTCAATCTTTTCATAATTTGCTTTTTTCACTTTAAATTATTTGACATGATTTTCTGGTTAACCAATCACTTCTTTGTGTGATTTTTAATATTTTGTTCTATTTTATAAGTCCAATAAATGAAAGAACACAAAAGCAACTCTCATAATAGTAATCATACAAGATGCTAAGAAATACTCTCTCAGTTCCAATACCTGGCATCACAAATGAATCCTATGAAAACAAGATTGGGTCATTCCATGACAAATCAACCCAAAAAAAATAGGATTTGACACCCATGGTCACTGTTTGATGAAACTTGGCATGTTTGTTCCTTTTATGGATTTAAGTAAGCATACAAAATTTTTTTGCTCTATTTCAAATTGTTTAGGTCTTATAGCCTGTTAAAGTTTTTCAGGATTTCAAGATTTTTATCGATTAGGATTGGCAAACGCAGTTGGTTCTTTCATAGAAATAAGTTATTTTCCTTATTTATCAACTAATGTTGATGAAAATATTTATAAGTATAATTTAATATATAAGGAATACAAAAAAAAAATAATTAAACCAGCAAGTATTTATACATGGTCAGGAAAAATTCTGCAGTTTGAAAATCTTGAGTAATCTTACTCGAAATTGGTTTTCTAAAACTCGTATTCAATGGTCAAAATCCAATGAATAAAAGCTACTTCATATTGGCTAGCACAAATGTCTTTAATTTTAAACAGATTAAAGAATGGATCATCTTAGTTGGATTATGTTCATTAAACAATCTTTAAATTGATTATAATTGTGCAGTATTGATTCAAAAACAAGTGGCCTCATGCGTCATCAAATCTTAAACATACAATAAACCCAAAAGGTTTTCATAATTTTTACTCTAGTTGCTTTTTCTTTATTCATCAAAAATAAAAGAAACCAGTTATATCCCTTTATCATTCAATGATAATGACTATTTTATGAAAGCCTCACCTCACTCTTTTTTAAACATCCAAACAAGCCTTTTTTGGTGTTGTTCATGGTCCAAACTAGATAGTTCAAATTTATTAGTAAATTTTCTTAGAATTTCCATGAACAAAAGATCCCCTTATACATCAAAAAATGCTTTATCCAAGTGAAAACTAGGGATGTAATGAATAATGATTTGACCGAAGACTGAATTTTTGGCCAAATACCGAATATTCGGCAGCAATGTACTTGAATGTAATTCTGCAATATTCGTTATTAAATAAATTTAAAACAGAATTTTTTTTAAACCAATTCTGAATTTATTCTGTTGAATATATGTTAAGCATTTGGCCAGACCCAGTAATCGGCAAAAGGACCAAATAGGCCTAATACTGAATATTTGACACATCCCTACTTAGTATTATATGTGTATGAAACAAACAGCAACAGACTTCCTCCTGAAAATGCTGAAAAAATATTGTTCTTGAAGCATAATTTCAGGCTTTACAATCATAAATTATATGCAACTTTATTAAATACACTTATGTACTATGCAACTTAAAATTGAGTAAATGTTAGGATATATTTTGAAAATAAATGTACTGAAATGTAATCCTGCAATATTCTTCGTTAAATGTGTATTTAAAAGCACATTTTTAAAAAATTATCCTGAATATGTACGGCCAGCCGAATATTCGGCAAAAAGGCTGAATACTTGAATATTCGTTACATCCCTAGTGAAAACTCACTCAGGTGCAACAGTTATTTGAGAATTCAGTAATATTATTAGTGTAAATACAAAAGAAAACAAATTAATTACATGTTTTCAAATTTTTATTCTTATACACTGGAACAAATACAACATTTTTAATAAGGTAAATGGAATAAAATATCTGTAAACAAAACAGACAATGGCAGAATGAGGCTTATTTATCAAAGACTGAAGAAAATATATTGTGTTCTACATTACATGAAAAAGTGCATTCGCCACCACCAAAATTGTATTCATACAATAATGAAAAGATATCAAATTATTAATTTTATACATTTATGTTATTAAAATTGTCATCTAGCTTGTTAAAATGAATATAACAAAAGAAATTATTCAAATTAAATCTTTGGCCTTTTAATTTCATGACATTTGCATGAAACTCAAAATAAAGTGTAAAAAAAATTCCAAACTTCACTTGGCTTAGCTTAGTGTTCACCACATATACAAAAAAAAAAGGAAGAAAACATAATACATGCTTTACTTGAGCATAAAATGTACAACACTGACAGTGCCAGCTCAGTTAGGTAGATTTTTTTTAACTTACTGTTATTCCATATAAAAAGTTAATTTAAAAGGTAAAGTTCCCAAAACTATCCAAGTAACTATTGGCTCTTTGTAGCTTGTCTTCTTAGGAGAATGTATATCTTCTCTTTAATCCAATCTTTATTATAAGGTGCATAAGTCATTGTAGATTTCTGAAACCTAAAACAAAAAGAAAATAACATAGTGTTTATATATATACATATTTGGATACATCACATACAGTTATCAGTTTATGCATAAAACATTAATGGCAGAAAATCTGTTTTCCCTTCTATTGCAAAATCCATTCTCAGATCAGTGAACATTCAAAGCCTGTCCATTAAAGTCAACCAAGAATGGATACCAAAAATGACAAACACTTAAGATTGAAATTAAAAAGATAACATTAAAACTGTTCATCTCTTTTAGGGTTGAGGGAAATATATTTACCACCAACTTCATCAATCTTTAAATGTCCATGGTAAACTATTTCACATATAATTAGAGCTGATATCTGTAAGTAACTTCAGAAACCACAAAAATATTAATAAAGACTGCCCATAAAATAATTTTGAATACAGGTTAACCTAGGATAAAAGGAAAGACAACATTAACCATTTTTTTTTCCATGTGCATAACCCCTCATTTTATTCTTATTCATCTGATTATATTTGCTGTTTGATTTATAAACACAATTTCATTTAGTTGATAGAAGTAAAATCTTGATATACATTTGGCAGTTTGTAACATTTTACAACCACTAGAAATCTCTAATTCATTTTACAAACATTTCTGACTTCTACTGCAAAAATGCATAAAAAATGACCTAAAAGGAAGCTATTGACATATCCTATTAAAAAATATTTTTTACAACATTTAACAACCCACTTAAACATAAAAAAAAAAAAAAAATTAAATTAATTTTATCTAATAATCTCAATAAATTTCCTTTCTCAAATTAATCTCAATCCCAAAAATAATATACCATTATTATAAAGTAGACTTTTAAGAGTTAAGATATTCAGTCCACAAATATTATCAGTTAATGTAATTTCAGACTTGCCAACCTTAGATTTGAAAAAGAGGGAGACATTTTCAACTATATATACACAATCACAAATGTGCAGCAAGGCCAACATTTACTTTAACTCTTGTACAAATAAGGTGGAGGGAGCCTAATAAGACAATCTTTTATTTTGGCTATATTTTCATTTTTTTTTTTTTTTTTACATAAATAAAATGTATTGATTTTTAAAAATTGCTTAGCTGGGTTTTAAAATAATCTGATCAGTTTTTTAAAGACACTTTTTATAGTCCTCACTCTTCCATACATATTTTACATCTAAACAGTATTACCAATATAAATTATCGACTTGCCTATATATTTTTTTGTACTTCAGAGCTTTAATTTATGGATTTATATATATATATACATATATATATTATATATATATATATTTCTTGATTAGAGTTTTTTTCCTATTTACAGTTGAGTTCTACTTACAAATAAGTTCTATTCACAAATTACATGATAATGTACTTTTACTCCTTTAAAGAAGTTGTTGTTGCAGATTTCGCCAGAAGCAATTGAAAACTCAAACGTGTAAATGGTACAAAATGCATATGATTCATCTTTTTTCCAAGTGATAATAAATGAATATTCCTCAAAATAGGCCTTGGTAAATACAGTCTGGCATTTCTTTTTTTATTCTTTCGATGACATCGGATCTGGACTGGTAGAAAAAGACATGCACGACAAAAAAAAAACTTTTAAAAATATTTCGCCGATACCCCCAACACGACAAGATAGAGAGAAGAGATAATCAAATTCTCCCTAGCATGCTAAACAGTCAAAGCAGCGCATGTGCTGAAAACCCATGGCGATAGTCACTAGTCAACAAGCTTGGACATGATACCGCAGCAAGCATTGAATTTTTCTTTTGTCACTCTTTTACTGCTCTTTTTATTATTACTATTTATTTGCTCCTATTTCTCGAAAACACTAAAAAGCAGGAGGAAATCTGTGCGAATTGTGAGACCAGAGAAATTGTTAAAAAGGTGGAGACTCCCGCCAAAAGCGGAGAGTTGGCAGGTCTGTAATTTAGTATTTCTAAGCTTCATAAAATTACAAATACAGCAATTTATTCTTTTTATGATACATTTTTTAATAAAATATTTTTCTGCTTCTTTCATAAAAAGAGCTTAGATTTTTAAAGAATCATTAAAACTAAAGTGCTTGGATACAGGTTTCAGTTCATAATTTTATGCTATGTCCAAACAATTCCAAAGAATTTACAGCAGTTCTATAATATAAAATCTGCTGTCAATTTTATAGGTTCTTGAAATAATACAACAAAGGTTCTTGGATACTTTTTAAAGAGAACTATAGGATATCTGTTTACATTACTAATTTAATAATGACTTACTATAACAATCATTTCATCAAAAAGGGGAAAAAAAAAAAAAAAACACGAATTTTTTTTTCCAAAACAAATACAAGAATATATTGCAAAAAAAAAAAGTCCTCAGTACAATTGGACTTCAGAAAAAAATGTTTCATTAATGAGAGTTCCTTGCGTACTTTGAGTTAATCATTAAATTTAATAACATTTCCATATAAAAACCACTAAAAAGCAGTTACACTTTTTAAAAGAAATCAAACACGCAACTTATAGGTCTACTATGCTCAACAAATATTAACTAAAAATCACTGTAAGGTAGAGATATGTTCAAACGTTGGAGTGAAAATCTTATAAAGAACCAATTTTATCAAAGTTTGGTACAACCAATACTTAAATTGAAACAATTTATCGTATAGCACAAAAAATAATTTAATTCTTAAATTCAACAAAACAAGGGGCTTAAATATCTGTATCATGTTTACAGCACTCAAATCACTACATGTAGCAGTGATGCAAAGACCCAGAGGTGACTTAGCAGGTACTAATGAAAGGAATATCTGGTAAATAGTCCTCACCAGTTGAACACTGATACATTAGTTAGACCTTTTGGAATTGTTTGAGGGAAAAAAAACCTTGGAGTAAGGAGAGTTTTTGCCAAGGTGAACAAGAACAGCAGCAGCCCTTAAGATAGGAAGATAATGGACAGGCGAGGCCATCCGAGTTAAGTGCAAATATTCAGCAGGTGCCAATACAGAGCACTCGGAATCTTACAGAGAGGTGAGAGGCATAAGCCCATAGAGTATCCATGTCCAATGAAGGAGAAAGTTAAATATGAACTTCAAGAAGACATGATTCACTCCTAGTAATAGGGTTAGTAATCCATTTGTTTCTATACCAATATCAAGTAGTGATACAACAAATAGTGATTTGGCCTAATAGCTAAATACCACATATGTTCGGCCAAATCTCAGACTGAATATAGAATATTCAGCACACAAATACGCACTTTTTTAAATCATTTCACTTGAATACAAATAAAATATTTCTCAAATTTCAAATGAAAAAAATTAAAGATTAATAAAAATGATTTTTTTATTTGTATATTTAAAAAATGTTAACACCTTGATGTATTTTTGTAACATTTTAGATATCTTAATCCCAATACTAAATGAGAAACCCTCTTCATTTTGGGATTATTTCACAGAAATTGGAGTCCTCATTGCAGAACATTACAAGGACAAACTTGGAAGGAAATTTAGTGGATAAATTAAAATTATTAGAAGTAAATTGCTATTTAGATAAAGAACTTCTAATAGCTAGGATGAAATTTCCACTCAATTGGTGGGGGAAAATGTAGAGAAATTTCCAAGATTTGCAAGAAAATATCTTTCAACTCCTGCAAGCACAGTATATATTGAGCATTTATTTTCTGTGATTTATTTTCTTTCTATTGAGCATTTATGAATGCATGCAAAATCAAACTGAATTGACTTCTTAAAAAATTATTGTACTTGCATCAGAATTTCAAGCTCTACAATGTTAAAAAATATGTGTAATATTATTAAATACACTTATGTGCCATGCAATTTAAAGTTGATTACATGTTTGAAGATTTATTTTTATATAATATATGTATTGAAATGCAATTCAGCATTATTTAAAGGCAAATTTTTAAAAATTACTATCCTGAAATTATTCAGTCGAATATCTCCTTAGTATTCGGCGAGACTATATATTCTGCAACCAGCGGGAGTGGCCTCCCCTAAACTTTCTCGTATACTTTCCCAAAAAGGTGCTGTTTCCCCTCCCACCGCATGGATAAATTAGAAGACCACATACCCAATTTCAATTATCTAATGCAAGTTACTAAAAGATTTGCACACATCTAAGCAGCCTTTTAGCTTGCCAGCAATATCTCCGATCTGATTGTTACAAATTTACTACCGATAGCTGTAGTTGAAAATATCATGCACATTGGCAGAGTGCTTAAGAAATTAAAAAAGCATGAAAAACCGAACTGATGAATCAATTGACACTAATTTTGGTTTGTTACTTTATAACTTTGCTTTTAACAACTACTCTCGTTCTGTCAGAGTAAAAATATTGCAAAATCCACTCAGAAAAAAATGCATTACGAAATATACAAAATAAAACTAACCGCAATCAAATATGCAACTCTTGAAAATGTTTCGGCGTGAAAGAAAAATTAAAAGAAAACACTCCATAATTAATTCACTTTTATTCGAGAAGAATTTGGCGGTGAGCCAAGATGACCGTATTACGGGACCAGAGGTAAGCAGTACGCATGCGTGTAGAGACGACGGATTCTCTTCAAAAGTAAATTATACGGACCGACAGACAGTCAACCCTTTGACGGATTTGGCCCAAAATTTTATACGGACCTACATTCATGACGATAAAACTGTGTATTAAATTTTATCCATCTGGCTTTTCAAGTTTTTGAGTTATAGCGTTCGCATGACCTCAAACATGCAGACAGACAGACTTCCCGTTGACGGATTTTGTCCAAAATTTGATAGAAACCTACAAATTATGTTTAAAGATCACATACCAAATTTCATCCCCGTAGCTCTAATAGTTTTCGAGTTATCGTGTTCACAGACAGACATAATTCCAAAATTGTGTTTTTCGGACTCAGGAAGGTCTAAAACGTGGAGATTCGTCAAAATCTCGAGTTCGAATTTTTTGACGATTACAATACTTTCTCTTTGTATACGAGAAAGTAAAAAGGGCTGAATACCAAATATTAACTGAATATTCATTACATCCCTAATATCAAGTTTGAGCCACCCCGAGACCTTGTAGTGGAGCTTTTCATATCTCACCAGTTGAAAGCCTGTATGTTGAGTGTTGCGAGCCTTCCCTTGACCACAGACGTAAAATGCTGGCTCTTCATTTTTATTTTAAAATTTTATCACTTCCTGAGCATCCCTTTATTTTTCACTAGAGCATCAGAATTGCTCAATAAGTTAGACCTGAAAAATTTGCAAGTTGTACCCCATTTAAAATACCGCCTCACACTATGGAAATCACATGGATTAAAACTTTTAAACCCTTTTAAAACTTTTGACAAAGCTAATACGGCCCCTGTAGTTTATCAGCAACTCTCTGTAGACCATCGTGATGTGTACCATAACTTAATTCCTGTTTTTATGGATGGCTCAAAATGTTCTTCCACTTCATTCACTTGTGTTTTTATTAATTCTACGTTCCGATTCCATCATCACAAATCATGCTCCATTTTTACAACAGAAATCATAGCCATTCTCCATGCACTGTATCAAATTTCTAATGGTGCTCCTGATAATCTTATAATTTATTCAGATTCATTAAGTTCCCTGGAATCCACAACATCACTCTACCAGTTCAGCCACCCATTGACATTTAATGTTCTGGAATTACATGATAGGCTTGCATGTAGGGGATTCTCAGCTCTCTTTCCCTGGGTTCCTTCTCACGTGGGTACATCTGGCAATGAACATGCAGACAATTTAGTGAAATCCATTACTAATAGTCTAAACTCTCCTGTTGCTCTCAACGATATCAAAAAATATGTCAAAATCAAACTTCGCTCAAATTGGCAAAGTCAGTGGAACCTTAAAGAAGCAAATAAAATTCACTCTATCAAACATCCAATTAGATGTTGGCCTAATTTACCCAACAGAAAACTCGACACAGTTCTCCCTCGATTAAGAATTGGCCATACCAGATTCATGCATTAGCATTTGTTATTGGGGGAACCCGCCACTCAGAGTACAGTTTGATGCCAGATGACTGTTCTACACATTCTCATCTAATGTCCACAATTTAAAAATTAACGCATCCGCTGCTTTCATTCTTCCTGTATCACTCTTAAAGATATTCTTCATGAAGGTCCTCACCCACAACTTTTTACTTTTGTCAATGATTGGTTTTTACTATTTTATCTGAATTTTGACTAGCACGTTTTAAAGTTGTTTCCTCCTGAAGCCTAGTATTTTACAATCTTCACAATTTTACAAGCCATGATGCGTGACAGTTTTTTTTTTCAGCGCAATCTCTTAAATTAATATTTGATCTCGTACCATACGTTTGGCATAGCATAATCAACAATGGTTTTTGTGCCAGTAAACACTGTCAAATCAATTTTGAGTGGTTGTCTGTTTTGTCGAACTAAATACAACTATTTGTCCTATATGCAAACACATTTTTGTCCTACACGCAACAAGAACAATTGTCTTATATACAAGATTATAAGTATCAGAAACCAGACTTATGCGACAGCCAAGAATAGATTTGCGTTTTCCATAAATCATAGAACTTTTATTTGCAAATTGAACCAAAAGACATAACCAACTTTATTAAAAACAATCAAACTTGAACATACTTGTCAAAAGGTGTGTGAACTTTCTGGAACATTTTAAACGTAACAAACTGATGTTTAATTACATAGGTAAAGTTAAAAGGCATATTTGTTTTCAGCACATGAAATACAAACAAAATCGGTTTTAAAAACTCACTGGCACCAAAATGTGTGTTGGCCTACATCATCATACAATTATTACAAACATAGCAGCAGTTATGCCAATTTATAAATGGATTATCCAATCAATAAATTGGTAAGAGGTATACACTAATGAAGTTCTTTCTTTTTTGAATGAGTAATTAACCCTTTCCACTCTTATGTCAAGTCAGACTCGACAATCTGAATGGTGCATCTTTTACACATTCTTGTTGGATAGTGTGTATTATAAAAACCATAAAATAACAAAAACATACAGATTATACATTATTAATTTTTAGGAACTGAAACAAATTAATATTTTTCTGCTTCCTAAAGCGCTAAATCAATCCCTACACTCACATGTGTATAATTATGCATCTTATCTTTTAGAGTGCAAAAGGTTAAAAGATTTTACTCAGTAATTTATATTTGTAACTGAATTTAGTTATTTCATATTAATAAGTAATACACTTAAAAATATATACATAACAGTTCAATATTTGATGCATGACTACATATGATACATGATGTATAAACTTTTTAGATTTTATAAATGAAAGATGCATTAAAAAAAAAGTTAATTCGAAATACACAAGAATGACCAAAAGATCCCCTAAAACACACAATACTTTCAAGAGCCAGATATCTTGTACCAAATAGGAATTTTAAAAACAGGTACTTTATTCGATAGGTAAATATCATGATCATTTTTTTTCATTTGAAATTTGCTGCTTTATAAAAACATTATGTGGGATAAATAATCTGAAAGCCAAAATGTACATTGCTACTAAAAAGAAAAGATGGCTTTGAAGAGGAATTTTTCAATGAAACAATTTACTAAAAATGAGCCAAATGAACGTAAACAAGATACAATAACACTGGAATCTCAATATAAAATAAAGTAAAACTAAATATAAACTACTGCAAACAGAAAAAAAAAATCACATGACGACAGTTAAAAGATATGGCACTTTTCCGTTAGCCGGGCGCAAATGTCGCCAATTGTGAACCAAACGCGAACCAAGTCGCCAATTGTGAGCCAAGTTGGCGGGCGCAAATTTCGCCAAAATTTGGCGGAATTCTACATTATTTGGCGATTTTTCGCTTGCGCCCAGCTAAAATGATGTCGCCAATTGTGAACCAAACGTGAGCCAAGTCAGCGGGCACAAATGTCGGCAACATTTGACGGAATTCTACATTATTTGGCGATTTTTCGCTTGCGCCCGGCTAACGGAAAAGTACCAAAGATATAATATACATACAAGAAACATGACTGTTAATAATGCAAGCAAACTAGGCTCAAGCTGAATATATCCTATTTAACAGCTATTTATCCCTCCAGCAGCAAATTTCAAAAGAAAAAAAATCTTGGTAATTACTATTGAATAAAGCACCGATTTTTAAGTACAAAAGTACTTTTTCTCTGCTTCATATACTATTTAATTTCAAGTTATTCAGGGGAAAACCTTTTGTTCATATAGGTAAACATATATAGTTGATGCTTGCTGACTTAACAGATAAGTTATTAAACTTCCAAAATAACTAGTTAGTCCAGTTCTTTCACGAGTATTAATTTATTTCCAATTCTTCTATTTTTCTCCTTTTTATACACAAATTTGACAACGAATCATTTCTATTTCAATACAAGGAAGATTAAATTCTGCAATTGGCATAATGATAATTTTATAACATATCAATCAACCAATAAATTAAGTAAACTTCCACATTTATTTACATATTATGCTGAAATAAATTATTAGAAAAACATGCATATAATTTCAGAAAAAACTTCTTTAAGGATATAAAACTAAAAGGTTGAATATTAAATCATAAGTTTAGTGTCCTCAATTCCAATTTAATGGGTATAAATTGTTTATGATCATATTTTTTGAATAACATATAAATAAATTACTTACACTAAGCAACTCAAGTCTTCCAAAGTATCAATGAAGTCAAACAGCTGACTAATGTCATATGTTATCGATCCTGTATTTGGATTTTGTCTTTTGAGGTGATCCTCAAACAAATGGCAAACACCTAAAAAACAAAAACGGTTTCAAATTCTTTAATACAATGGCCTAAGAATCAACTTACTTAACTTTTTGCTATTATAACGAAAACAATTTCAGAGTTGAATGACTAATAATTTAAGATATTATGTCAGCAGTTGTGTGCGACACTCTTTAAAAATACGGATGGCAACTAATTATAGCAAAAGTAAATCCTGTTTACAATAATTGGCCAGGTTTCACAAAACTAGTAAAAGGAGCGTTTAACCTTATACTACATTACAATGCATATAGGGCCGAATTATTCAAGAGGCAACTTTGAGGGCCTCAAGATTTTTTTTTGCGATGCTTTCAAAGAAATTTAATTTTATACTTTAATTTACAAAGGCAATGCTTTTAAATTTATTCAAATTAAAATCAAATGTTTAAATTTTGGAACACTAATCTAACAACATTACTGATGAATTTCACTTCTGCAACCTTTATCCCTTTAAGACCAAACCCGTATGATCGTGCGGGTTAGGCTTTAGCTTATAATTCTGTTCCTGGTTAGTTATATGCAATAAATGCCAGAAGAAATGATTTTTCTTGTTTCTAGAATTTCTATAGATCTATTTTTCTCATTGGATGGCAGATATCGTACATTTTTGAGTTGTAGTCAACATTTAAACAATTCGTTAAAAAATACGTCCGGTCTTAAAGGGTTATATTATGTTGTTTTATAATTCTAAAAATATATTGCTTTATAATTTTAAAAGTGTCCAATCTAATAATTACATAGAATTTAGATTGTGTTAAAAAAGTTCTGTTGTGTTTTTTTTTTTTTTTTTTTTTGTTTTTACAATTTTGTAGAAAATTACTTTCAAATTTTAATTTTCCATTCTTTTATATATAATATACCGAAACCAACTCTCTAGGAAAGTGATCTGAAATTTAATGTTTTGCTAATTCAGCTTGTCAAAAACGTGCTTCTTAAAACTGCTGATATGGAGATTAAATTAAAATCGATACAAGAATATCTGGTTTTAGAAGTTGGGGAGCAGAGGTGTAGTCACAGAAGCAGCAGTGCCGGAACACTCCAACTTGAATGACAGAAATCGTGCTATTTTAAGGACATTTTCACTATTTTTTATTTGTCATTAAAAAAACATGCAGTGTGGGAATGACATTCCGGCTCCACTACTCCCCTGTTGGGAAAGGAAAAAAGGGAGGGCTGAACTTGCATTGCCCAAGTTCCCCCTAGTGGGCTTAATCCGGCTCTGGATGCATACTTATATAACTTGTAGTTTCGATTGTTTACATTTTTGGAAAAGTTTTGATACACGGCATCACTGGCATAATCTAGTATTGGCGACTTTCTGTCGCCTAACCGAACATCGTATCGTTAAGTCGCCCAAACAAAATTATCGCCCGTGATGCCATATTGGTGACAACATTATCGCCAGTGATGCTGTATATCAAAGCTGTACCGCATTTTTTATTGGAAGTAAAATTCTCACATTTAATTTTTTAAAATTCAATTTAAATTCGTAAGCTCAAAATTAATCTTATTTTCCTATATTCTTAACATTCATTTATATTGATTAACACATCTGGGGGGCAAAAAATAAAAATTGTGCAGTGTAGGATTAATAACAGTTCCAATTTTCAAATCGGAGTCCTTTATTTTTATAATCTAGCTATTGCTGTCAATTTTTTTATTTGTATCTTTGCTTATTATCTCAACTTATAATTTATTGTTAGCTACTAAAATGCATGAACAAGTTAGCAGAAAGTTAAACTCTTCTATAATAGTCAAATATTTCTACAAAGAGTTGAACATGCTACATTCCTAATAACTAGATAAAAAAGAAAGTCAAGCTAAAGCCATGTTTTAAAAATGTTTTTTAGTTGTGAATATGTCAGATAAGAAGATGTAAGGCTTGTTATAAATATCTCAGATACAAAGAAGATGTAATGTTAATTATGAATATGCTAGATATGAGCATGTAAGGCTGCATAAAAAAAATTATAACTTACCTTCCATGCACTCATTCACAGATTCGAAATCTGAATAGGTTCTTGTTTCTGGTTTACCAGGTTGGACAAACAAAATAGCATGTGACTAAAAGGCAAGATAAAAGAAATACATAAATATACATAAGCACACTATGAAAACTGACATAAATACAATTTGCCCGTAAGTGACTTCAATATACCATTGTTTACACTTTGTATGAAAGTGAATACAGAGGGGCAGGAAAACTGAAAGACTTTAGACGGACGATTACGCTATCTTGACGTGTGTTAACTTTATTCTAAACTATAACTAAGCACCTTTCGAACGGTAATTGCGAACTTAAACCGTTCAAACACCAACAAAACTCATGTAGAACTTTTTTTCAGTCAATAGTTGTGGTTACAGTGAATAGATACCATATAAAAATATATTGCTATGTACGAATTTTCAGTTTTGTTTATTTATATTAAAACTTGGACTTCCACTTTAGGATGACGCAAAATGAAAAAATCAAAAATACCAGTGATGAATACTACTGTCAAGAAAGTGCGATTCAGTCATTTGTATAAAATGTACATAAAGAATTTTTTTTATTTTAATTTCTTTTTATAAATATTTTTGCGAGGTTTCATTTTTTAGTCTATATACTGTCAACAGATGGCGCCATAAAAAGCATGAACTACCTTCCTCACACAGGGGGAAACAGTGTCTTCACAGGTGACCTCCCAGATAAGCATGTTTCGCTTCACCGCGCAGATCATCCTACCCCCTCTGGTATTAAAGGGTTTATTCTGGTACCCCCGGTTGGGTTGTGAGAAGTCACTTTTCCCGTTGTTAACGTGCGGAAAAAGTGACGTCTCCCAACCCAACCGGGGATACCAGAGTAGACCCGTAAATCACATTTCGTACATCTGCCCCATCGCGGTTTAAGGGGTCTATTCTGGTACCCCCGGTTGGGTTGGGTTCCGTTGTTAACGTGCGGAACCAGAACCGGGGGTACCAGAATAGACCCCTAAGACGTCTTCTGCGAATCACCCTCCTGTTGTGATACGCGTTCTCGAATGATAACGTCGCTTTTGTAATTCGAAGTAGGGACGACGAATCTTTGTTGAAGTGTTATTTACTACGTAATATCAAAAAATCACAAGTACCAGTGAGGAATACTACTGTCAGAAAGGGGTGATTAAATCATTGGTAATTGAATGTGCATCAAGTGTTTCAAATATTTTTAAAAAATTAATTCCTTTCTTATATACTTTTCTTAAGTTTTAGTTTTTAGTTCTATCTTCTGTCAACAGATGGCGCCCTTGAAGCCCACTTTTTTTGCCGTGTCGATTTCCCCCTACCGCAGTTTCATTGGTATTTCCTGCGACGCTGTGTGATATACGTTTTCGAATGATTACAGCTCTTGTATTGTTTTTAGGGTTTAATTTTGTTTAGGGACGTTAAAATGTCAACATTAAGAAGAGGGTGATATATATTTTTCTTTAAAGAGCGAGTTCTATATGCAGTAAAAGTTGGGATGGAGAATTTTTCAAAAGTAATATTTTTTATAAAAATAACTAGTTAGTTCTTTCAAATTATCATTGATTTATTGAATTAATAAAAAGAAGGACGGTCTAAGAGATTTCATTAAAAATCGGATGTTTTTTTAAAACAGAGACAAAGCATCAAAACCAGTTATATACAAACGTATTCAGATCATATGGTCACTAGGGTGGATCGAAGAATTTCAAATCCTACCTATACGGAAAAGATGTTCTATGGTATACAGATAAATGGAAAAATAAAATAAAAAATTAAATTTTAGGTTAAAGCCGCAAGGGAAATGAAGTTTAGGTATTTGAGCCTTTTTATGGTAAAAAGTCAAAGTGATTTTTGTTAAAGTGAAACAGACATTTTAGTATTTTTTTAATGTTTATTGCAATAAGACGACATATACTAAATGGTTACAAGAAAAGAACTTCAAATATATTTAACAAGTTCTTTAATATTAAATCAAGAAAAAACGTAAAAAAACCGTCAAAATTACAGTGGACTATAATCATGTCTGGTGTTGAAAACTGGAATGAGGTTTCGTGACTTCAGGGGATTTCTTATAAACCCGTCCCTTCTAGATGGTCCGCAGACTGCAGTAGCTGCTTCCGTGACTACTTTGACTATTCATTCTGTAGCTTGAGTGTGGCAGGGAAACCCCTTGATAGTAGGTAGTATTGCCTCCTGAATGATTGATGGGTTTACATATTGCTTCTGCAATCACGTCGTCACTAAATCTTTCAGTTGGTGGAGGCTCTGTCACATTTTCCCACTTAATCAAGTCCACATGATCCATCTCACAAAGGTCAAAAGCTGGTAAATTGAAGATACAGATATTATTCGTTGCAATGTTTGTGGTTGCAGCAGACCGTTTGACTTTGCGGGCTTTCATAAGAAGGGCTAATTCCCTTATGTGATTTCTGTCGTCAGCTAGCATTGATATCAGAACATTTTCAGGATGGCCAAAAAATCTGTTTCTTTTAATAACAGGATCTATGACATCCTTCAAATCACTCAACAAATAACGCGATAGAACGATTGATTGATGCAAATGCTGTGCCTCATAAATTATGGTTTCGTTTTGATCTTGAACCACATAGACGCATAGACTTTTGTAATGAATGTCATTAATGTCAATAAAGCCTCTGATGAATTTTCGTGAGCTACATTGAACCTGAGAATTCTGTTCGCGATTCTAAGCCACATTAAGTGGCAAACTTTTCCTGGATTTATCTTCGACAGACTTTCTCTGCAATGTCAGCAGTTATGACTTCACAAATTTCCATTAAGTACAGTTGATCAGTACTTAAGTCTTTCTTGTTAGTCACTTCACATAGCGTGTTTTCTATTGGCGTGGATGAAACTACAGATAGCTTCTCGCATCCGGCCAACGATTTTTTTATTTCGCCAGCCAGGCTTCTGGACCCATTTGTGGTTTTATCTACGTGCGCGAAAAGATGACGTAGTGGAAGCTCGTTGGCGTGTAACTGGCACACAAACCATTGTAGTGGACGATTCAGAATCAGTTCCATGTTATGTATAATGCCTCCTTTGACGCCTGTGTTGAGAGATGTTCCGTCGCAACCAATCGCAACCAACTTTGTTATATCTATGTCATTGTCAACGCATGACAAAAAACTATATATGTGATTTCCAATTATTTGCACTCTTCCGAAATTTACAGACACGTGGCCGATGTGCTCAGAGCCAGATTCTTTTACCAAGCTTACGAGTTCTTCTATTACGACTTTTCTTCTGTTGTCTTCCATTCATAGAGTCATGTCTTTTCGTCCATCGAAGTATAAACCAAAGTGGCCATGGTCATAATCTTTTATAAGTAACTGAAACGATAGAGTGGTTCTTGTCTTTGTTCTCTCACGCCGAATTTTATTCCTGTCAACAACGTTCGAAACATTGCTTTCTTAGATAACGCCCACCTCTCGAAGCGCAGCTGACACGATGGCAGAGCATGCTCTGTCGGAAATACCGAATCAGTTCAATGTTCTAGCTACAGATGAAAATTTTGTCACTACAGATGTGACTGTGACGTCGTCAGCGTTTGGGGCTCCGCTTTCAACGATAGCTGATGGTGCAGATAGATCAAGATGCTCGCACATACGCCCTTCAGTTTATATTCATTATTCAAATCCAATGAACTGGAATAAACACCAGTCAGTGTTTTGTTTCTCTCCTGCTCTTGCTTCAATTTTCGTTGCGCGGCCTTAGTTATTTGTAAAGTGACTTTCCGATCCAGTGACCCGATTACCATTTTTCTTTCAGTTCTCTGGTCTAATAGAAATTCTCGCTCGTTCATTGGTACTTTACTTTTTTTTTACAGCAGCAACTTTCAAATGATTTACAAATACATGTCGATATATCAAATAGAGCATTTGCTTTCTTTCGGAAAGTTTCAACCTGCTTGCGACAATTTTCAACGTCTTTTCTTGCTTTGTAAGATTTAAGTAGACCGCGAAATTTGTCGTGGTATGAACGTATTTTTCTCAAAATGCTGTAGTGATCTATATTGGGATTGAAGCTCGTTTCCAGGTCTCTTCTAACTTATTTGAAATTTCTTCACACGAAGAGGAAAGGGTAGTTGTAGACACTGTTCCCTTGCTTCGGTTCTTTTTTTAATGTCAAATTATTCATCTTATTACGTTTTCGTAGGTAGGAAATATATTCTTAGCATATCACAGCCGGACCCAAATATAGGGCAGATCATATCTTTTCTTAACATCGCAGTACTAGACCTACACATACACACACATCACAGTACACAAACAAATCTTGCGAATATAATTACAATTTATTTCACTTTGCAAAAACAGCACTCACCGACCAGGCGTCAATTCCGTAAGCCGCTGGTCTTGAAGTGAGCGCTAATCTGGTTGTATCATGTGGGGAAGATTCCATGAAGTGCTACTTCCGACTTATGGAGGGGTGGGAGGATAAAGCAGAAGACAGAAAAAGATGGGATTGCCTATTGCTTTAATTGGTTAACCGGACTGATTCGACTGTGTGGGGAGGGGGAGCTGAGTCATAAAATGTTGCAATGTACATTATATTATTCATTAATCATCACTTTTGGTTATTTATATTCCAAAAAACACAATTATTTTGAATCTAAAATCGAATAATCAATAATCAAAATTAAGTATTTTTCCATTTTTTTTCGAAAATTCAACCCCTTTGTGGCAGTATTAAATTTTGAATTAAATTTTTCTTATATTATTGTTCTCTTAATCTCTTTGATTAATAATATTTTTTTGCTTCATATAAGAGCGATCCACCCTAATGGTCACTGTAGGTAAAAAAAACCCGGAATAATAAAACGTTGTGTCATATTGTTAAATGCAGAATTCACAATAGTGTCGTCACTACATTTATCAACGTTGTTAAATGTAGAATTTACAATATTGTCAGCACTACATTGATCAACGTTGTGGGAATACAGAATTCTCAATATTGTTTACACAGTGTTATATAGTATTCGGCTTTTTAATGAAGAATTGTTCCATTGAATTTTTTAAATGAAATCTTAAATAATATGAATTATTAAAAGTAATATTTTGTGCCAAAATTCTAGGTTTGCAAAACTTTAAAAAATTTAGATATAGCATCCGGTATTCCTCGGCATTCACAATATTGCTCAATATTTCCCAAAATATTTTACAATATTGTTGTGCTACTGGGGGGTGGACACAATAACTCAAAAACGGAACGAGATAGGTAACTGAAATTTGTGGCGACCCTGTCTCCAAAATTGTATATCTGTTTCAAATTTGAGTTTCAATTGGAAGAAAGGAAAACGTCCAAAACGCATACTTGGCTTTCTTCAGGTTACTAACACTCACAAAACGCTCCATAATATGTACGCATACGAGAAGGTCGGAGGAAGAACACTTCTGTATTTTCCCCTTAACTCTAAGTCCTTAAGCTTTGTTCCGATGGCGTGTAGCTCGGCAAACCTCGAGTGGCTCGAGGTTCCTATTTGTGGACTGTGATCGGTGGAATTCCGAACAGTCGTGCCGTTTCTATGGCGCGTGGCATGGAAAATATATCGGCAACACTAGAGTGAACGGATGCACTGCCGCCGCCTGACCACTCCTTTGATGGCCAGACGATGACCTTTCATGCGCGAGCTATTTACAGCCATAGAGCGGAAAACAACAGATGCATTTACAAGCCCACGAGCCACATCGATTCTTCCTGTTTCGACGATGGGAAATAATGCGAACCGCGGACGTAACTCGTGGAAAGACAGGCCGTAGGAATTCAGGTTTAGATTATTAAACCCTTGACAGTTTTTCCCGAACTCAACTCGTGCATCGAATTACGTCATTTTAACATTTATAAGCTAAAATTGCGTCATTCATAGACGTTATAACTCGATACAAAAATGACCGGTAATCCATTAACATCTCAAGTGTTCTATGGACAAGTAGTTGAATCAATACAACAAAGCATCCCCAAAACACAGGGAGGTCTTCTAATTAAATGGAAGGGGAAACTACACAGTTAAGGTGTTAAAAAAGAAATACAAAAAATTGAGGAAAATTGTTTCCGATTAGGCCCCGCATCTCCTAAGGCCGGCCAGATAAAATCATATGGCATATTTCATCTATATTGCTCTTTGCGTTTTTGAGCTATCGTGTTCTCATAAAAATTTTCTGCAGACGGATTTCGACCACAATTTGAGAAAAATACAGGATGGTCATAAATAATTGGACCCATTTCAAAAATAAATTTTTAAAAATCCTATAATGTAGCAACTTCTTTTTTTTTAAATGAGAAAGTAGTTCAAAAAGTTTTTTCCAGATAGGTAACGCGCGGTCTAAATCTGTTGAAGAGGGAGATTCCCAACGCAGGTACCAAAATGGCTACCGTGCAGCAGAAGACACGTCTGACACGTCTCTGGTTCTACGAAAGCAAATCATTTGTAACAGTTCAAAGACGTTTTCGGTTAGAGTATCGAAATTGTCGGTCTTCAAGTAAAAACTCCATTAAGCTTTAGTATGAGTAATTAAGGAGTGAAAGTCTCCCTCACTCGTTCAACAACTTCGTCTGAGACCAACGGTCGTCCAGCACCCTTCCTATGATGGACATTTCGTATTTTCTTAAATTACTCATACCAATGCTTGATGGAGTTCTTACTTGGAGACCGAAAATTTCGATACTCTAGGTGAAAATATCTTTGAACTATTACAAATGATTTGCGTTCGTGGAGTCAGAGACGTGCCAGAAGTGCCTTCTGCTGTAAGGTAGCCACTTTTCGCACTTGCGCCGGGAATCTCCCGCTGCAGCAGATTTAGTGTGCGGTAACGGCGCGTTACCTATCTGAAAAAAAACTTTTTGAACTACTTTCTCACTTATAAAAGCAACAACATTATATGTTTTTTTCATTAATTTTTGAAAGGGGTCCAATAATTTATGGCCACCCTATATACAAATGATTTGTCCGCTTAACCAAATCTTATTAGCATAGCTTATTTGCGCTTTTGAGCTCCCGGGTTCACAGACTGACCAATCGACGATCCAAAAACTGTTTTCGGATTCAGGCAGGTCTAAAACGTAGAAATACGTGAAAACTCCAGGGTCGAATTTTTTTAACAATTGCATTACTTTCTTTTTGAATACTTTGCATACGAGAAAGTAAAAAATGAAACTGAAACCATAACGTCACAAACAATCACTTCTAATACATTCAAAAATAATTACTCTGTGTACCACAAAGTAATTATTTCAAGCCATATGACATTGAGAAGTATGTGATATTGATTGATTCACTATTTTCCCAAATAAAAAAAGTCAGCAAAAAACCTTTAAAAAACCTTCAGGAAAACTGCAGGTATTTGGGACAAAAAAAATCCTGCATCTTCCCTTCAAATTTCTGTCCGAAATACCTGCAATTTTCCTGAAGGTTTTTTGTTGACTTTTTTTCAGATGGAAAAAAAAAAACAAACCTGCGTCTTATCTGCATGCTTTTACGCAAAATACCTGCAGATAAAAAATACCTGTATCTACAGTTAAGTTTCCCCCCCTTTTTTCATCCCCTTTCTTCTGACGTCATATTAGAGATTTTCATCGTGTCTCGAGCTATCTAGAATGTCAATTAGTTAGGAATCATAATTGATTAAGGGTTAATTAATAATTTCAATTACTTTAATGAACTAATTTTAATTGAACTTACTTGTACGATAAAACTTCAAATTCCTTCTAACCAGGGATCGAACACGCGTTCCTAGAGTTGGCAGGCAGGCGCGCTATCCCTATACCAGATAGGACTTCGGAAAGGTGGTGTCAAATAATCTATTTAAGTTTTGACTTCACCCTCTAGGAGCGCCATCTAGTGGTGTAAAAATCAACTATTGCGAGAACACGTAATGTGTTTTAAAGTAAACTTATATGAGTGACAACAGGTTACTGCTACATGTCTAAACAATTAGACCATGCATGGACAAGCGATAGAAAATTATTTCCGAAAAGTTTCTTCCTTTCTTTCTTTAATATTTTATAATGCTTAATATGTTTTTTAATATTTTTTATAATGTTTAATATGATATTTCACACACAAATATTTTTTTTCGTTTACTTCTTTATTTTAAACAAAAAGGTTTTTTAATTTGTCAATTTTCCTACGAAACGATATATATATATATTTATATGACTTTAAAAAGAATCTTTTCTAAATATTTTTTTCTATTCAAAAGTAAATCAAGATTTGCATTCCACTGAAAAGAAGAATTTATTACGTTTATTACAGATTTAAATTTCTTATCATCGTGTTTCATATGGAAAATGCTTAATTCTGAATCGCATGAAATTAGGTTTTTTTCGCAAAATGTTAAAAGTTACATTTTTCTTCAAATATATCTTTTTCATATATTAAACCCTAGTTCTCTCCCCTTCCCTCTTCTCTCTATCCAGTCCTACTTCAAGCTGTTTGAATCAGAGTTAGATACCATATTATTTAAAACTGTATGAAACCCAAATAAAATAAAAAAAAATTCAGATGTCATACATCAAAAGAAATTTTCATTTTTCTTCAAAATACCTGAAGTAAAATCTGCTTTAAAAAAATCTGCTAAGTCATTGAAGGTAAATTGAAGTTTATAAACTTGTTGAAAAAAGCCTGTATAAAACCTTCAAAAAATCTGTACATTTCTCGAAGGAAATCTGCAGCTTTTATTTTCCTTTAAAATACGTGTAGAGATCTTCAAAATTCCTTGATGATAATTTAGAAGTCTTAAAAAGCCTGCATGAAACCTTTAATAAACTGTACATTTCCTTAAGGAAATCTGCAGGTTTAATTTTCCTTTAAAATACCTGTAGAGACCTTCAGAATACCTGAATGGTAGTTTAGAAGTCTTAAAATGCCTGCATGAAACCTTTAAGTAAACTTTACATTTCCTGAAGGAAACCTGCAGTTTTCATTTTCCTTCAAAATCCCTGTAGAAACATTCAAAATACCTGTAGAAACCTTCAAAATACCTGTAAAATCTCATTTTTAAAAAAAGTTTTTTTGCTGATTTTTTTACTTGGGTTTTCAACAAAACTAGCAGAGTGCCTGGGGTTCCCCGGTCTTCTTCCTCTCAAAAACTTGTCGGAAAGAGGAAACGGAACAATGAATAACATGATATTATTAATATTATTTTATTGACGGAAAATTTCTCAAATTCTAATGGAATAATTCATTAATTAATAGCATAAACAATTTGTTTTATCTTTGTATTTAGTATACAGCATTTCATCTCTCCTACATAGGGCCGGATTAAGCTCTATATAGTCCCTTAGGCGATGCATATTTCGGGGCCCCCTTTGCTCTTCCCAACTTCCCAAACCAGATTCTTTTATTGATTTTAATTTAATCTGTATATAAACAATTTTTAAGTAATACATATTACGACAAACTGAAGTAACAAGGCATATTATTGTGGATGATCTTCAAGAGAGCATTTCGAGGTATAATTTTTTTTAAAGTAACTTGAAACAAAATGGTAAGAAGAATTGCGAAACGTTTTAACGTATTCTAAATACTCAAATACAAAGTTTGCTAGGGCTGTTGACTTATGAGTCCATTTGAGGGGAAAAAAGACCACACTGATTTGCAGTCGACTTTGAAAACATGAAACCCATCCATCGTTTAAATTTCAAGACATAGTTCTCAGGATTTTTTTTCCTGAGAACTATGTCTTGAAATTTAAACGATGGATGATTTTAATTTGAATATGTTTAAGTAATATATATGATAATTGCAAATCAAACGAAAGAACAAAATTAGATAATCCTGAAAAGATAACACGAAAAAAGGATCTTGTGGCTACGGGGCCCTCTAAAGTTGCGGGGGTCCCTACGCAGTTGCCTACTTGCCTATTTAACAAACTGGCCCTGTTCCTACTAGGGGCGTTCAGAAAGTAAGTTACACTTGAACGATGTAGATAAAAAACAATTCATTGAGAAGTGCGTTACAATACAATATGACACACATACACCACACTATTTCTCTACATAATTTCCCAGTTTCTGCAGACATTTGTCGGAACGTTGCACTAATCGTTCGATGTCCTGACGATAGAAAATCGCTCCTTGGTCCTGGAGCCAGCTTGGAACAGCTGCTGAGCCTGGTCATCGCTGGAAAACTGTCTTCCACCCAAATGTTCTTTGAGCTTGCAGAACGCGTGAAAGTCGCAGGGTCGACTGCCAACGGATATTCCCAAATCTTGTGCAGTGTGTGCGACGCTCACTCTGCCATTGCTGAGAATAATGTCTTCCACCCGCTGCACCATGTCTGATGTGCTTGCTCACCGTTGTTGGCCTTCCTTGCCTTTCAGCATCGGTTAAGTCTGTGCGACCGTCTTTTGAACTGCTGGCACCATTTCACAATGGCTGGACGTGACAATGCATGTTGTCCATACACTGCCGATATCTAACTATGAATCTCCGTACTTGTGAAACATTTTGCTCACAAAAAACGTACTGTTCCGCGTACTTCAACGTTGGAGTAAGTTTCCAGCTGGCGCACCATTTTTCTCGACGGCGCAAGCTTCGCTCTTGTTTCGTCATGCTGCCATCCGTGGGGGAACAAGTGTAACTTACTTTTTGAACGCCCGTTGTACATCGTTAGCCCTTTTTAGGTTACTTATTATTTTAGGAACCCTAGACATATAAATTTCAAGTTAATTGATCCATTTTTTAAATGTCTTTCGATGACTCACCTCCACCCAATCCAGAAGGGAATGAGATAGGGCTCATTTTTCATTACAGAATTATTAGCACAAAAATGTGGGAGTCATTGTCAATTGGTACACTTGTTAGATGTATTTAAAAGATTAATTCCCACCCTACCCTAAGGAATTGGGTAGACGTTTATAAGGAGCATACGTACCAAGTTTCTTCAAAATCGCATCAGTCGTATTAAATTTCAGGTCAAGTCTTTTGGCTCAAGGTATTAATAGACTTTGCCCACCCTACCCTGGGGGATTGGGCTATCGTTTATTTACTCTTTCAGTGCTTTTAGTCGTCTAATGAGGAACAAGCGAACCAAGTTTCATCAAAATCGCATCAGCCGTTTGGAAATAATGTTGGAACAAGGTTACAAACACCTGTTGAGTTTTATATGTAGAAAAGCAGAAGCATTAAAACGCAAACAAATTATCTAAATATATAATCAAAAGCTTTTCATAGGATACAATAAACTCCAAATTATCTCAGCCAATATGGCAGCATCAAGGTTACGAAGTTTCTTAGACTAACGTCCCATTTATCCTTCCTAGAAATTTCTTTAAAATTTACTGAAAAAAATAGTATAACAAATGAGGAGTCGAAACAAGAAAATTGCTGCGATTTGTAGAAGACATATCTCTTTTATACATGGCTAGAAATGCATCAATTAATTCAACAGGTTAATCTTCAACAGGTTAATTTGAGGGCTCGAGGAGGAGTAGGCGGGGTTCCGTTTTGAAGGCGAGGAGGATGACCGTTTTGGAGCCTTCGTGAATGACCCACCTAAATGGATCGGCTTGAATGAATAGAACCAAACCGGTCGTTGGTCCAAGTGCTGTAGAACAGCCTTGTCGTGAATGTCCAGCTTTACATTTACTTGACGACCACTGTATGTCATCCCACTTTTCCATCCATGGGTGCCATACATAAATTGATATGTGTATACCAAAGATTGAAAGTGAGCTGGTAACGGGCAATATCTGCATTTCAACAGATTTCCAGATTAAAACAATATGCCGTTTTGAAGTCATCTATCAATCTACTAGTTAATTTAAAAACGGCTGGCACTTTGGTTAACTGTTGGAACTTTTTTTCTTCTATCAACTCCACCGCAAACATCAATTTATCTAAGATTGGTTTTATTTTGATATTCTACGCTTTGTTGGATGTGAAAATTGCCAGTAGGTTTGATTTGATCAGTGTAAAGGTCGTAATTCAATAAAATTCGTTAAATTTCATCCAAAAGGTATTCGGGAAACTTTTCATTTTCTGGTATCTATTGGCTTGATTTGTTGAACACCCAGATTTGATTGGTTTAGTTATATTAACGTCCCGTTTTCAAGCAACACGAGGGCTATTTTGGGACGGACCTCGTAATTTTAAACCATGGTCAGATGACGAGACCCAGATTTGATCAAGCTGCGCTCTTCGCCAGTTTTAGAATGAAGTGATCTAAGATAACGGTAGACTTGTCCCTGAACAATAAAACTTTAAGCATTAACCGAAATGTTGCTGTTTAGCGTAAATGATGCCAAGACCCTGCTACTGTTTAGTTCAAGAATGTGCTTCAAATATTGAGGATTCGATGCTGTAAACTCCTGGAGCGGGAATGTTTCCAATCTGTCATTTCTTTTCCTACAATACAGCTTGCAGGGCTAAAGGTTCTATTCATTTTGAACATTCAGACCTCACAATAGTGGTAAATATTGTCGGATTCCAAAGTTTGGTTTTTGTTATGGCCAGGGCCGGATTAAGATGTAGGGGCCCTTAGGCAGAGCAAGTTACGGGGCCCCCTTTTTCACCCAAAAAACTTCCAAAACCAGATAATTTTTATTGGTTTTAATTTAATATCTTTTACGTAAATAGCTTTTATGTAAATATAATTACGATAAACTGAAATAACAAAACATTTAATGGCTGGTTAGCTTCAAGAGAGAAGCTAAAATAAAAAAAAATGTTTTTTTTAAAAAAATTAATTTAAAAATGTTTAAAATTTTTTTTAAAAAATTTACAAAAACTTGTCTTAACACATTCCAAATACTCAAATACAAATTTTAGCATGGCTGTTGGCCTGCAAGTCAGTTAATCAACTGAAAAAAAAAATATATGCAAGCAAAATTGAAAAGAAGAAAAAAAATTTATTTTTATCTTTTAAAAATCTAAGTAAAACATAACGAAAAAAACTGAACCTAAAAGTCTAAAACTGAAAAAAAAAAAAAAAAAAAAAAAAAAACCTGAGAATGTTTTTGGATTTAAACGATACGATTTTAATTTTAATATTTTCGAGTATATGGCTCTTGTAAATCAAATGAAAGTAGAAAATTAAATTACCCTCAAAATAGCGGAAGAAAATGTCGTGACCCTGGGGCCCCTAGGCAGTTGCTTACTTTGCCTATTTCATAATCCGGCTCTGGATGTGGCCCAATGTTGAAATAGCGATACTCGATTTTGCGATTATCGGTTCTACAACGTCAAGCCGAGATCCTGCATGAACTGTTGGCCATCCAAATCTTGGTCTTCCATGTTTTGAAAACATAACAATCAAACTGGCAAGCAAAACACAAGTCGAGCTACCTGCCGTGCCTAGGTATACGGGGATACATATTTGATATACATATATGATACAATAAAACGTCTCTAAGTTCGGCACGAAATTTTTGGCCCATAGGCATAATGTTAGAATAATGCCTAAAAACGGCCACTGGGACATCTCCGATCGGCAGGGGTGAGCTCGCGTTCAATTTCAGCGAAATTGGTATTTTATAAGTGACTAGCTGTTACCCGCGAGTTCGTGCGCGAAGAATTTGAATTATTAATTTTTTTAAATTCACGAATGTAAATGTTTCGTTACATGTTGAAAGGGGAAATTAAAAGTTTTGACGATTGATAATACATAATTGGACGACTAACAGGAGTGTATGCTGTTACAGTTAAGTAATTTGTTTATCTATGCTAACACACTTTTGTATACGACGTTTTTTGTTTTACGTTTTTTGCACGAATGTAGATGTTTTATGGTCTGGACACACGTGAACACGCCACATATTGTTGCCTATGGGGAAAATATGGTTTTTCCAAATGTACGCCTGCACCTTTGAGTGCCTGGCCCTGAGCCTGCCAAATGCTAATTTTAAAGGGAATTTTTACCTTTTGAACTTGGATGGTAAATCCTTCAGTTTTATAGGAATGCATGAAATTAAAACACACTCACGATGTTCGGACCTAGGTGTGCAATTTGTAACCGTGCGCAGTCTCGGTACATCGAGGTTACGTATCAATAGTACTGGCACACCGACTTTTAATCTCAGCTTGTCGGAATGTACCCCTGACAATTCTAAGGAGTCGAAGAACTTGTTATCTGTTATATGAAGAAGTTGATGTTACTTGTTATTGCCCATTAGCGCATCTACAGGTAGATATTCTGTAATACCTCCCTCCATTTGTGACATATTTTTATTTTATTTATCTGACCTAAACTTTCATTAATGAGTGCCGAAATTACCAATTCAAAAACCATTCTCTTATTCCGCATATATTCTCCGTTACTGTAAATTACATCATTGTACTCAATGGTATAACATCAGGCCCTTATAATCTGTGGAATATACCATCCATCATGCTATATGTCATCCACTTCTACCATTCAAAAGAATACATAAAACAAAATACTACATCTTCGCATATTTTCTTTTAGTTATAATTAACATTAGTTTCTAAATATTAATCCAAAAACTCTTGCAGCTATATCATATCTATCAATAGATTTCTGTCCCGGCGTCAATTTATCGACAGCTTCTTGAATAAAATCTGATATGGAAAAGATACAAATATAAATAAATAAAATTAAATAGACTGCAAACTCGAAAAATGAAAATCAAGCGTCGAGTTGCGTAATTTCAATTATTATTCCATAAATAAATTATTTGTTTATTTTCTCAGAAAGATCACATAATCGCGGCTTTCTTTACGATCACGTGATGTTTGACATTAAAAATAAGTTATTCCACGTGTAGTTTGGCCGTGAAAGCGTAACAAACAGACAGACAGATACACTTTCTCATTTAATATATTATTAAGGATTTATTATTTGTTAGGAAACGCAGGTAAAAATGACAGGTGATATGAACTGCAGTGAATTTTTAATCTAATTAAATAAGCTTTAGAATTCTTTAAGAACCAATGAAAACATTGCCAAACGATATTTGAAAAAAAATAAACAGAAAAAATAATGGCAAAGTAATTACACCGTTGCCTAGCAACTCATCAGTATCAACTCTAGTATCATTAAATTTGGTTTATTTTAAAATCGTCTGCGTGTCATCTTTTTATTAAATTTTGAAAAATTAATAAAAATTGAAGTAAAAATGTCACATACATAAAATTGATATTAAAAAGGTAAAATTTTGAACTTTAAGATGGTATAAAAATAATTTTCGGGGGATAATTTGCTCCTAACTTACAGCGGAAAAACTGTTTCGGTTATTTTTTAATTAACTGACTGTTTAATTAACTTTTGAACTTTAAAAAGTTGACAGTAATCTTCCCCTTGTCTTAATTAATAAGTGTGCAAAGTTTGGTTAAAATCGGTGCAGTGGTTTAGGAGATGTGGAACATAGATACATACATACAAACATATATACAAACATACATACCCACAATGACTTTTATTTATATTAAGATATGTGCATCGAAATTTGAAACTCATCTGATTTCATACCAAAACAGCTAACACGTATTTATTTACAATTTCTTCCAAAACACAAAATCTATCATTTTAAATGATGATAACAGATTTCGTTCTCGAATCGACTAACATTGTTCGCGTTTTCTTGACAAATGCTTCCGCCGGAGAACTCATTTTCAAAACATTGATGCCGTGCCGCCATCTAGCGATTGGATTTTTTACAAACCCTATGTAACATATATGTTACAGCCAATATGGATAATCGGTTATTGTGGATAATCACCGCTGTAATTATGCATAATAACCTGCAATTATATATAATAACCAAATAAGCTGTTTAAAGTGGATAATTTATAAGAATTTATCACATTAACCGTTTATTATGAATAATTTCCAATGAAGTTTGGTCAATGCAACTATTTTCGGTTGAAATCTACTTTTTTTTTTCTATTTGAACATTTGAGGTGTGTGTGTCACAGTTAAAGGTTAATCGCTTACAGTTAAATCTTTTCGAAACCAAAGTATTTGTGGGTTGTCTTTCCACTATCTCCTGTTTCAAATGTAGAATTTCAACCGCGCTCGCGATGCTTGCGGCATCTAAAGTGGGCACTGGGCAATTTTTTTAACTTTAAAAAAACATCTTACGGCTTCACTAGCAGCGGGGGCCGGAACCTAGTTGCTTCGCTATCTAATTGAATGTAACGAATATGCTTTTTTAAATTATTCAAGTGAAACAGGAAAATTGTGCTCGCGAAGCCTGCAGCATGTGAAATGAGCACATAACAAATTTTTAACTTAAGAAAACATCCTAAGGCTTCGCTTCCAGCGGGAGACGGTACTTAGTAGCTTTTATAGCTCATTGAATGTAAGGAATCTAGGTTTTTTTAATTAATCAAATGAAGCAGGAAAATTGTGCTCGCGATGCCTACGGCACCTAAAGTGAGCATTGGGCAGATTTTTTTTAACTTTGAAAAAACATCCTATGTCTTTGTTAACAGATGGAGCCGGAACCTAGTAGTTTCGCTTGCTCATTGTATGTAAGAATAATTTTGCTTACCTCTTCCGGTAAGATTTAATCATGGTATACAACTGTATAGCATGAAAACCAATAACGAGCTATACTCGTCATTTTATCGGAAGGGTTAATTAATCACATTTGCCAATGATTTTCATCAATGAGATCACATGTCCATTTAATTAATCATACTGGCCACATTTCATTGGTAATTATTCATAATAACCGGTTAATGAGATAATTCTCATAAATTGTCCACTTTAACCCGAGAGAACGCGCGCCTCCTTAGCGAACACTAAGACGCGCGGGATCATAGAATGATCCCGAACTGAAAATTAACCCTGCGCTATTAAAAACATTATATTTTTTAGTTGGAAAAATAACTCTTTTGACTTTCAGACATTAAGAATACAGTGCTTAATAAAAATGTAAATCCACTCCATTATTATTCACTAATTAAGCACGGATTTCAAGAGGGTCCGTTCTTCGTGCATCGCTTTTACGTGAAAAGTTTGGCGCGCATTTCTCAATAAATATATTTCTTCACTCTACAATTTAACTGCATCATGTTATCGTTGATGAATAACTACCAACTGTTCACAGGGCTTGTCACATCTTTCGCTGGTCCTTTTGTTCTAGGTAAGCGCGACACAATATTATGACAACGATTACGAATATTCTGTCTAAATTTTGTTTTTCTCCACTAATGCTATCTTTTTACGAAAACCATTCCAAGTTATTGACGTCTTCATTTCCAGAATCTCCGCCCTCTTCCGATTGCGTATTATGTTCGCTGAAACTTTCATGAAAAATTCACTTCTAAATCATCTTCAGGCCCATTGTCTTCATTGCCAATGTCTGGATCTTTATCAGTTTCAACTTCAGCAAGAACTTAACGTAAACGCTAAATTTCTTTTTCGTATGGAGTCGACACTGTGAGAAATAAATAAATACTTCAATTCGGAAGGAAAACAACGAACTGACCGTAATGAGCCGCGTGACATAACTGGTTTGTGGAACAAACGGAAGGACGCGCGGGGTCAATCCATAACCCAGTAACTGACAAAACGAGTATAAGGACCGGTGCACACTAGCCGATTTGTGTCGTTGAAGCTATAAACATAACAATAGTAACCCACATGCCCCCTGTGGAGACACACAGTTGGAATGGGGGTTACTATTGTTATTTTTATAGCTTCAGCGACACGAATCGGCTAGTGTACACAGGGCCTTAGAGGACGAAAAAATTCGGAAATACTTTCAAAATACTCAGAAAAGGCAGAGGGGGCGACTAATTAAGCTACTGATAAGAAAGAAATGAACAGGTGGCTACTTTTCTAGGAATCGGAGTTTTCTGGCGGCTTGGGGTCATAAAATGACCCTCACTCGTCCTAGCGGGTTAATAGGGGTATTTGGTTATTATGCAGAATCGCCGGTGATTATTCCCAACAATCGATTATTCACATTTACCGTAATTTATATACCAAATAGACAGAACGCCGCCCCGTGTCCCCGTGCCTGATGCCATGACAGCAACTGTACCGGTTGTGTGAAATAGAAAGAAAAAAATAATTTTTCTTTTTATTATTTTAATAGATTAAACGACTTAGTGGATGGAATTTCTTTATTTTTATATATTTAACAAGCCGTATGAGATTATCTCAAATACCGGTGTACCAAATATATAATATAAAAATATATTTATACAATCCATTTTTTAAGAAGATAAAATGCAAATCTAATGTTTCTTCTGAGATTTCTTTTCTATAAATGTGAAAGTTAGCTTCTAAAGGTATTTATAGCTCACTTGAAAGTCAATACGCCCCCCCCCCTCCAAAAAATAGGCATTAAAATTCTACTAACGTATTTGAAGTGAGTAACTTCGAAAACATGCTTATTTCTTCGTTTCTGTGACAACAGTGAAATGTTAGAATTATTCCATATTTTGGAATAAATCTGTTTAATTTCACTGCAATTTTCCATATTGAACTTACCATTGATACAGTCTTCGAATCAATTATAATCTATAAATTTTTTGAGGACATCTACGAGGAACATCGTTTTCTTTACACTGAGTTTTAAACCGATTTAATCATCTGCGAAGACTAAACTTGTTATCAGCAAAGCGTGAGTAAAAGGAATTATGTTAAATTGCTATTACAAGATTTTTCTTTTTCTGTCGTGAAAACCTCAAAACTTTTATTTCTAAAAATTTATAGAAAGATAAATAAATAAAAAAAAGACTTGTCTTCTTGTATCAACAACATATGGATTAATTGGATATAATTAACTGTTATTAAACAATTTTTCAAACATTAATTTATTAGATTTTGTGTATAACAAATTTGATAAAAGTTGTACGGTGGAAATAGATTGCAGTAATGTCAGCAAATCTTTGAAGATAACATGTTTCATTGAATTTAATCATAATGCGAATATGTTTCTGAACAGCAAATAAATTTACATATACGCATAAAACATTGGATCATTTTTCTGACACATCTTCAAAAATAAATTCAACGAGTGTTTGTTGTTTTTACAATTTAGGGCATGTTCGAGACTGCTTGCAGACAGTTGTCCCGCCTGCGCCAACCCCTCACTACTAAGTTCAAAGGCTTTTCTTGAAAATGGGAAGAAAACCGGATGCAGACGAGAATTTTAAAAGAAGGTCTAGAATAGAACGACGGACCTTCCAAAGACAGACCTCGACTGTTCCCATCAAGGCCTTCAATAAATAAATAAATAAATTAGATCTTTCTAGCCCCTCGCTCTGAGATGCTTTCAGAATTTAAGATTTGAAGATAGATCAAGTGAAATTTTCAAATTTTCATTAACCAAGAACTTCTAAAAATATGGATTAAGTTACAGAATTTTAGTTCCCCAAACCGCTGAATAATAACTTCGACAGGAGTTTTTACTATAAGAGTTTTCAATATGAATTGGAAAAATAAAAGAGAATATTCTTTTATATTAAATTAAAACTGAAATAAATCTTGCATTGCAAAATTAAAGTAAATATAACGTTCATGCCTCATTTCTTCCAGGGAAATTTTCTGTCAGTTTATCTTTGAGGATTCTAAATTCTAATTAGAGAAAAGTTTAAACAACTACACAAGGAATTTGCTTTCCGACGAGCTCAAACAATTAACATTGTATTTCAAAACTTGAACCAGAGCCCCACTGCAAAGTACTGGCATACGCCTCACCCAACACTTCCCCAATAACTCCACTCCCTCTTTATCACGGGCCGGCCGATTCCCCTCCTTGGCCCCGGGCCCCGAGGAATTTGCACCCCCTCCTCTCTCGGCAGGGCCGATCTAACAAATTTGCGCGCCTGGGCTAGAATTATTTGGTGACCTATCTAGGGTTGCCATCCGTCCTGTATATACGGGACTGTCACGGTATTTCACTACTCAGTCCCGTATTACTATTTGTCCCGTTTTGGTCCCGTTTCCTCCCTAAACTCTAAATGATACACCGACCGTTGAAATTATTTTTCTCTTGAGATTATTTAGAAAAATATAATACCAAGCAAAACTGCGAAGGATCTATGAAATTGAGTATGGAAGAGAAATGGCTGAAGCGTTTTGAAGGCACAAAGTATATTGATCAGAAGTCATGTCTAATAAAGCTATGCGAATACGTATTTGCCATTCCAGCCCACAATGTACATGTGGAGAGAATATTTTCCTTAATGTCAACTCAATGGTCCGACAAAAGAAACAATTGTCAGTGGAGACAATTGAAGCAATTTTGATTTGTCATTTATAATTTTAAAATGACTTGCGCCCACTTTTATAATTATGCGAAAGAAGAAAATGATATAACTAAGAAAATGAAATCAAATTTAAAATAAGTCTGAGTTAAAAAGGGTCAGCCTTGCATCTTTTTTATTCTTCTACGTGTTGATTTTATTAAATTGTTTAAATTTTATTGATTTATCAGAGTAAAATAAACCAATGTCTCCCCACTTTTTTCATGATTTATTTATTTAGCACTTAAACGTTCCGTATCAATGCTTGGTAATTATGTCAACCCTAGACCTATCAGAACTGTAACTAGGAATTTGAGAGCTTATGGCCAAAAAAAAAAATCCTTACCTAGTAAAATAATTGATTAGCCAAAAAGAAAAAAAAAGTCACCAGTTCTCTGATTAGCACATTGCAGTTGGATAAACTGGTACATTTTCATATTTAAAATTATAATTAAATATTTTTTTAGTTTAAATTAGGGATGGCGGTTATTGCAAAAACAACCGGTTTTCGGTTAGCCGGTTTTTTTCACCTCCGGTTTCACCGAGCGTTTAAAACCGCCCAAAATAGCCGGTTTTTGAAATAACCGGATTTCGGATTTTTTAAAAAAAGAAGCAACCGTTTGTAGGCAAAATTTTTTATTAATAATAATATACAACAAGTAAGTATTAATACAATAAGTAATATCAATAAATAAATAATTAATATAATAAGTAATGATTATAAATGAGTAATTAATACAATAATAATAAATTATTAATTAATACAATAAGTAAGTTTTGTAGACAAAATTTTAAGAATTGTATTAAGTATTGTAGACAAATAAAGAAGAAATTAGAGAGTACAGACGTAAATAATCGTATTTTGTGTTGTTTGCGTCTATATGTATGTGATATTTTAATTTTTTAACTTCTTTAATTCTTAAATAATCTTTTAACGACACCTCATTTTAATTACTTCTACTTCTATCGTAATAAGTGCACTACAACTTTCTTTTCGAGTCACGAGTTCGTTCCGGGAAAATTCCCTTTTCTGGGTACTTAAACTTTGTGCGCTTTCCTATCTGCCCTTTTTCACGCCAACATGTAAGCGTACAACAACAAAGCGCCGCTCAGGCGTAACCTTTTGAATACTGGTCATGGAGCTACGTAAAAATTGAATCCTTTACCTATGAAGAAATAACTTAATATCCTCAATGCCTGAATAAAAGAAGATTAAGTCAAATATTGTCTCTTCCATGACCAAAATGGACTACACTTCACCTTCAGTAAAGCATGATCTTATATGTATAATATTAAAAAATAACTATGTCTAAATTTTTATACATTCCCCCGGTTCTATTAATCATGTTTATTAAAATATTTTTGGCACACTAAAATTTTGCACAAAATGTTCCACTCTTCTGCGACCAAAACTAATCGAGATATTGAAAGCTTGACTATGACTATTTTAGACCATTTCAATGTCCGCCTCGTGCAAGCGGTGGCAGTTGATTGGCCTAAGACCCGGTGCACACCAGCCGATTTGTGTCGTTGAGCAGTAAAATATAGCAATAGTAACCCACGTGCCCCCTTTGTTTCTCCACAGGAGGAATGGGGGGGGGGTCCTACAAATCGGCAGGTGTGAACCGGGCCTTAGATGATGAAATTCAAAACTTCATAACGCGAACTTAAAATCGAGCCTATCTTTTGATAGCTGACGTTGCCGGTTTTTTTTACCGGTTATTGGATTAAAAATAAGTAACCGGTTATAACTGTGACAAAAAAATAACCGAAAAAACCGGTTAACCTAAACAAAAAAAAAAAAAAACCAAAAAAAAAAAAAAAAAAAAACTGGTTTTCGGTTTAAACCGGTAGGTTTTTCCCATCCCTAGTTCAAATGATAATAAGATCAGTATAGTAAATTTGTAGGCGCTTTTGGATCAATGGCACACCTGGGGAAGAGCCCAGTTATCCCATTGGCTAAAGCGGCCCGACATCTCGGCAGGCTTGATCAGATCTGTTTCGTAACTGCTGAAAAATTATCATGGTGGTTTTCGAGAAACATCTTTACCAATGAAATAGAAACAGCACAATAGAGAAAATTTCCACAATAAAGGCTTCACCGGAAGCTTTTCAAGCGAAAATAAAATCAATTGTATTGTATAGCAACGGATTCGGAAACCCTCCGCGCTTTTGCGCATGCGCCGGGCGGAGTTATTTTCATCAAAATAGGGGGAAAGTGAAGAATGGAAGGTTGATGTTTACATTTTATTGAGCGTGATCTAGCAAAGAATTCCGGAAATGCGCTCATATGACTCATTGCCTGACACCCCTTTCCGGTGTAAAATCGTCCAAAAGTGGTAGTCTCGGAATCCGTAACGGAACAATTTTTAATTTCGCGATTGAATTTAATAGTGTTATTACAAGAAAGAATCATAAATAAGAAAAAGATTAAAAAGTCTAAAATTTCTGTTCCATTTTTAAAGATGATACTTTATCAAACCTAAAGCATTTAATTCATCTATGAATTTATTATTTTATTTTATTCATTCAAACTTTTATTCATGCACACTTTTATAATTACGTTAATTCGTACTTCTTTGCGCTATTTTTTATTTTACAATTTTGTTTCATTATCATGCTTGCTAAATCAAGGATTTTGCGAAATCTTTCTACATACGTTATCGGTTCATATTTTTCTTAAATGCTTTCAATGTTTTGAAAAATAATAATAATACAAAAAAAACTATAAAAAGTTTTTATTTTATTTTGGTCCTGCGAAACAAGCTCTAAAGTACTCAGCGGAAATATATCTTTATATCCTGTATTCCGCAAATTTCATTCTAAACGTCTCTAGGCATACATATTATAGAGAAAAACTGTTAGATTTACAAAAATCAGTGAGAAAAGCGTTTCAACATGAAATATCCTTGAAAAAGAAAATTCACCCGCAAAACCGCAAGACAGGCTTGGAAACCGGCTCATTGCCAAAAGTTCAAAAGGCACTGTTACTACTACCCACAAAAAGACAGAAATTTGTTAGAATCATGGAGAAAAAGTTGGAAAATAAAAACATACTTTAAATGTCACACGTATGCATATTTAGGATTACCATTATTTTTTTGGTTGAAATTCGGGTACGCGCGTTGACGGGTCTTAGGAGGGTCAAAGTATAGTATAAAATCCTAAAGTCTGCTATAATTTTCAGGTTGAAATGGGGTCTGGTGAAGGAGGCTCATTCACTTTCTCATCAACAATGGATGTAAACAGTGTTTTCATCCATTCAAAATTTTCTTTAATTGGCACAATGACGTCAGATTTTCTTTATTACAACTAAATTTCTCTGTCGCCACATTCACTGGTGTAAATCCGGACATTTCGAAGATCCGGACACTAGTCCGGACGTGAGCTTGAAATCTGGACGTATGATAACCCTATGCATATTTCTTTACAAAGAAAAAATAATAATATTAAAGAATGCTAATCTCTTTATTTATCCTCAAAACCCGAAAAAAAAATTCCAGTTTTGTGATATTTATTTATTTGTTATTGCTTTATTTTAATGAGAAAAACGCTATACAGATGTAAAATTTAGATGAATAGCATGCCCCCCCCCTCCAATTTTCATTTCTGTTGTTTGCTCGATGTATAAAACTAGTGATAGTGGGGGAGGGAAGAAAGGGAACCAAATCGGGGGTAAAAATCAATTATAGGACTATCTTGTCAATTTGGGAGTTGATTTGTCCTTAAAAAATAAACATATCTGAAAGCAAACAAAAAGAGAAGGCAGTTCAATTTATCATTTCTTCCACGCATTTCACTTCTGACTATTGCACCCGTACAGCAATTAGTTTTTCTTTTTTCCCGAATCACATTATAAATAAACTAGCAGTACGCGCACGGCGTTGCCCGTGGAATCAGGACTTCAAAAAAAAAAAAAAAACGCCCACAATGACATGAAAAAGTTTTGAAAACAAAATCAAAACAAAAGATACACATTATTGATTTTCCCGCTTATTTTTTTTTTCGCGATAAACAATATTAAAAAATTGCAACGTGAAAATTATTATACTGCAAGCAAAGTATGCGAGATGAATAAATGCGTTAAGTTACTGCCGAAAATAATAATCAGTCACTCAATTCAAGGTTATGACGTCACCTCCCCTTCAACCAATCACATAGCTATCTGCGTTCCGAAGTGCCGTGCCGCGCGCCGAACTCTCTCCAGAAAAATAACTCTCAACCGCCCAGAAATAAATTAATTAAAAAAAAACTTGAAAAGATATTTTAACCGTTGTTGTTTTAAATCCGACACAACCGTTCTACCTATATGCTGAAAAAAATTGAAAATAATAGTGTTATTAGAAAGTCGGATGCAACAAATTTAAAATCAAAAGTAACATCTTGAAGCCAAAACTGGGTATTTTTAAAAAATTTCTCAAAATTCAGTAAATTGCGTTAGGAATTCAAAACTAACTTCATTAGAACGGAAATCGCGTGCTCTTTCCGATGGTCTATCTATTTTTGTCGTACAATTATTCGAAACCATTCTATTGAGAAATTAGTGCGAAAAATCAACCAAAACAACACAAAACATTAAATAAAAAAAATTCTAGATTAAAATTTAAAATTTCGGCTTCGAGGTGCATTCAGTCACCATTACGACTACCTGTGTACCAAATTTCATGGCTGTAAGTGCGATAGATTCGTCTGGACATCGCCGACAAACACACACACACACACACACAAACATTGCCTTTTATAAGTATAGATAGATAGATATAGATATAGATAAATACATAAAATAAATGCTATAGAGAGGAACGAACAGTGGTGTAGCTGCAATTTTTGCCGCCAGGGGCGAACTCTGCACTTCGTGCCCCATGCCGCCTTCCCTGTACAAGAACAAATACCTCAAAATAAAAAATAAATAAATTCCGGGGAAAAATTGATTTAATAATAAAATTCGTTGTTTTAGGCCCTTGATCTCTACAGATAGGTTGCGAAATCTCGCGCCCACCACCAAACTTTCTTTGAAATTACTGCCAATTTACCGAAAAAAGATGAAAAATATTAATATATATATATATATATATATATATATATTATATACACAATGATTGAACTAGATAAAATTATAAAACTGTTTTCCTAAATGTCTGATTTTGTCGACCCTTTCGAAGTGCCACCAGAGGCGGACAGCACCCCCACGCCCCCATATAGATACGCCACTGGGAATGAAACTTTATTTTCTTTTTCCTGTCAAATTAGGGTGAACAAATTCAGTGTTATAAATGTGGGGATAGGGGCTTGAAAACTTTACTTCAAAAAAATTTAAACCTAGTTAACACTTTTTAAAATATTTTTTTTATAATGAACTATTTATTTATAAGAAAAATGAGAAACAATCCAGTCACATTTATTTCAAAATAGGGACTTGTGTGTTCATTTGAATCTAATTCCACCTTCCTTTTTTCTTTTAATTGTAGGAATTATGTCAGCCCTAAAAATTCTGTGTTAATCAGTGCAATTCTGAAAGTAAGCAGACAGTTTTTAAAAGAAATTGAGAAATAATATTCGATATCTGTTTTTGAAGAGAACTAAATCTACTGTTACGCTATTTCTACTTCTTTATAGCAATTTTTGAATTAGTTACATTATTGCTTTGTAGATGGCGCTGAACATCACTGATTCAGTAAAACTAAAATAGTAGCATCGGCGTTTGAGCGCTAAAACTGTGCCTAAAGTAACTTGCGCCATTCCTCTGTTTCATTTTTACCACAGCATCGCACTCTCAGTCAGTTTAGTTGAGAAGACTTGCTTGTAGGATTTTTATTCTATGCTTTCCCTTACACCGTTGTCTCAGATATAGAAGGTAAGTTTAGCAATTCCACAAAAAGTTTTATAACTTCTTAGCGTTGTCATGGCAACCGAAGAAACTGCAGTGAGAGCGTATATCAACATGTGTATTCTCGCTAATCAAAACAACAAATGCGATCGGCAACTTTGACATGTGGTTTTTGTAAACAAAGTTGGAGTTAGATTTTTGAGTTGCCTTTGGTTTTTTGCATCAAAGGCACATTTTTAACAGCTGATATTTCAAAATGTTTATTCATTTATGGCATTATATACATGTCTAATTTTAAACTGAGATTTTTATTTGTACAAATTTTATGACCTATATGAAAAAAAAAAAAAAAAAAAAAAAACCTTTGGAGATAAAAGAAAAGAAAAATTGGTGACATTTTTCTCTTATTTTATGTATGTTTTATGAACAAACCCTAATCTGAGGTTTATATAATTAATTCTGCTAAAATAACCTAAATATTTATTTTGTATTTGTTAAATGATTAAAAGACGTCAGTATTTATTTTTTAAAAATTTCTTTCACAAATGCGTGTATTTGGATGTTGAAAGTATTTACAAAATAAATAGTGGCAGGAATAGATACAATTAACAGGCATAATGTTGTAGAATGCAAAACTATTTAAATGAATTATTCAGGTAGCCAGCATATTTATAATTCATTTTAAAGTTAAGATAATTATTTAAAAGTCTTGATTATTTAGCAGTTTTAAATATATTATAGATACTATAAACTCTATTTTAGTTGAAATTTGATTTTTTAGTTATAAAGTTCAGAAGCAGGTCAATAAGTAGTCTTTTCTAGGCTTTGATATGGTCTATCAAACAATTTTCCTGACCTACACAAAGGAATATTTTTATCCCTATTTTGTAGTCAATTTCATCTGAATATTAGGCATTTTCATCTGAGCAGAAATATCAATGTGTTAAGATTTAAAACACAATGTCTGCATCTAATAATATTTGATATATGATTTTATATAGAATGTTTTAGATAAATCTTTGAAGTAGACATTTATAATAACAGAACAAAAAATTTTCATGCCTTCACTGAATGTTTTTTTTATAGTTACTATATTCTGTCTGGCTTGTTTTTTATAGTTTACCTGTGTTTTTATAGTAGCAAAAATTGGTAATATGCAATTATTATTACAATATCATTACATTTTTTTGTAGTTAAGCAAATGCAGGTCTTAATTAACAGATTTAATATTAATTAATCTGACTTAAGTATTTATGTTTAGAAAAAAAATGTATTTCTTTTTTATAAATAGTTTCTATATATTAGTGAAGTGTCAACTTAAAGTAAAATAAATTAATACTGTTGAATACTTAAATTTGGAGTATGTTGAAATCTAACTCTTTCCTTCTATTACATGCGTAACAACATTAAAATGATAATATTGTCCAACATTAATTTTCTGTATTATTATTTTATTCTTATTACAGTATTGTTTAAATTTGTTTGCAATGTGCCATGGACATATTTTAAAAATAGTGAATGATTAATGGAAAGATGTATGTATGAGGTTTTAATGTAAAATGTAAATTTAATGTAAAATGTCTTTATATAAAAGCTAAATTTTCATAATGACATCTAAAAACCATTCTTTAAAAACATTATTTTTTTTCTGTTTGTAATAGGATCTATGCCAATTGGTATTATATAGTTGTTCACTTGAGAAAAAAATCAATTCTGTTAAAGCAAATTATAGATCTTATCACACTTAACTCATTTTTCTATGAAAATTATTTTTTCAGTATGTATATATGACTCGAAGAATATATGTTTGATATTTTATAAAGTATCAAATTATAAGTACATTGTAAACGTAAAGAAATCTCCCAATGAAAAATGATTAGAAATAAACTTAAATACAAAACTCAATGTTTTAGTATATGTATGAACTTGTTATTGTTACAAGTTCAATTTATTGTTAAGTTGTTAAATTCAGCTGAAACTTCTTCTGCCTTTTGAGTTAACTATTTAAAAGCTACTTATGAAGTATTAGAAAACTTTTTAAAATTCTAATACTTTATTGTAAAACTTTTAAGTTTAGAATTTAAGTGTAATTACTGCATATATTACTTAACATTTTAAATTAACATTTCAAGATATTTTTTCGTCTCGAAACCGTTTTTTACATTATAATGAACTATGTTAGATAAATAAAAATGTTAGTTTTGCTGAAAATGTAGTTTCAAACAACTAACCATTATTTGCCAAGATTTACAATTGTATAAAAATGATTTTTTTTTTCTCTTCGAACGAAATCGGTCGGTTGAAATGCAAAAATATACGAAGGAAATTTGATTGTAACATACTATAAGCCGGTGCTGAAGCCCACAAGCTATCTTACGTTGCCGGCGAAAATCAGTTTTATCAAAGATTATTAGACATATGTATTGCGTTAAAATTGCTTATAAAATGTGCTGTAAGATGATGTAGATAGATGCAATACGGTAGCATAGGTATGATGATGAAATTATTTAATTATTAAGATTTAAAAATAGAAAAAAATATGGAAATGCTTTATTTATTTCAAAAATTTTTTGGTGGAAACTTTCCTCAGAAATTTCTTTCAGTAGATATCACCAAAGGTGCTGTTCGCAAATGATGTCACACTTGGAGGTTCGTGAAATTGTGACCGTTTGTGACGGGGGGGGGGGGGGCAACAAAGAGGGCGACATCACACATTTTGGTTAAAATAAAAACATTTAAAATCAGGAG
>BGPR01000154.1:124113-154088 GCA_013235015.1 Araneus ventricosus
TCATTTGAAAGACATCATTCAAGAAAAAGTTGATTCTAACAGGTCACATTATTAAGTGTTCTAGAGACTCATTTGAAAGACATCATTCAAGAAAAAGTTGATTCTTCGGTTATTTTTCGTAAGAAAAAAAGAGGATATTTTCTTTCGCCTTTTCAACAATAGCAGTTTTTTAGTAGCAGATAAAAACTTACAAGAATTTTGAAATCCATTCTTATCAGATAAAGCAACACGAATTTCGAACTAAACACGGACCTTATTACTTTTTGAAAAAAATTTTAGATTGAATTGGTCGCCGGACTTTTGATGCTCGAGATAAGGTCCTGTTGAGATTTCGATGATAAAGTTTGTTCATTAAATGGAAATTTTACAAAATAAGTAAATGTCTAATTGTCAAAAAATTAGAGCACGAAGAAATGCACGAAATTTTGAAGATTTTCCATGTTTTAGATCTCGCTGAATAAAAAAATATATATATAAAAATATAATAAAAAATAAATAATGGAATTACTGCTGCCTGGACCTGGCTGTGAACACGATAACTCAGAACAAACCGAGCTAGGTGCATGAAATTTGGCATATGATTTTATCTTCAGAATCGTTGTTCTATATCAAATTTTGTACCATATCTGTCAAAGAGTTAATTGCCTGTCTTTTCGTGTGTGTGAACGCGATAACTCAAACAAATGAATAAAAATAAAATATAATAAATAAAAACACAGAGAGCTATGTAAATGGAATTTGGTATGTGGTCTTGACGCCAAATTTGTACATGTGTATTAAACTTTGGAAAATTTGTACATCTGTGTTAAACTTTGGATTCCGTCAATCAAAGAAAGATAATTCTATAATGCGCAGCTAAACACTAAAGGCGTCTTATTGTGTTAGTACAAGAGAAAGTCGAGAGAACATTCTCGTTTATTTTATATTATTTATGCAAAGAAGTTCTGATAAACGGACGAGCTCTTTTTTTCCAAAATGAATCGGAATCAAAATCCAAAATCAAATTGAATTTTTTCCAAATTAAAGTGCAAAATAATTTCCAGACTCGATTAAAAGGCATTTAATGGCTTTTACTGACTGTGCATAATTTTTTAGCCGGCTAAAAGTTCCTTTGTTAATAAGATTGGCAATGGACTGTGGTATCAAATTTTATGTCTTAGCTTCTGTAACTTTATTACCTCATTGTAAGCTACATTAAAAGTGATAAAATGTCATTTGAGTTCATTTATTATAATAAATTTGTCTACCGTAGTCGAGAACATTCATTCATTTTTTTTTCTAAATCAAGCTATTCACATACATAAAACTACTTCAGACCACCTTGTTTTTCATCACATTTTGCCTTCAACGAAAGTTGCTGATTTCCGCCTATAAATCAAACTATGCCGCAATGGCCATCCAGAAAACGTGCCTCTCCACACAGAGGCCTCCTAATTTTATTGTCGCATACGTCTCCTCTAATTGCTCTTTGTTTCCTTCTCCTTCAGGTTGCTCGGAGCTGAATCGTAAATACAATGCAGGAGTGAAATTGCGAGTGGGAACATGCAAGACATTTCTGTTCTAGTCAGTTTCTGAGAGATAGTAACTCGGGACCATGGCTTCCTGGCGTCCCAAGGGGTCTTCTCCGGTGACTCCCCGGAAAAGAGAATCCCCCAGTGGCAAGATATATCCCTGGAGCAAGCGTCGCATGGACAGTGTAGACGAATCAGATGTCCACTCACCGTCCACTGCTGATATAGTCGCTGCCCAGTCGCAGGATTACGTTGATGAAAAGGAGCTGGAATTTCGTATGACAATTCAACAGCTTGCTGGTAAGTGGTTACAATCTCGTTTTCTATGCAATTTTTTGAAGGTATGGGACCTCTGCTGAAGTCAACCCCTTGCCGTACTTTGAAAAGTCTGCCTCGTGGTCAGGATCTTTTGACCAAACGTGAATGTCTCGAGTTTTGAATTGTGGCCACAGTTGATTTGTCACAGTCTGACTTGTCAAAAGACATCAAGTGGTTTAAAGTTTTAGGTACCAATTAATTTAAATACCACGATAACAATATCTTTCTACTGGATTACGGGTTCAGTTTGAATGCCCGATAAATACCAGATCACCGCACGATAACAGTATCGCGTGATCTACATAGACTGCTTCACACGTAATTGCAGAATTTTATTTGATGCCTTTTTTTGTATTTTTTACCATCCCCCCTCCTCACTCACACAACGGCTCCATTCTCAACTGTTTTCGTTCCTTTAGCAGACCACCAATACCTTCCGTTCCTTTAGCACCAACGTTCCTTTAGCAGAGTGAAATGGTAGCGCCAGGGGTTAAGTTACTTTACTTTAACTTAACTTCAGAAATTTCTTCGGCGCAAGCATAAGCCATACGTGTTGTGAATCAGCTTTAATATTACCCTTCCATGAGTGTTACTTTTGAATTTTTCCGATAGTTTTCAGCCAGTGAATTCTTGTAGGTAAGTCATGAACTCGACTGAAACGATAGTTGATCAGTATTCGGTGTGACATTCGCATTTTGAATTATAGTTTACAATTTAAATATGCCGTAATTAATTGACATGACTGAATCAACTGAGGAATGTGTAGTCTACACATTCCAAATATTATTAAAATGAAATGTACTTCTGTGGGATTTGGCTCTTGGGCATATATTCTCTCACAAGGATGCACTCCATGAGTCTGTTTGTCCCAGCTATAAAAAAATCTGTTTTAGAATGCCCTGGAGTGCTGAAATCTTCTCACTTTCCTACAATTATTCCTCCCTACAATTCTAGATCTTCTTTCAATAAGTGTAAATATAATCATTAATTACCTTCACCGTCTCAAATTAAGTGTAGTTATAATCATTGTGAAGAGCAGAGAGTTTCTAATAAAAAATGCCAACAGTGGAAAAAATATTTCCTTATGCATTTATCCTATATAATATTTTCTTATTTTTTGTATTTTTCTTAGGAAAAAAGAATAAAGAAACGTCGGTTTGTAGTACTTTATAAATTTAATTCCATAATTTTATGGATCTCCTATCTTATTTATTCATTTTTGAAAGACCTTTGAATTTTACATGGAATACAAAAATATTCTGATCATAGGTTTCATGGTATAAACATAGAAATTTCAGTAGATTAAATGCGTGATTGATGATTTTAATTCTAACCATTCCTTGGAACTTTCATTGGATATAATTAATTAAATAAAAAGCCTTGACAAACAAGTATAAAGATTTTACAAGCGCGTATTTATTATCTGTTGATTTTCACTAACATTATTGTAATTGATGATGTGGCGTATAATAATGAGACTACTGTAGTTAGTGAACAATTCTTATCATTGAGTAAAATAAATCATTTTTTGGGGAACGTCGTAAAGTTGCCTTATTTTTATAGACGCATTTTTCTGACAGCTATAGCTACTGCTTATGTATTGTTTAGAAAATGAGAATTTTTCAAAACTGAAGGCCATTTATTATGAAAAGAATGAATAATGAATTGCTATGAAGTATAAAGAATACTATTACGTAAGGTTCTGACAGAGAAGTTTAATATCACTAGACAAATCTGTTTTAGAATACCTTGATATTTTCAAAATTTAAGATTTTTAATTAAAAATATGCTTGTTTCAATTTTATTGAAGCATCTAAAATTGCCATGCTTTGTTTAAGCAACGTTATCTCTCATTTAAAATCATTTTTCAATTAAACTTTTAAACAGACGTTCCAGTTAATAGAATCAGATAAATGTTCTTGTTTGATCTCTCTTTCTGGATTCTGTTGCGACTTATTTAATTTTTAAAAATCTAAATATCATTTTGAAGATTTAACATTAAAATGATGAAAAGGTAGAAAACATGGACAGTCGATTGCTTGTCTTTTGAATTGATAAAAAAAATTCTTTAAACGTTAGATATTTAGATTATCTTCCAATAAACACTCGAAAGTATGAAGACAACCTTCTCATCTTTGCCAGTCCTCCGATTAAATCAACGGAAACCTATTATTTCCTACTTATCTATCTCCTCCTACCGAAAAGACGATAATTATTGCTCTTGCCTAAGATCGTCATCGTTTTCTATACTAATATGCATACATCTATGATGATGCACTCACAAAGTCTTTTGATATTTAAGTGCGTGGGTGGCGAAATACCGATTTATTTTTCGTAATTTAAGATAATCACCATAAATCATAGTGCATTTGAACTGTCTAGTGGTTTAGTGTGCTATCCTGAGCTGTTAGATGTAATTTTGAGCCAAAGGTCTGCTTTAAAATGCTATGGTATTTCCAAAATTGAAGTGAATGATGTGTTGAAGATGATGGGAGAATTGGTCTGTGTGTGGACTTAGAATTTATAGAATATGAGAAGATGCACAATAGCTCATGAATGTAAAAGAAAAACTTATTTCAAAATACTTAGGTGTGATATTTTAAAATCTTGTATCAGTCTTTAGTTGACGGTGCTTAAAGTGTTTCTATATTTAAAGTTTAGTGTATTTGACCTTCATAAGTTAACTAGTTTGGGTGCTATCAGTGCTTTCATAAGAATGCGATGCTAGTTGGAATGATTTTTTCAAATTTTAAAAGTTAGTTCCTAAATTAGTAAAAAAAATTTTTTATATAGAATGAATGTTCGTATATTAAAAATTAGTTTCTGAAATAGTAAAGAGTTTGTGGATGGTTTTTAAGCTATGATAATGACAAGAGTTAACCAGCTGTAGTCAAAATTAAAGAAAGAAAATCCTGAGTGTTTTTTTATCCGAAAATACCATAATTATAAAAATGTATTATTGTAAATGTAAACATATCTGAATATAAGTTCTCATAAAAATAAATTTCATAAATTTTATCCATGAACAAATTAGATAATATTAGTTGCTTGACCATAATTTAAAATTTTAAAAAATTATATAAACTCATGTAGATATATTTTTTAAAAAAAATTCTTAATTCTTAATTTTTTTTTCTTCTTTAACCCTGTAATTGCGGTTTAGAAAGATCAGATGCATATCACTTAATGGCTAGGAAAGTCGTTTCATTATTAAAAGGTTTATAAATCCTCTTTACTTTGATATTCATTAAAATTTAAAGCTGGGAATTTCCAGGCTTTTGTTTATGCTGGTGGGCACTTAATGATAGACAATTGAAAGCTATGTGGTTGCTCAACATCTTAAGATCAGAAGGTTAAGTTTCATATCCCGAATGGACATTAACCGTTAAAATTGCATGTTCCTTCTCTACGTCATGTGTGCTTAACTTTCGAACATAGTATTGCTGGTACCGGTGCAAAATTCTAACTCTCAACCTCAGGCGACTTTCACTTTTTCTTGTATAAAATCGCAGGCTATTTTGATTAGCAATTTATATGCGACGCTTGCAAATAAGTCCAAATGCCTTAACTTTTGATTATTTGCTTTTATGTATTTTTCTCATTAGTCCTTTGTTTGGGGAGTTCGGGCTATGAGAAGCTATGTTTGGCGTAATGCTAGCTTCTTACAGAAAATTTCCCAAATATTATTTTTAATCCATTTCGAATAGTTCTTAGCCCTTGAAAAAGTGGACTAGAATGGATTCCTTGTTTTGTTTTTAGTTGTATTCGATTCACTCTGAGTTTATTTTTTATTTATTTATTTATTTATTATTTTTTTTTTGGTTATCTCTGCATGATCTTGATTTCCATTGTTTTCTGTTTTTTGTTTTGCTATTGCAATTGCGCGTTAATTAAACATTGTCTTCATTTTATCTATTTTTTTCCTAAATTTTACTCTTTAAATTTTATTGTGTATTAATTAATATATTTTTTTATTCTAGTTTAAAGTTTAAATTTTAATTCCTTTTTATAAATTTGTTGTACTTTTTCTTGTTAATAGTTTTTATGCTCCTTAGTTTCACGGACATACTATAACATTTTACGAAAACATTATATGCATTTTCTCGGACTGGCGGAAAATCAGACGATCAAATCGATTATAGTGTAATAGTATTCGCAAGAATAGAGGCATTAACACCTATGATCTGTGTAGAACTTGACTTATTTAATTGCATTTTTTAGACTATTTGTAAATCGTTGCAACTCATGAATTATTTCTTACAATTCTTGTAATTGAACCAGTTTCTTAAATTCTTTCATTCAAAACAATTCACATACCTTCTGAATAAATTAAAGACACATACAGCTGCATAGAAGGAATTAGTACATAATGCAAAATTAATTATTTCTTCAGTTTGATGTAATAGTTAATACTTTGAGTGATGTACTAATGAATTTGATATCTCATACCTAAAGATACTAGATTTTTTGAATTTCAACCCAGGACCCTTTAGGTATGGGAAAGGGGGCTCAAACTAGGAGTCTCAAGGTCAAACTTAAGTCCAGGACGTCTAGTTATTTTACTATTAACTTAGCTCAACCCAATGCATAAATTATTAGCACAACCCAATGCATAACTTATTAGCACAACCCAATACATAACTTATTATTAGCACAATCCAATACATAACTTATTATTAGCACAATCCAATACATAACGAAAATTCAAAATATTCAAGGAAATTACTATTTCGCCATTTATCTACATATATAAAGTGAACAGACCATGTTCTGTGAATGTTTAAATCTGGAATTGAAAATTTTCTATGGCTATTCTTTAAATTTGAATTTTTTTAAAAAACTTTTAATATGAAAGATTTACATATAGAAATGGAACAATCGGAGCATTTTATTCTAAAACCGGAATAAATCCGGGACTGTCCTGGATACATCAGGATATCTCGAAGTTGCCGTGACAACTATAAATTTTACTGAGATCCAAATTAGAAAGTTGCAGAATTAAACTAATTTTACTTTTAAACGAGAGCCAGTAAAATACACGCTGCAGAAATCAAAGATTATTTTTCTGAATTTTGCAAAATTTAGACACTTTGCTCATTAAGAAAAAAAAGTGGGCTATCGAAATTCCAAGGGGGAGCGACTTGTTCATTAAGAGTCTGAATTGCGGCGCCTTAGAATTTTCTTGCCATCCTGCCAAACCATTGCACAACGAAACCTGTTCCAAATTTTATAACCTCTACCATGGGTGGGGTGAGAAAGGGGACCGTCTTAGAACGTTTTATACCAGAACTGTCTGGCCAGACGTTAAAAAAAGAAATACTTCTTTCAGTACTTTTTTCTTCCCTTTTATTGTATGAAGTTCTTCCAGAATGATGTGTTTCCTCTTTGTTTTATTTGCCGCCAAAAGGTCCCGGTTCGTTTGGCACGGGAACTAACGCCTGTCTTGCCCCAGAAGGTTACTTTGGCTGAAGTCATTTTTGCATTTGTCTGACGAATATGGATTATTTGCTTAAGAGGATTAATAATGGGATTCAAAATTTTGTAACATGAAAAAATTGCTGCTCCTACATTAAAACTATTAGATAAATAAATAAAGCCTGTTTGTGGTTCTTCTCCCCATCAAGATTTAACGTCTAAAACTGGTTCCTTCCATAGATTTCGCGTCCAAATATGTAATCACTGAATCCTCATACATTTCTTGCTGTCTATAACTTTGTGGTTGGTTGTTAGGTGGAGTTAAATGCCACAAGAACCATATTCGGATATATACTGACCCAGATGAGCGTGGTTGCAGCGTTCATCTTTGATACCTGTTAAACTTCTGGTTTAACAGATATAAAAAGATGAATATTTCTCATTATACTTTCTATCATATTGAGAAATGGTAATCCAGAGTACTGCACTAAGATTTGTGAGGTTAAACTCCAATTTTAAAGCTAGTTTTTCTTCGCTTGAAATCTGAGTGTAATTGTTTATGAAATTGTGTCTCTGCATCTTTCCTGCGCATCTGATTCTTAATGTTGCTTATGATTATTGGATCATATTCGAAATAATACAGAACTAAGAACTAATCTGACATCTTCTTAAGATAGATTGAAGATTAAAGCCTTTCTAATATGCACGAATTCAAATCGACAGGAAATTTTAATCTTCCTTCTTTCTTTTGATGTAAGGCATTTGTAGTTGGAACAGCTGACATTTGTACTACCATATGTTAAACAGACTTCATTATAATGACCATAACATGTCATTTTAGTACTGTCATATTGTCTTCTTTATTTACAGTTTGGTAATTGTACACACAGGGTGGTATAAATCATTGGACCCCTTTGAAAAATTAATAAAAAAACTGATATTGTTACAACTGCGGGTTTTTTTTTTGTAATGAGAAAGCAAATAAAAAAGTTTTTTTCAGACAGGTGGCGTACCATTACTGCGTTCTAAATTTGCTACAGCGAGAGATTTCCATACGCAATGGCTACCGATCAGCAGAAGCCGATGTGCATTTTCTGGTTTCCATTTTTAGTTTTTCCTGAATATCTCGAAAACTATTCAGTTTTCGAATTACAATTGATTTAACAAATTAAAGAGCGTTAAATTCCCTGCAAATACATGCTTTTATTTTTTTTCTAGCTTTAACAGTTTCGTAGATAATGACTCTCAAAAATGGGAGATATCTAATAATTTACGACCACCTAAGGCCACCGTAACGGCGCGTTACCTATTTGAAACAAAAAAAAAACTTTTAAATATGTGCTCTCATTTAAAAAAAAACAATCGTAGTTAATTAATTTTTGAAATGGGTCCAATAATTTATGACCACCCTGTATTATGTATTAATAGAAGACTATTTCAACATATTATGACTGTCAATATTTTCATATTATTAATATGAGATTGTTTAGAGTATATTATCGTTATTAAAGCTGATGATGGAATATATTTTTTACAAAATAGCTTTTTTGAAGGAATTGATAAGCATTTTAATGGCTTCCACATTATGTATCACCTTTTCATTTGTCCAGAAATTACATTTTGTAATTCAGTTCGCTCATGCTAACAATACTGAAACATACACACTGTCCGAATGGTTGGTGTGACATGCGATAAGTGGTCTCAGTTATAGTACAATTAAGAACCAACTACAATGCGCAGTTTTGAGATACAGCTATTTTCGTAAAACACTTTAGTAAAAAATTCTGATGCTGTGTTGTTCCAAAATCAAATTATTGCATTATAAGTGGTGCGTTGTACAATTTGTGAAGCTAGTTCAGTTTTGCGTAATTATCTGCATAATTCTACGTAAGTTTAAAACAGTGAATCCGAAATTCACAAAATTATAGTTGGTTCCAAATTGCGTTACTGCGTCAATGTGATCTTGTTTGTTTATCGAAATGTATCCCGAAATCAATTAGTTTTATACGTGCTTTTTAGAAGATTTGTTTAATTTACAGTTCAGTGCTATTCTTCCACGTAAGTTTCATTGCTATTCTGCGTAAATTTAAAATAGTGAATTAAATTTAAATCTGGTAATTGAAGGAAATATTAAAAACTCGTTTAAAATGCAACTACCATTAACTTTACAAATTGACCGTAACAGAATCATTAGAGTTGAATTAAAGATCTTGCATTTGATATAGTTAAACACGGAAATTGAAAAATCAACCTTGGAATGCCGGTTTGAAGCAGATATTAACTATGGTTTCTATATAATGTGGATCAAATTCACTTCCTGACTTTGAACTTTGCCATTCAATTAATATGTAAATAATACATAGGAGAAAAGAAAATTTAATTACTTTGCATTCTTTACTCGTTCGTTTTTAGTTTCTCACATAAATTTAGACCATATTTACTGTAAAACCAGTTTGAATTATGTTATTGTAAACAAAACTGTTATGACAAAACATCATAATGATAAAGTATCTGCTAAATCAGAAAGATTCTGGTATATTTGATATTTAATTGGAATAAGAAACTTGCAAGGTGTTCTCAAGTCGGCAGAGAATTTTATATATATACGGAATAATTTTCTCATAAAGCAGACTCCTAGACTGTCGATCACTAAAAAACATCATTATACAATCATTAGAATTTGCTCATAAAATTGAAATTTCTAACTGATTTATACTGAGGCAGATTGAAAATATATTACCTGCTAATTTCTGCCTCATAAATAAAAGACGGGTGGATTTTATGTATAAATGGCATCGTACTGCTTTAACTGAATGTCTATTATTCTTTACTGTTGTGATGTTAAATGATCACACAAATTATCGATAGTTTTTAAGTTTCCAGCTAGCTGTTTTTATGTTTTTTAAAAATATATATTTGTGAAATGAATAAATGAGAAAATTATATAGACAAATATATATATGAACAAATTTGTCTCAAATATTACTCATAAAAACATAATGGCTTGCATGAAAAGATGCATGAGTAGAAATTTAGAACAGATACATTTTTAATTCTTAATATTCTGCATACTTCAATAATTACCCATCTCTTTGGAATAATTTCTGGTTTATAAAACCAGACTTAAAGTAAAAATTTTAATCTTTCGTTGTAGCAGAAGAGGGAGCATAAGATTTTGCAGATGTAAACATGATTCTTATTTGTTAGAGATTGTTTTTTGAAATACCAATTATTTACGTGTCAGTTGTATTCTTTTGTTTAAAACCACACTGATAATATCTGATAACTAAACTGTAAAATTACATTGAATTATAGAACTGAAAGTTTAAAGTTATTTTAGTTAAGAATATGTATGTGTAAACGTTATGGTGTATCTGTTAAATTAGTTACAGTATCATTAAATATCTATTCTACGTAACATACTTGGTTATTTTTCATCACTTAGCCTACTTCATTTACCCAGTGATTCTCCAAAGATATAAAGATTGTTAAAACAAATTTTCACTTTACATATTTGCGAACCTTGGAATGGAATGTGAATGTACAGTTGAGGTAGAAAAACACAAGTGTCTCAAACTTATTAAGTATAAAAGAAGATTTAAAAATTGATAATTGAATATTCTATCATTGCAAGAAAGAGTTTCTGAAGTAAAAAAAAAAAAAAAATAAATTGGAAAGAAAACGCATTGTTACTAAACAACTAAAGAAGAAAAATCACTGAGTTCTTCTTCAAAAAAAAGTTCGAGGTTTTCATCTCGGCAAATGGTAACCTTTATCGATATAAATTAGTATATTAAACATGAAATTAGAATCTTGTGAAAGTTGTAGCAATTAAATGCCTATAAAGAAAGTTTGCTAAGAACTGAATATGCTTTTTCACAATTTTTAAGAAATGCACCTAAGAATACAAATCTTTACTGTTGCAATTCGGGACGTAGAATCGATACTTTGAAAAACATTACAATATAGAAACGGCAAAAAATTAAAGAAAAAAAACAAATCAACCATATAATGTCTTTTATTCTTAAAATAAACAGTATCACTTTTCAGAACGTAATAAGAACCTTTCCTCTTGAGTTAAAAACAAAATGACACAAAATCTTCATCCTGGTCTTTAACGATGTAAATGATATTAAATATGAAATAGGGATCTTGTTTAAGTTTCGGCAGTTAAATGTCTTAAAAGATTAGTTTGCTAAGAACTAAATATCTTTTTTTACAATTTTTTATGAATGACTTAAAGAATACAATCTTTACTATTGCAATTCAGGACGCAGAGTCGATACTTTGAAAAAATTGCGATATAGAACAAGAAAACATTAAAGAGAAAGAATAAATCAACCAAATAATGCATTTTATTTTTAAAATAAAAAGTATCACTTTCTACGTAATACGAACTTTTCCTCTTGAGTTAAAAACAAAATGGCACTGTAAGAGAGGATATTGAACAACAGCACCGCTGTTGGTTATTTCATGGGGTACTCGGACCAAGAATAAACTCGACAAATGTCGTGTAGGAAAATAAATGTCCTCAACTATTTCCTTGTCGAGAGATCTTAAGGGACGCGATCTGAAGGGGCTCCGGGTGTAGTGCAGGGGATGTTCCAGAAATATCTGTCCCTCCTATACTACATACTCGGAATGAGCATTGATAAAGCAGCCAGACTAAGCAGTTCTTTTTTTGTTTCGCACGGTCTCTCTCTCTCTTGTAGTTTCTGGAGTTCTCCACCGACAGCAAAGTCAACAAAGGGTTCCTTAACCTTATTTCATGTGGCAGACCAAGGTAAAAGGCTGCCGTGTCTGGAGTTAAGTGATACTCTTGCAGTTTCAGGATGGTTCCAGTACTTGAATGTGTGTGAACTTACCGTTTGGCTTCCGTTGACATGTTGACGGATTCGTTTACCTTTGTGATAACAGAACACACCGCTGCCAAATGAGAAAGTGGATTGATGGTAAAAGCTAAAGAGAAGAAAGTTCTAGAATCGGGAGATCACCAATAGAAACAGAAATCCTTTTTAAAGATCTTGTTGGCCGATAGAAGATTAGTATGCATGTTTAATTGAACGCTCCGATGTTTAAAATGCAGCTTAAACAAAATTGTTTGATTATTGTGATAATATTTTTTAAGCATGAGTCAAAACCTGAAGAGGTGAAATATGGCAAAAATTTGGGGATCGTGAAACTTAAGATTTTGTTGGCAACATTTGACAGCACATGCTTTTGTCAGACTCTTTGAATTTAGTAGGAAAAATATTCAAGAAATGAATAGATATTAACATTTGACGAAAATTAGTTTTCCACAAACTGAGGTCATATTTGTGACCAAAGTGCTTATTTTTTTTAATATAGAAAGAAGAAGAAATGATGTAGAGCATAAAATTTCATATTTGGGTTCATACATTCTATGCTAATGTAAATTTGAGAGTCAAAAAATACTTTTACTTTAATTGTGCTTAAAGAAATTGGTGGTTCAGTGTTGGGAAACTAGTTGCCTTAATGGGACCGATGACACAATTTTTTATGCTATTTTTTCAACTCTAAAGAGTATTTCTTAAAAAGTTAATTACATTGTTTTGAAGATAATAAACTACAAAAAAATTCTTCTACTATCTTTTTTAAATCTTATTTCTATCACTGTGCATTAAAAAATGTTTAGGTGGTTAAATGTTTAGGAGAGAATTTTTTTTCCATATTCGGCCACTAATAGAAGATTTAAACCATTTTTTCGAATGCATACTCGGAAGAGAATAGTACTTCTTTGTATAGATCGATCGAAACACCTTTAGTTTTATACACTGAATCGCAAGCGGTTCTCATTGATAGACTTAAAACACCGGATATGTGACCTATTTTTCTATTCACGTTCCGTGACGCCGTTTGGGGGATTGTTCTGTGGTTAGGAGCAGCAGGTAGGAGGAAATCAGCTGTATCAATCATTTGTAGTCTTTCAAATTTTTAATGACCTAATAACAGAGAATTCGACCAATGAGAAATGAAGCATCAACTTTGTTTCAAGTTAGTTAATAATCATATATGGATCAAACTTCAGTGGGATGGTGGAAAACTTTGACGATAGACACGTGTCCTTGCCAATATCAATTCCTGACCTCTTGTTCTTTATGAAACATACTGTTAAACGATAAATTCAAAGTTATGAATCATGTGTTTTTAATACATTACTTTCAAAAATGCTGTTTTTCAATTTTTTTCAATTAACAGTTCATTTTACAGACGGGATATCTTAGAATCAATGATTATCAACATACAGTGCTTTATAATCGGCCGTTGAATTTTGCTTTAAGTTATAAATATTGAGTTTTTTAGAGTATGTTTTAAAGTCTATCTCAGAACAACCCTGAATGATGTTACAATTTCTTATTCGGATTTTGCAGACCGAAATATACTATGAATGTTAGCCTTGACTTGTCTTTATCTCTAAAAAACTACGAATGACGTACAAATGTTGCAATTACAGTAGAACCCCGGTAATCCGGACACGCGCTAATCCGGAACCCTCGGTAATCCGGACGGTCCATGGAGAATGATGCAAACCCGCATCCTGCGCTGATCCAACCGATGGATCAGTATGTTATTCAAAATATCAAGCTGAGACATCGCAAGTTGCTTCTTACGAATATTCTCAATGATCCTGTGCACAATGAAAACTTGGTAAAAACACTGAAAAATGTAAATTTAAAAGATGTGTTCAATCTTGCTAACTGTTGGACATCTGTGTCTACATTGCTGATCGACAAGTCGTGGAAAAATTTGCTTCCCAATTTTATTGATTCTGAAGTTGAAGAAAATGTGCAAACTGAAGAAATTCAGCTTGCATCACTCATTAACCAATTACAAAACACGAACCCGATGTCTAATACTGAAGTCCTCCAATGGGCTGCTAAAGCTGACGACAGTTTGGCTCGAAATGAAATTTTAACAGACGATGAAATTATCAGGACGGTAACAGCAGAAGATGATGTTGATGATGACGTCACCCCTGTAAACCCCATCAAAATTTCTCATTCTGAGGCTGTGGCAGCACGCATCACTTCATTACATTGGGCTGAAGAGTAAAATTTTGAAGCACACGAAATTATGCTCCTCAGACGTTTAAGAGACCGCACATTTGAATTAAAAATTGGAACGGCCGCGCAAAAAAAAAAAAAAAAAAAAAACCACACACACACACTGATTTTTTTGGACACTGATTATGTTCATTCACTTACATATGTAGTAACTATGTATGTACATATCATGTTCATTCTGTATCATGCCCATTTAATTTAACTCTATCATGTTAATTCATACAGAATACCTATACATACAATTTTTGAAAAAAAGTGTTTTACGTAATTTTTTCAAAACCTCGCCAATCCGGAAATCCCGCTAATCCGGACGTCCATGTGCCTGAATTCGTCCGGATTACCGGGGTCCTACTGTATTACAATTGTTCATCTAAGTATTAAAAAAATACAAATGAAACTAACTGAAGAATATTGTAATAAACTTAATTTATTATTCTGTCAAAAAGACTGAATTATAATACCGTATTATTAAGTTGTTCACTTTATTTTATATATGTTATATAATTGACAAAAACACGAAGGTTTTATTTTTAATTCTTTGCTTGTATTTGGCTGGAACTACTGAAAAAATTGTCTCAATGAGTTTGAACAAATCCTTAAATTACAAGGAAAATATATTTGAAGGTTAATCAGCTTTGTGCAAATGGAGGTGAGTTAACTATTCCACCAACAAGAAATTAATATTATTAAAATGAAGAAAAAAATACATGGAAAGAGATGGCAATTTATTGTTCATGTTATTCACTCAATAGATAATACTTTGATTAATATCTTATTATGTTAGTCGCTGTGGACTGCAGACAGATAATGAGCTTTCATTGTCTAACCTCCTTTGAGTCTAATGATGAAAAAACAAAAATTAAAAATTTTTGCCGTTATATTTTTGTTACGTTTTCTTGTGCATGGGAAATTGACTGAATGCATTGACTTAATTCCTTTCTTGCAAAATGTATTGATTCTTTCTTGTTCCATAAGATGTGCAATTAAAAATATTTCTTTTTTTATGTCCTTCAGCAACGTTCTTTTATTATATCATATATTTCATTATACATAACATTTATTTCATATTTTATTAGAGGTTAATTTGTAAATTTTATTTATCAGCTTATTAGGAACATCGTATGATTTATCACGTATTTGTGAAATTTCAATTTTGCTCTAATCATAGATCGTGGAGATACTAAAAAAAAAAAAAAGAGAAATTGTGGTTTCTAGGAATGACAATCTTCTAATTTATAAGTTCAGAAAAAAATTAAAAAAAAAACAACTTCGGTTTGCTTTTTAAGATATAGAATGCATAAGAAAAATTCTATTGGAAAACAATTTAAGTTTTCAAATTTTTGACCAGGTGATGGTTTTAATTCATTGGCATAGTAGAAAAGATTTGGCTTACATTTTCAACTGTATTTGCGTAAAAAGTAAAAGTTTTTTTCTAAATAATCTCTATACTTTACATGTATTAAAATTTAAATTCAAAATCTTAAAAAAAATCGAGCGAAATTTATTTCTGAAATTCAGGAAAACCCGTTTATTAGAAGTATTTAATGTGTTTAAATTTCACGTTTAACTGTAATGTAAAATAAAATGTTTTCTTCTTCTTAAACCTTATTATTTTATTTTATCTTATTTCCTTTATTATTTAGAAATATCTTTTAATTTTTCTGTTGCTATTTTAAAAGCGGAATAAATTATGTTATTCATTAAGACAACCTTATGTAAAGGTTGTCTTCAACTAACTACAAATTTTTCAATGAATAATCGCACATGTGCACTGATTAAATTAAAAATTTTCATTGTTATAAATGAGTAAAGATTATATCTGAAATAATGCAGTTTTAAAAGTTGAATGAGTTGTGAGCTTTGTTCAATTTTAAAAGTTCTATGTAGTAAAAGTTAATAAAACATTTTTGTTACAATCTTTTAAATAAATTATTCTTCGTCCGAGATTTTTTTCGAAGAGTTATCATATGTATTATGACTTTACCTTTCATGATCTGATGAAGAATAATGTCTGAGTAATACTATCTAATTAAGTACGAGTACTCGTATGAAATTTAGGACTGAAACAAGTAGTGAATGTGAAATTCTGTGTTGTAGTTAAAAGTTATTTTGCATCATTCTTCTTTTGACTGAATTAATATATTGTGTGATTATTGTCCTCTCGAAGTAGACGTTTCGTCATTCTCTGCTCTCTTCGTCTTCTTGGGGAATCATTGGCATTAACTCATTTATTGATTCTACATAGCTTTTAACCACTTTCTGCTCTTTCAGACGAGCCGTCGCCCTGTCCTTTAGGCCACTGACCGGCCCATATTCCAGATAAATTTAGGAGATCAGGGCGTTGCTTAGCAACGGTGACAATGTATATGATGCTTTTTTGACGTCTTTTTTGGTTAATATGATATATTAATAGCAAATTCACGTTCATTAAAATATCTTTGTAGTTGTATTTAAAATAGAATAAAAATATTTTCTTTTAAAGAAAAAATAAAGATTAAACATATATTAAACATAAGACGATATATTGTTAAAGTTCTTTTGATTTTTCTGAATATTGCGGTTTTATTAAATATTAGCAATGTCGTAGGCGCTATGTATTTCTATTATATAAAAGTAAAGTTGAGTACTGAGTGTGTGTAGTAATTATCAGTAGATATGGTCATTTTTTCCATATTTGTCCATTTTCTTCTCTTTCAAAAATTCAGGCAAGCAGCCAAAATCAATTTTAAAGGTTCTTCCCGTTCTTATTCCCTCCCCCTTTGCCCAAACAAATAAACATGCGAAAAGTAATCAAATAACTATTATATTATTTTATGTGTAGTAAATCAACTTGAAGTGTGCAGAATTTAAGTGTGCAATATCCTCTACCTCTTGGTAATTGAAGCCTCGGTGTCTTTGTTGTAACGTCTCGGTTATCGGAACCGGAGGATTCCACGTTCGAACCTGATTCAACCAAAGAGCCACCTTGTTTGTGGGCCTAGTGCAAGTGGATTCTAACAATGAGGGTCAAATATTCTCCCGCTGGTGTAGTGTGGAAGTTCGGAAAGAATTAGTTTTGAAAAGTTAAGTGTCGTCCTCGCCATCTGACTACGGTCCAAAAGTAGATGATCCGTCCCAAAATATCTCTCGCATTGCTTCAAAACGGGAAGTTAATATGAATAAATTAAACTAAACCTCTTGGTAACCATTTTTCCTAATTGTGATGTCCAAATGATTACGTTTCCAAATTAAATTACTAAACTTTAGAACTAAAATAATTGGTATAAACTTGTTTACTATAATTAAAAATCTATCCTATTAAAATTAGAAGGTAAACAAACATATGTATCTATGTCCTTCGCATGAACCACTGAATCCTGAAACTAGCCGTAAGTACCAAAAGATGGAAAATAATCCAAGGAATCCATTTCGACTATTTAAATTCCAAAATAGTAATCAGTTAAAAAGATATTAATTAAAAACGTCAAAATGAATGAATTCACGTGCTGCCATCTATTGGCAGCATGGTGAATTCATTCACGGCGGATTCTTTATTTCCCCTGTTATTAATTTTCACATCCGGTGTTGCATTTTGTTTTTATTTATTTAACGGAAGTTGGTATTTCTTTTTGAGCGAGTGTCTGCGTTTGGATTTATTAACAATGAAGAAAATCATTTTCTTGCTTTTTTTCTCTCTTTTTTGTATTAAAGTGTTTAACTTCGTAACGTTTGTTAGGGAAAGTAAGTGACAATATTTGTTGATTGCAGAGAAAAACGGAGGAGGGGCATATGAAAATATATGGATCCCAAGGTCTCACGTGACCTCACTTCTCTCCGCCCGGGAATATCCTATTATTTGTGATAGCCCGTGCAACGCTGGGCCACTCAGCTAGTAAATTAATAAATATTGTGTCTAAAAACTCTTGCCAAATACGTATCGAACTTAAAGTTGTGGTTTTCTACTACGACTCGATTTTGAAATCAATTACACAGAGCGATAAGAGATAACCAACCACTTATCAACTCACATAGAACAAAATTCTTTAACCCCTTAAGGATCGTATTTTTTTTTCGCTATCTAATAAGATGACCCCTCCTGTTTTGGAAAGGGGTTGTCGTTTTCATTCATCTAAGAAGGCATAGAATACTTGAGATGCTTATGGATTCTACGTAATTTTTGTGTCAAAGCTAATTAATGATTGAATTTTAGTTTATAAGCCTAAAAATGCTATAATTCGATGCACGTTAATATCACGGGCGCGTGACTAAAAGGGTTAATATACCTTTCAACATTTTTATTAAATATTGTCGTGTCACACTTTCAAGATTTCTTTAAAATTTATTTACTTAAAAAATAATAATAATTCATTTCATTCTCAAAATTATTTAATTTACATGATGTTTAATTTAATTTAGCGTAACTCTGCATTGCAGAATTGAACTGTTAAAAAGCCGTGTGCTTACTGCTAGGTGTTTTCTTTATTCGAATCCTGGTTTTAAGAAACAGCACTTTAGAAATTCTCCCTCTTCTATTGAAATTTGTTTCCCGTCACTTTTCTTTCCATTTGCACGTGTGAATTTTTGTAGGTTGGGTATTTCACATTTTAAGAAAACATCTGGGATTCAAAAAGCCACTAGTTTCAGGGCAAACTCTATTTAGGGACCCAGATCTACTTAATTAACCAATTCTTTGATTCGTTCAATCTTCTCCGGTCCACAAATTTGGCATTATTTAGCGAAAGCATTTAACTTACTCCGTCTTTTCACTCTGCACCGGCCGTGGGAAACCCGAGGGCCCCCGGACAAAATTTACGTACCACCTTTCTTACAATATGATGACTTCGTCTCCTCTCCTAGCAACCCAAAATCCCTTTTCGAAGCCCCCAAACTGAATGACTATTGGTCAAAAACCACAGCCGGGACTTTACCCTTCGAGAAAATTCTCCAAGTTTCTTACGGACAACGCAAAGAGGGTCAATCCCCCCCCCCCCCCGCGCAAATTCGCAGAAAAACTCAGAGTGGGAAGGGTTCACTTTCTCTACGCTTTCCGTCCGGAGACAAAAAATGGCGAAGAGAAGGAATATATTTTTCCCAACACGACACTATATTAGCAGTATTTTCGGATAACTGACGCTCGAATTAATGGATTTTTGTCTAGTTATTTTTAATGCTGTTATTACGCATGTTGATGCGAATTATACAAAGTCTTATTCCCAAGAACTTATTTTGTAGCATAGAATTCCACATCGTCACCAGCGAATGGTAATAGACATTCTGTTTAGACATAACGGTACTCCATACACCTATTGCTTTTAACTTCAAAGGCTATTGTACCACTTGAATAGATATGCAGGATGGGTGAAAGCAACCTAAACCCGCACGGAGCCCAAAAGGCCCACACTGGGACTTTATTTTTCTCTCCAAAAAGATAATGCACTTCTATAAAAATATGTAATTTACAATATGTACATAAAATTAAAGAGGAATGTATTACAGTTGGTATACAGAGTTTACTTGTTTCCAAAATATTACCAACACTTTGAAGTTACTCTTACAAAACAATGAGATTAATTACGAGACTGAATATGTTCTAGCTTAAAACTAAAAAAGACTGCAGCAGTACCACCAGTAACATGATACTGAAACTGACCCGACCTCAGCGGCAAGAACTGCCGCTTAACGTGCTAAGCGTAATTAATTAACAACTCAGAAATGACAGTTTGCTTAAAGACCTTGAAGCGCCTTTGTCTGTAGTAACAAGCTAATTAATAAGGAATGATGAATAATATAGTTCCTTATGCAACGTCGACCATTTCTCATTGAACATTGTTATTTTGTTGTATAACTTTTAAAGTTGACAGAAGTCTGATTTAAGGATAAAAAACCCGTTTGACTCTGCTCGCAGAAAGTAGTTCAAATAACTCATGCTCTGTCTTTGAGGGGTTATTGGTCAAGTATCAATATAAGTTGTTTAAGACGATTTTGAAATTCAGCTACCGATTCTGTTGTGGTAAAAGAACTTAACTTGGATTACTTCTGAAGTGCGCGTGGGCGTCCAGGAATAAAACTTGGAAGAAAACCGGAACTTAAGGTGTGAAAGGGTCATTGTCAATTGTGCAACACGTGGGAAGTTTGAAAAACTGTCCTCGTAAATCTGACTACTGATTTCTTCTTTCTTCGGGTGGCTCTCGGAATGCGAACATATTTCATTCTTGGGAGTGGTTTGCCTAAACAATTGTTTTCTGTCCATCTTAATGCATTTCACATTTTTCGTTCCAGGATTAAGAAGTCACGATTATTTTACCAGTTTGTTTGTTACTATTGTTCTTTTTAAAAATAAATATTATTTTTTTCTAGTTGATAATACCACAGCATTGTAATATTGTTTCAAATATTGATGGTTGTGCACATAATTTGTTACAACTAATCCACGTAATTTACACTTTACTTATAACAAAAATGCTATACGATAACTCAAAAATGGAGCAAACTAGAGGAATGAAATTTGGTATGTGGTCCTTATGCCAAAATTGTAGATCTGTATCAAATTTTGAAATGGGATCCGTCAAATATCTCTGTAGTTTGACTGTCTGTTTGCTTCACTGCAGCTCATCTACTTTCTATGTAGCTTCGGCTTTGGCGTGATTTAAATCTTGTCTATTTGCCCGTCCATGTGCATGTGAAGATGATAGCTCAAAAGTACAATGAGCTAAATGGATAAAATTTGGCGTGTGATTTTACCACCAGAATTATAAATCTGTATCAAATTTTAGACTAAATCCGTCTGCAGGGTGATTGTCTATCGGGATCTGTGACGAATTTTAGACGCAGTCGGTCCAAGGGATGAGGTCCGAACTGAAGTTCATATTCGATTCCTTCACTATAATACGAAGATGAACACAAATCACGCCGTATGTGTAAGTATAAGAGAAAGTCGATGGTAGAACACTCGCGCTGGTTTATATATATAGAGTAGGTTTAATGCAGCTGCAAATATAAAGATATCAATGAATATAAAGGTATCAATGAAATTTTGATGATCCAAGTGGAATCGAACTCATTAATTTGGATAATCTGTGCTCTTCGCGGTTATGTAATTTTCATTCAATTTTAAAAGTAAAACCTTAATTAAGAACGGAATAATAAAAAAAAATTATTGCTTCGTAGTTACTGATTATTGTAAAATTATAATATGTATTAATTTCTCAAATTCTGCTGTGTTTTCGAAATAACACAGTTAGGGCCGGAAAAGACAATTCTGGCACTTTTTCGAAGTAGCATGAATTTTCATTTTGTCTGAAATTTTATGAGAGAAGCGTTTGACGTTTATTTAAACAACATAGGCGCCAAGACTTTTAGCTTCATCACTATTTTTTAAAGAAAGAAATAAGAATATTTGTATGCTGATGTCCTAAAATTTTGGGTTTGATCCAAAACCAAAACGAAAAGTTTTCAGAGCTGTTCCAAAGCAAACATTAATTAACAGTTACCGCCATGGGAGAAATACCTTTCCCGCCTTTGCTTAGCGCAAGCGACGAACTACAGTTGTATTATTTATTTTATAATATTGCCACATTTAAGAAAACTAATTCGTTTCCTTCCTCCATTATTGACATTACGAATTAAATGCAAATGGACCAAAATTTTTACTCCTTTATTTAAGTGGTTTTCGTTAATCTATTGAAGATATATTGGCAACATCGTATAAAACTATCCGTTTAGAAACTTCAACAAACTTCAGCGTGATGTATAATTTTAAGTCAGTGGCGAATCCAGGGGGTGGCTATAGGGCTGCCGCCCCCCCCCAGAGCTAAGCCAGAAATCTTGATTTTATTTAAAATCACTATAATTGTTTGTTCTTAATTTCCCTGTTTTTTTAAAATAGTAATAATAAAAACGTGACAACATTGCTTTCTGGCTTGATGGGCTCGAAAATTTTCCTACTTTTCTAGTGATTCCAGTTGTACTTATAGCGTTTACGCGGTGGAAGACATTTTTTGGCTAGTTACTTCATTGCATTTTTTTATTAAATTATCGAAAGTATTGTAGTGTTTTTTATTATTCTGATTGTCAGGTGAGTAAAGTCTGTAAAGTTTAAGTGTTTTGGTTTACATAAGCCATGAAGTTTGAGATTCGTCGCGACTATACAAAGTTTTTGTGACCCCAGCCCCCCACCCAAATCCTGGTTTCGCCACTGTTTTAAGTTCGTAGTATAGTTATTTAAATTTTATTATAATTTTCTTCATGGCATTATTATTTATATTCATATTTGTCTCCCACGCTATGTCTTTTCGTATACAGCAGCGCATAAAATATAATGCATAAAGCGCATGTAATGTCTCAGGGGATAGTCAGTTTTTCGCCTTAAACACTGCTAATGTGCTAACCCCTTGACATACGAATTTCTTTTTTATTCTCATTATATAAGATATTCTGCTTTAGAATTTTTTCAGTTTGTATAAGAACCTGAATATACCAGAAGTATTTAAGTTTATCGTTACGATTTTTTGTCTTTTTAATTAATTGATAGTGATGACACTTAATTACAACTTTTAACATAAAATATTCTATAATAGATTCCATGTGTCTTACACGTCATTGCACTTGAGTGGGGTAGCTGAGGAAAATTATATTTTATTCAACAATTTTCATCAAATATTCTAAGTATGATATGAAACCTATATTCAAGAACCTACAAGATACTTTTTGAAGAAATGGTATCGTATAGGGAAATGAAGGAATATTCTGGATTTCAACGAGTCTTGTAAAAACTTTCCTTTCCAACTAATTTAATATTGTAAAAATATGCATATATATATATCTGTTTTTCTATTTGTATAAAAATCTCTTGAATTATTTTGGAAAATAACCACCGGACAATTTTAATAGCAGCTATTTTGCATATGTCAAGAATTGTAAGCAATATGACCTTCATGTCATCAATACTGACATGAAAGAATCTTTCTGGAAATTTCTTACTGAAAGTGATCCAAAACCGCAAAATGCCGCGAGTGTCTGTTCCGCTGTGACAAGTATAAAGATGACGCTATTGTCTGCAAATACATGACACTCACTTCCTTGCACACATTGAAGCCCACGCCAACAATCATTCAATTTCGCTGCAGATTTTTTTTAGACACCTGCTGATAGATCCTTTCGGATGAAATTCCTTTTGGGAGACGTCAGATACACTGTAAAACTGATGTAGGATACAGGAAGTTGCAAAAATAAAAAGAAATCTGTATCTTCTCATATTGTTGATAAGTAACTCTGTGTAGGATGCGAGTGATAAATTTATCGTCCCAAGAGACGTCTCCTAAACGACCCGTGAAATAGCGGAAAAAAACATTAAACTTGTTTAATTTACTTTTAACGGATTGTACTGTCTAAATATTGTCGAAAATCAAACACTCGAAAGAACCTGCTGATAAACGATAGAATATTCTGGGTGTATACTAAGGTGACTAGACGTCCCGGATTAACCGGGACGGGTGACTGAATTTTCAGTGCTTTTCCCGGATTTTAAAAATGTTGCGGATTTGTCCCTGATTTTAAAAATGTTGCGGATTTGTCCCTGATTTTTAAAATGTTGCGGATTTGTCTCAGATTTTGAAAATGTTGCGGATTTGTCCCTGATTTTAAAAATGTGGCAGATTTGCCCCTGATTTTAAAAATGTTGCGGATTTGTCCCAGACTTTAAAAATGTTGCGGATTTGTCCCAGATTTGAATTAAATATCCCTAATTCTACTGAAATTTACTTAGTAATAGCTCATGGTTTATAAGTAAGCAGCTCATGGTAAAAAAGATTAATTATAATTATTTTTTAAAAAAGTTTAATAAAAGGTTAATTTTAAATAAAGCGAAAGCGAAAGTTTTTTCAAGCGAATCAAGTGACGAGATGTTCCGAATTGAAAAAGGGCCTCGAATTTGAATTAAATAACCCGATTTCTCCTTTTTTTACTGATTAGTAAATGTTTCATATTAAAAGAATATGATCTGGATTTTATTTTTAAGAAAGTTAGCTTCGAGAGAATGCTGCATCGGAAGTTTTATTATAGTACATAGGATAAAATCACCATAATAAGAACAACGTAAATAAAGCCTCAAGGTTAAATAGTAAAAAAACCCGGCTGCATACATAATTTATACTTCTTTGTCTTTGATTTACCTGCTGTATTTTTGAATTTTTTAATAATAAACTATTTCATTGTTTCGGATTTTTTCATTTATTTTATTTATACACTTATTAATCATTTTATTTAAACATCTCTTTTGTTAGTAGAGGAAATTTAAATTTTTGCATAGAACTTTAAAAATTTCTTGATTTCAATTTAGTGCAATCCCCTCCACCTCATTCATTGAAGTATAGTTCAATAACTTTTTTACGAACTTACTGAATATTCGTAAAATACTGGAGTATTACAAGTATAACTCTTTAAAATGTTACTTTTTAAAAATTAGTTTACTATCTTGATTTCCTATTGTGGTAAAAATATCTCTGATTTTTCTAATATGAAACATTGTTAAAAAGTTTCTTCCTCTATATTTACACTACCTAGCACTTGTAATGATGTCTTCTGTTTAAAAATATTCACATACCATTGACAGTCATGTAGTGACTTCTTTGAGTGACCTTCATGATCTTAATTCTCACTGCGATTTCTTCTGCAAATAAAAGGTTTCGATGCATTTTCAAGAAATTTTGAACACAAATGAAGGATTCGTAATATCTCTTATTTTGCAGTTATGGTTAAATGAGTAGTCTAGGATCGTCTTCTTAGACTTGAAATGCATTCCACGATATTCGATAGTCGCGATGGCGTGGTGGTCTTCTGCTTCCGGATCAAAGGATTTCAGGTTCGGAACTCAATTCCACCAAAGATCTACCGTGTATGTGAGCCTGGTGCATACTAAATCTGAAGTCAAAGGACAAATGTCCTCCTGCTGGCGTGTCATGGAAATTTGGAAAGTGGATGCCGACTCTAGTATCATCCTCGTCAATTGACTCCAGTTCAAAATAGTGGCGTCCTCCCAAAGTACCCTCGCACGACTTCAAAATGGGGCATTAATATAACCAAACCTACTAAATCATGATTTTCGAGTTCATTATGACCCCACATGATATAATTTTTAACTTATGTTAGGCGCCAGTGGTGAATCCAGGATTTGGGTCGGGGGGAGGGGACTGAGGTCATAAAAAATTTTGTATCGTCTTGAGGAATGTCAAGACGGCTTAGGTAAACCAAAACACTTTAACTTTACAGACTTTACTCACCTGGCAATTAGAATAATCAAGAACTGCAATACTTTCGCTAATTTAAATAAAAAAACACAATGAAGTAACTAACCAAAAATGTTTTCGACCGCGTCAATGTTACAAATATACGAGTGGAATGAGTACAAAAATGGTAAAATTTTCGAGCCTATCAAAGTCAGGAAGCAATGTTGTCGCGATTGTTAAGGAAGATTAATAACAAACAGCTGTAGTGATTTTAAATAAAATCAAGAATTCTAGTTTAGCTCGAGGGGCTGCAGACCCATAGCCCCCTCCCCTTGGATTCACCACTGTGAGGCGCAGCAGTCAACCGAATGCTTTTGTGCTTTAAAAACCTAGAACCTAACCTAACCTAACCTTACGACTCCCATTTTGATTAGAAGTTCGTTGGTTAGAAGAGAACAGTGCTGTTGAACACATGTAATTTGAAATATGAAGATTCCCTATATATTTTATTTTTTTTAAAAATGGAAGTCATAATTCATATTGGCTAGCTACTGCATACTTGGTGGTCACTTCATATGGTATCCCTTATTTCATATGCTTGTGTGCAGAAACTATCTGGATAAGATTTTTTTTTAAAAAATTACTACTGCGAGTGAACACTGTATTCTACTGTCACGTATGTTTCTTTGGTAATAGATTATAAGAGACAGACAAAATAATTTATTTGCGGAATGATGATTTAAGACTGTTCCGAAATTCCATGCTAAAGATGCACATAATGATATACAACTGTGATGAAATGTAGCTCAGGCATATGTTTCATTTTCTTGTAGCAATATTTCATATTCTGCCCCATTTTATGTTTCTTTTTGAATGGAATTTGGCGAAAATAATTCTTGTATTTTATATAACCTTGACGGAACTTAAAAGGAGCAATTGGATTCTCTTTCTGAAATTTTTTATTAAAACTTCGATATACAGTCGCCTTTAAATTTAATAACTTCATTCTGATCTGTCTGGTGTTTCTTATCTATGTTTACTTCGATGGAGCTCCGTATGATTACGATAAGATTTTTATAACAATTTGAAGAAAAGATGGTCATATCAGCGGTTTCTTTTTTCTTTCGCTGGATTTGTGTTGCGCAAGGAGGCACGTGCCTGAAATGCAGGTTATTACATAAACCGTCACAGGTTCTCTTGCTTCTATGATCTTTCAAAATAAATCGTCTTGAACTGTGTCGAGATGGAGCTTCGGGTAAAAATCCCTGAAAATTCCATCACGTAGCTGAATAAATAAATATAATTGATGTTTTTCTTTAATCACCGCAAAATGCGTTTATGCGTATGGAGAAATCGTGATGTTCAAAATTCAGCACTTAAGTAGAATGTTTGTTTCTAAATGTAGAAGGAAAATAGCGAGTTGAGTTTTTATGAACTTGTACAGATAATTTAGCTGTTCGTAAATTTGAATACAAAAAAAAACAATAAAAATAGTTTCAAATTACCACATGAATTTCATTTCTTGATTTATTATAATCTTTATGTATTTACTATTTTATTTGCTTTAAAATAGTGAAACAATTTTTTAAAGTTAGTGTTAGAAAATACTACCATATCTTGTTTTCGTAGCACTAATGATAATTATTATAGTGGCCATATGATTGCTTCACACAATTGATGGATTTCCGTCAGTCACGTGGTAGCTTTTTGATGCTTGTGTCATGATATCCTGCTCCTCCTCATCTTCTAATTACGTCAATTCTGTTTCTGAATTCTGGTAAACGTCCTTCTGATATTTGTGGTGTCTTTGCCAGATATTTTCCATAACATGAAAGAATATTTGTGAATTAAAGCAATACGTAGAGATATATCTTTAGCTATGCACGCATTTTTTATCATTTTTATCTAAAAGCAATAACTTATTGCGGATGCCCTGGTGACCGGAATCACAATTTCTTATTAGGAAAAGCCCAGATTTGAACCGCATAATTTCATTGTAAGACTTTCATATGTATGGGGCTAATTCATGTTACATTATTATATAGCGATAAAAATGGTGCCATGCAGTTAAAAACTGATAACAACAAAATAATCAATTACAACAAGGAAATAAATCGCGACTTTAGTGCATTCTTACAGATTAACGTCCCATACTGCAACTTCACGAGGCTATATAAGACGAACTTCCTGATTTTGAACCGTGGTCTGATCATGTGGATGGCAGCTGAGCCGGCACCTTTCTCTCCAAGCATCTACCCCACACTACCGAGAGGGTGTTTGATTTCGACCGATTTAATGTGCTCGAGGCCCGCTATCATATTGGATATTTTTGTAATCGGATCTCAAACCTTGGTGCCTCCGATCCCGAAACGGCGTGTGTGGTGCCGATATTCTAAAAATGAATCGTTACCAGTCCTAGTGGTCGAAATTCTGATTAAAATTTCATGATCCACGATGTAACTTCAAAGTGCGATGACAGTCTGATCTAACTCATTACACCTTCCTTATGATCATTCATTTGATCGTATTAAATGCTCCGGAAGCCGGCAAACGAATCGGATGGCTCATCGTTTATTCCGTGAATATCCTGCCAGCTACAAAAGGGGAAACATAATGAGCATTACTTCCTTGCTTAGATAATATCTAACATTGTTTCAGATGTTTCTTGATTCAGATCCAGAAATTAGGTTTTTCTGTGTGACTGAAGCCCTTTTCCACGTCAACAGCAAAACAAACACCGAAACGATCCCCCTCTTCCTAATTCCAGATGTCTCCAGGAAATTAAGGCATTAGTTAGGTCCACGACTTTTCGGCGTCTTTCCATCACGATCAGACACGTTTTCAGACATTCGGATGGAGTATTCCGTGGCAAGCAGCAGGTGTCATGACGTGAGGAGGAAGAAGGTTTGGCGTAGGATCTTCCCCTCCGCCGGTCCATCCAAAATAGATTTGTTCCTTTTAACTTCCGTACTTTTTTTAGCGCCGCGCGTAGGATGTTCCCCTAACATGAATCCCCATCCAGGAAGAGAGGAAAAAATCTTTCGATTCAGCAATTTCGCACCCGTCAAAAAGGCCTAGAAGTGGAGGAAGACCTTTTTTCACTGCATCCAGGCTGTGTGTCTGCCTTGTGTAACTGATGATGTGGCTTAGTCACTCACTTCAAAGCCTCGTCCATTAGCGGTGTTGTAAACGATGGCAGAGGATAAGTGGTTTGCCAACCTTTTAGGCTTCGTGTGGTCGGGTTGAATATCAGTGTGATCGACTCGAGAGGTTTTATCTTTTAAGCACGTGTGGCTGTCCTTTTACAATTGATGACATTTTGGTGTCTGTTCGATATTGGTGGAGCCCTTAACCCCACATGGTCAATCTCATCAACCTATACTTTTGTTTCATTAATTTGAATGAAAAAAAGGACTTCAGAAGATTCTAACTTCTTTTCACCTTTTGGCTTAGTTTGGTAGAACTTTAATGCTCAAAAACTAGTTTGACCGCCATGAGCGTATTGTGTAGGTGCTGCTTACCTACCTCTAGAGTCTAGTTATATTAGGTTTCAGCATTTTTGACACACACGCACGCATCCTTTCTTGACATTTGGTTAGCATGGTTTTCCTAAATTCTTTCGTCTAGGGGGATTGATGGGCAAATTATAGCCCGCTAAGAGGTTCTATTCGGCTCGCCGCAGATTTTAAAATTAATCGTATAAAAATTGCATAGCTATTAGGAACGAAAAGCTTTATTTACAGCAAAATATAGCTTTTTGAAATGCAATCAAATTTCGTCCATCGCATTAGCATTAAAGAATTTTTTAAATAATATTTTTGAGTCCTTATTGGATTTTATTATAAAATATATTGGACAACCTAATTTTTATTTATTATTATTATTATTATTATTATTGCCTACGCCTAAAAACCCCTAGTCCTGTCTATCCCTAGGCTAAGTCGATACTTCGAGAATGGGTAAGAATGTAATGATACTGATAGCGAATAATTGTTGTAAACTTATGAAATAAATTGGGATGATGAGATTTTTTTTAGCCTTTTCCAGGTTTCTCTTCTTATTTTACCGAAACTACCATCCATCCGCTTTGACTTAAGAAAATGCATTGAACTACACGCTTACATCGATGTTAAGTCGCCAGCAGTGGCGTAGCGACTAGGGGCAGGGGGAGTATAGACGCCCTTGGCGCCAGTTTTAAGGGGCGCCTTGGAGTCAAAGCCTGCTGCTTGTATGCCACTTTTAATGCAGAATATGATGAGGTGTCGCAAAAATACTATCATACTCATGGCGCCTTTTACGGTTGTTAAACCAATGTTGACGACTGGGATAAAAAAATCATATTTTCCGAGCGCCATTTACTTTCGCTACGCCACTGGTTGTGGTGACAAAACGTTAATGCATTTATATCACTTTTTTAAGTCAAATACGATGAGGGGCGAAAAAAA
>BGPR01000154.1:154098-211977 GCA_013235015.1 Araneus ventricosus
TTTATATCACTTTTTTAAGTCAAATACGATGAGGGGCGAAAAAAATACGAATGGAGGGGAAGGGGCGAAAAGAATCATATTATGACCCGGGCGCCACTTACCCTCCCTACGCCACTGGTTGTGGTGACTAAACGTTAATTCGTTTGTATCTCTTTTTAAAGTCAAATACGATGAGGTGCGAAAATTACCAATGGAGGGGAAGGGGCGAAAATAAACATATTATGACCCGAGCACTACTTACCCTTGCTACGCCACTGGTCGCCAGACAGCATTGCATTAAATAAAAGCGCTACTGATAGCTTATAGGAGAGCCTATTAAAACATTGGAATTATCTAACAATTCTTCACAAAATAACTGTGAAATTATCAAAATTAAGTAGTACGTTAATAATCATTTTGTTATGTTATTTTTGTCGCGGTGGCCTAGTAGCAGAGTCTTGGCTTCGGGGCCGGAGGTTTCTAGGCTCGAAACCCGATTCCACCGATCTTCCGTATATACCGATCCCGCTGAATCTGGCGCCGTGGGTCACCCCCCCACCCTCGCTGGTGTGGCGTGGAGTTATTCTTGTTATGTGACCGCGGTTCAAAATTACGATGTCTGTCCCAAAATTGGCCTTGTGTTGCTTCCATACGGGACGTTAATATAATTAAACTAAACTAATTATTATATTGAAATGTTTTAGTGATTGAAAAAGCATTCATAGGTCATTCGGTCCGAAAATTTGATGGTTGTTATAATGGAAAATGAAGATTTAGACTTGAATATGCAAATTTGGTTGAAACAGTACTCACGAATTTGCAAAGAATGGCGCGTTTGGTAATATATCATTTTATACGCAAATATGAATTTTTAAACAAAATTTATTGAAGGCTAACTAGCATTTCTAAATATCTATTTCTCTGATATTAAATCCATATGCTTATTTATAAATAGGTTTTAAAATACATTGTAAGAATAGAAATTCTTCATCGAGTAACCACGTGTCTTGTAAAATGCGGTTTATACTGGCTGTGCTTAGTAATTATTTTCTAGCATTTTCAAAACTAAAATTTTATGACGCACATGAAGCAACCACAAATTAATCATTTTTATAATTTTGAAAGATCGAGGTCAACTGTGGTTGGAATTGTTACTATGAAAAGAAATAGGCCGCTCTACTTTTGCATTAACATTAAATTTGCTTTCTAATAGGTAATTTGAGCAGTGTTCAAAAGGGAAGTAATTAAATTTTTTTCCTCTCTCTTTTAATTCTATGGACGCCTTTTTGTTTTATTCTAATAAAACATTAAAATTATCAAACAAATGATAATTACTTCTCCTTAATTTGAAGTCTTTCTCGAATAATTTTTGTTTTTTGACTACTAATCTGTTTCTAGTCATTTAACATCTTTAAAGTTGTTTTTATTTCCCCGTTTTCCTACTTAGCTTAGAGAAATTTGATACTATAAATTCTTCTAATGATTTTATGTAATATAATTCTATTTTTTAATTTTCGGGCATGTTCTGAATTTATTATGAAGCATCTCCTCGTGATCTTCACCTTGAAAACACAATTTAAATTCTAACAAGCTTCTCACTTCTGTAATTTGCTTATGTGCCTTTCAAAATGGAGGTGGTAGTTTCCCCATAACTTCCTAGGTGTTGAAATGACCTGCGTTTGTCGCTAATGCTGTGCAACTCACGATAAGACACAGTGAAAAAATTAAAAACTTAATTTTATCTGAGCTGTATAAACCAATGGTGTTCCGTGTTTATTATCTTAGGCGATGGAATTTTTACGTCGTGGTTGACTCTCCTGCAAGGAATTTTCACAACGTTAAATCCAATCTGACTTTCTTTGTGGTAAGGACAGCTAGTCTGTCCATCCTTTTTGTTCTAGATCAGTAGTTTTATGATCTTCGCATTGTGAGACAACAGTGAAGGTAAGATGTGGCGTCCGGCTTATCGAAGACGAGAGAATTACTTATATGTGTATGAAGCAGAACCTTTAACAGGTATGCGCCTTACAACTGTTCCTGATTTCGATCTTTTTCTGAATTAGTTATCACACTGAGTAAAGTTCTGCAAGCTATTCTATTATTTCACATTTATGGTTACTATTTATAGTTATTAACGGTTATTGAAAAAGGGAATTACTTATTTACAGAAGATTTCTAAGCGTTCTTCTTTGGAACCCGTATTGACCTTTTATTTACCGAATTAATTTACCAGCGACTTTTGAATTTTAATTTTGCATCATTAGATACGTTTTGTAGCAGTATAGCTCCAAGAAAGAGTGAAAAACGTTTTTAATTAAATAAAATACTTTAACTAATTAATTAAATTAATAATTAAACAAATTTTAATTTTTGCCTTAAGCTGCATCAACTGCTAGTTGTTGGAACTACATGTTACGTGTTCTTGTGAATACCATCAGGAAAAATGGTCATATTTAAGTGGTACTTTTAAGTACAGTCGAGATATAAAGGGTTAATTTACATTTAACTCCTGTTATATCTTTCTAAGACAACAGGGTTTATGATGCATATTTACGGAAGTTAAAATAGCATCATCAAATTCTACTTCATATTTTTAAATGCCTTTAAAAATTTGCTAAAAATATATAATTAACATAACTCAGTTTAATTAGCATTTTCCTTCCAACGAATGCAGCAAATGAAATGTTGAATTGAAAAATATATATGTATCAATTTATTTGCCAGAAAATAAACCTTCTGAATGTTTCGAGAAACCTCAGACGTGTCTATAAAATCCTCCAGTCTGAAGTTGCTGAAGAGTATGCATTCTTTTTAGTAGTAAACCCATGATGTGACTTGCCTCTTTTGGAGTTGGTACAGTAAATAAATGAAATCACAGTTTTTAGTTACTCATGTTTTTAGGCTGTCCCAAAAATATAGTGATAGTCTCATGTTATCTTTTTCTTAATGTGAAAATTTCTTCAATAAGAGCAGGACAAAAACTGTTTACTTTTTGTTCTCTTTTTTTTCCATGTACAGTTTTGCTTATTTTTGCTTTTTTTTCTTGGTAATTTAACTTGAGAAAATTGTACACTTATTATTTCTAAATATATTCAAAATCTCCGCGCATGTTATTTAAAAAAAATTATATATCTCGAGGAAAAAAATAACATAAATAAGGCGTAATGATGTTTTGCTTAGAGATAAATATTATTTATTGGATTCAGCGTTACATATTTTGTTTCCCATCTAAACTGTGAACATATGCCAAATATATCTAATTTAGTTGAATTCGTAAAACTAGAACTGTCTATCGCCGAAACGCAGAGAAAATCTTTTAAAATTTACTTTCTTTATCTCTTTTTCCGTGCCAGAAATTAATTTTCTCGTATGATTCTTAACACGGGGCTGTAAAATCCTCCCATCTGTAGCTTCAGAATATGGCACTAATTCCTTATTTGAATGATGTCGACCTACAACCATCACATGTTCGTGACTAAACGAAAAGTAAAAATGCAAATACTCCTCCCGCTTCCTTTCCGTTTGTGTTTTCTACTGACAGACGTGCGGCCAAACGACCTATGTAAATATAGAAGTGCAGACGAAGCTGCGGGGTGCGTTCAACGCCCACATCATAATCGTCTGCAGGGATTGATAAAAGCCGTTTGGTGATGGGCCGGCAAAATCGTGAAAGATCCGTGCGTTAATTGAGGCACTCGATTTGCTTAACAGACAGATAAGGAAATATTTATGCACGGAGATATAATTGTCTTTTCATCGGGTAATTGAATTTATGAACTTGAAAGGTTACGTAAACTGCAAAACTAACAGTTTTGCTTTTTGTTTTAAAGATTTCTTCATCCTTTTCTGGTCAGCGACGGGTCGTGGCTAGTTAAAGCCAGTTCCTTTTCTTCTCTGGAAGCTTCTTAACAACATGCAGTAAGAGGAAAGGAATGTTTGAAAGAATGTAAGCAGTTTTTGTAATCATCAATATTCTATGAATAGCGCTAGTTTTTTTTATATATTTTAAATGAAATCAAAGTTGTCAGTTAAAACTTAAAAAGATAAAGCGATTATTAAAATTTCAAGTTTAGTTCGAGATCCCTCCAAACCTGAATAGAACGAGTCAAGCAGTTATATATTAACATTGATTATTATATAGTATATATAAAGTTATTTCTGTCGGATTATTTTTCGCTATTATCTAATTCATTTGCTTTCGTACAGTTAGGCAATGACTTTATAATAAAAACAAAACACTATCCTCGTTAAGGATAAACAAATATCTATATAACCAAGATGGATATACACTACATCCCCGTTCCTAGAGCGTAGATCTCTCCTAATTAGTTTGGGATGGATGTGAGTGGGAATGGGGAAGCCTGTTTTTTTTTAAATTTTTTTTAAGATGGATATACAGGATAGCTCTTGTCAGTTGTTAAAAATGATGTCGTAACTCTATTTATTTAAATAAATTAAAACGGTGTTATTCAAAGCATATCTGACCAGCGTCTGTAAATTAAATAGGATGGGTTTATGTGGTACGCATTACATGGACGACCCCAGTACAAGGTGATTTTTCTTTGATTACATAAGGATATCCAACGTTATAACGAGCCATTCCGTTTCCCCCCCCCCCCGAATAGTGAAAAATATCAAATAGCAGTAGATAAATCATCATGATTTATCGATTGATATGCATCTTGTCGTGGTCATCATCTGATCTGCATACTAGCTTATTTTCTAAATCGTGATTGTTTATCTACAGGTAAATAAATCATAATGGTTAAAATTTTGACTGCAGAGGTTTAGTATACTGATAAGAGCTTATTCATTAAGTCTAAAATTCCTTTTTTTGTTAAAAATAAATAAATAAATAATTTGTCAGTTTCCCTCGAATATCGAAAGACGCGACTATGCTTGACCATGCCTTGACTTGAAAGAATAACGAAATCGAGTTCGTCCCAAAACTCGAGCCTACCAAGATGATGCAGGTCTTTAATGTCTTTTGTCCAGACATGCTCGTTAAGACTCGCTCGTTTGACTCAAGCAACCTCAGACATGCGCGTTTGACTCGCATGCTTGGGGTCAGGAAATCGCTTTGTTTTAGTTAAGGGCTAACAACTTTAATAAAACTCTTTCTTGAAGCAGTATTTATAGGTTTTGGAATGGAAATGACTTCTTTTGTTGCTAATTCTGCCAATTAAATTTTAAAAAAAACTTTTCTGCCAATTAAATTTTTAAAAAAACTTTTTATATCAGATGTGAAGCAATCAGTGGCATAGCGAGGGTAAGTGGCGCCCGAGGCATAATAGGATTTCATCGCCCCTTATCGTCATCAGTGATTTAACACAGTTTAAATGGCGTCCAGGGCATGGTTATTTTCCCCATCATAATTGGCTTAAAAAGTGACAAGAATGCGCTAATGTTTTGTCTCCATGGCTCTCCTTAAGGCTCACCCGGGGCATCAATTACCCCCCACCCCAATCCCTACGTCACTAGAAGCAATCAGTAAAAGAAAAAGTAATCCAAGTAAACTAGTTGATTTTAAAGAACTAATTCAATCGTATATTAAATTATTTTTTTAAATATCTGAAACGAATCTTTACGAAAATTTACTTGCAGAGCTACTTTATGCATACTAAATGCGTTATACTGTGGCTATATTAATGCAGTGGCGTAGCTAAGGATGGGCGTGGGGGGCAGCACTTGGAAAGGGGCGGCAAAATCAGACATGTAGGAAAACAGTTTAATAACTAAGAAGAGCAGCGTCGCTAGTTCAATGATTGTATCACAAAAATAATAACTATTGCGATTAATTCAAATTTTTGCGCCTTTTTTTCGGAAAATTGCCAATGTATGAAAGAAAGACTAGTGGTGGACGCGCGGTTTCGCAACCTATCTGCAGAGATCGAGGGCGTCAAACGACTAATTGCGTTATTAAATAAAAAAAAATTCCCTGGAATTTATATATCTTTTATTTTCAAGTTAAATAACTTGTAAAAGAAGGGCGGCATGTTGTAAGTTCGCCCCGGGCGGCAAAAGTTGCAACTACTCCACTGCTTTAATGACATCAGAATATGTTTACTCTAAAATTTTGAAACGTCTTATTCAATAAATAATGGCTTTAAGATTTTTCAAATTCGTTTCCCCGCCTGATAAACACCAAATGAATCGTGGTTTGCTTTCTTTTCTCTGCATGTTCACTGTGGCAAATTTTGACAGTATGAGGCCACAGATTCAAAACTGTTTTGAGGGCCCTCCCCCTATACAATATCGTAAATCTGCTATCGACTTAGCACTGCAAGGGGTGTCTAATAGATTTTGAGGCCCTTCAGAGTCTGGAGGCACGAGGTGAACGCGTCTAGAGCCTGTGCGAAAACCCGCCTCTGTCTGCAATAGTGTGTCTCCATGTTTATGTTTAATGCTATTTAAACGCATTTCCTCCCTAATTACTTGTACTTTTCTCTTTAATTTCAGCACCATCCCACTTGAAAAATTATCTGTGAATCTTTTATTTATTCCCTTTGGGAAAGAATTGTATTTTCGAGTTGAGTTTGTCAATTGTTTATTATATTTAACCTTTAAAAAAATTACGTTTTTTTTTCATCATGAGGGTGAGACGTCTTCCAGTCTCATGCAAAACAAAAAACATTATTCAAGTTTTACCGCCTCGTCCTCCAAAATCCAGACTTTTTGCATAACGCGCCACGTGGGTCGTTAAATTAAAGAGCAGAACTGGTCTGCCCGTTGCGAAGCGCCAATTTATTCTTCTCTTGTGTGCCTCGGCAGACGTGTATTGCATGCAAATTGCACACCCGTACGCGTTTTTGTTGGCGACCTTCCGATTGTGACGTTCAGTCGAAGGGACGCACGCTGCTTCTGGTAATTGTTGCTTCCTACCAGCGAAATGCGATTATTCTTAGCTCTTTTGGCACACTCTTATGAGCATCGAATTAAAAATATCCGCCAAATGCAAACAAAATCACCTGTGATAAATCTTTTGTGGGAACACTTGGCAGTATTGGCTAAGTGGGTGTTTAGAAGAAAAGTAATAGGATGATAGCCATAAAAGATAAATGCGTAAATAATAACAAATTTAAAGTTAGGATATATAAAGATAAATGTGGGTGTATGCAGTTCAATACATATTTAGTGTTATCAAAATTCGCAAAAATGTGCCATAAAATTCACTAACTATGGTAAATTCAGTAGGATTTTCGCGACGATTTAGTTAGCTTAGCCCTAATTCACTTCTAAGTATTCCTCCGATGGTTACGCGTATCCTACACTGGTATCCAAAAATAATGCACAATTTTGAAGATGGTACAAAATTGGAGTTAATATGGGTACTATAGTTCGCTATCAGTTGCTGAGAATCGTGGTACATACTGTAATTTAAATTATGTATTCAACTACATGCATGAGCATACACTACATGAGGATACATACATGGGGACTCAGAAAATTCAACTTTCACAAAATTCAATATCATTGTTCCGAGATTCAAGTTTTAGAAATATCATTCGTCATCATTTAGTTTCTCTTAGAGTGTACCGAAATTCACATCTTTGCATTTCCGATATCTTTCTGAATACTAACGGTATTGAACTGGAATTTTTATATAACTTACCCCATATATCTCTCTCTGAAGTTATGAAGAAAGAAAAATTACGCTACTTGTCGCACATGCGCAGTAAAAAAATTATTTACTACAAATGTTCATATTTCCTGTAATATTTAGATTTTTTAATTCAATTTTTGTTATAATGCTTCTTTTATATATTGTCATGTATTCTGTAAGTTTCCTACAATTTGGTGGAAAACTCTGCATGTTACAAGCGGGATAACATGCGGGAAAATTTGGGATTCTTTAAAGAAACCTTTATATTTTCCGAATATTTTTGTTGTGTTTACGACAATGCGTGTAAATATTATGCACACCAAACATAACCAATGATGAAAGTTAGATCTTGTTATGAGCTTCCTGTGAAACAGGATGGTCCAAACTCCATTTTCGCCTTCATCCCTTTCTGGTTCCTCTCTCACGATTCTCGGCGATTGATTGCGAACTACAGTATCCATATTAACTCCAATTTTGTAACATCTTCAAAATTGTGCATTATTTTTGGACACTAGTGTAGATGGAATGATCAGTGGTTGAAACTTTTGATAATATTTCTAATTAAGAGCCATAAACATTTTTTATATAATGTTTTGGTTTTTCTGTTGCAGTTCAGTACCACTTCCTAAATTCATGCAGTGGTGTACCGAATGGAGGGGTAAGGGTATGTTCGTGTCATAAGAGGCGCCATGGCTATAAAACTTTAGTGTGTATATGTCACTTTTTAAAGCCAAATATGATGAGGGGATGAAAAAATGCCATGCTCTTGACGCCATTTACACTTGCTAAACCAATGGAGATGATTAGTGGCGAAAACTCGTATTATACCCAGGGTTGCCACTAAGCCACTGAATTCATGTTACAACAAATTTAATTTCTTTTTACTCATCACTTATCTTTTCAACTACGAAAGAGGGTCTGAATTTTCCCTACTTCAACGCTTAAGCAAACGAAATAAAAAAAAAAAATGTTTCCAGATTGTGACAGTTGTCCCTGCAAAATCAGCTACAATTTTTAAAATTCCGATATATCTTTTTGACGTAGACTTACGTCTCTCCGTAGTGGTCTAATAATGTGTCGGGAAAGGAAAAAATTATGACACTTTTCGCGCTAAAGTTAAACGTTTATAGCTCCGCAACCAAATAACATAGAGAGTTGGTTTCAGTTTCATTTAACAGGACATTGAAGATTACAAAAATAATTTTAGAATTTGTAATTACTGTTTAGTCACAGTTGAGTTGCAAAGTTGGTGAAATCACGAATAATTTTACATAGATAGAGTCACATAGTCACACTAGACTAATAGTCACTATAGAGTTAATAGTCACATACATCTACTTTAGTCACAGTTGAGTAAGTTAAGTACGTCTACGCCCCTCAATCCCAGCGGCCGTTTCGCAGAGGCAGCCTCCCGTCGATTTTTTTACCAAATATTTCGAATTCTTTTATTTTAGATACATTTTGATAAATATTAAAGGATCATCTTCTTTCTGGTGAATCTGTTCGTTTTTGCTACTGCATCTCAATTGTGTAGAAATATCAAATGTCATATCAGTCTCCAAATGATCGACAACCCAGTTATGTCATCGGTTGTCGGCACTACAAAAGCGTGCTCTGTCTTCTGTATTGAGTGGCTTACTGTTGAAAGATCAAGAGCAAAAGATTGTTTTTTAATGTCAATGCATATTTAGTGAAAGCTAAGAAATAAAGCCAGATGTTTCTTACGTAAGTTGTAGATTTCAGAGTATGAAATCATCAAACTCTTGTTTGACCTTGGAAGACATTGTTTTTGACAGTAGCGAACAGAAACCTGATTTTTGACATCGGTACTTCACTGCAGTTAGAAAAATTGTTTTAAAAAAAAAAAAAAAAAAAACATGAAAAAGTCGACATAAAAAATAGATAAATCAATTTATTTTTTAAATCTTATGACTGTTAGAATTACTTTTTATTTTTATGTTATTAAATATTCGAAATATAAATATTTCGTCAATATTCGTCACATATTTTGTCACCAATTCTTGGCACAGTCAAATTTACTACCAGCTGGCGCCATGGGTATGGAATCAAAATGTAATTCTATTCATCAATGAACTGATGATGTTCCTAAAATATAAAAATAGTGTATTGTCATCGTGAATACATAAGTGTACAAAACTTCAGAACTCTAGAGCATAAGGAAGTGAGTGAAAAATCAAATACAAAATTCCATCTTCACAAACACGAAACAAAATGTTCGAACCTTTATACCGACAATACAAGTAAAATACATCTTTCTCATTGTACTGAAATGAGTTTTGTTGTAAAAAATTCAAAAATTTATTTTTTACAAATTTTTTTGTGTCAAAATAGGGTAACATTTCACTATGTCTAATTAACTATTTTGTAAATTTATAAAAAAATTAAAAATTAACCAAAAGCCTATTTCAGTATAATTAGAAAGGTGTATTTTACTTGCATAAGAAATTTCAAACATGCATCAATAACAGATTTTGAGAAAAGATACATCGTAATGGCCAATTTAACATTATCGGTATAAGGGTTCCGACTCCCCTTTTAAGTTAAATAAAAGTGCTTATAAAAAGGGGAAATATTTATATGTGTTCTAAAGGAACTCCGTAAATTTTATCTGCTCCAATTCAAATTCATTTAGGAATCAAAAGGAAATTACTTTTCACTTCATTCCCTTAAAACGACTCAGTAATGAGAGTAGAACGTGGTTTTCTGACTTCAAGTGAGTGATTTAACAAAAGATTAAAATTGAGTAGTTTAATTTTCAATTTCCTTGAAAAATAGCGAGGATACCGGGGAGAGAGCAAAAGGGCGGTGAAGATACGGTTTCCAAATTTAGCTGCTAAATGAAAAATATCGCGTTATAAATAGGAAGAATGCCAACGATGCAATATGCCCCACTTGGCAAGTTAGTGAACTCTTCATCCGGATAACAAGCTGAGTCAATCAAAAAGATGATATGGATGGGATGGAAATATCTTTTTTTTTTTTGAAATAATGGAAATGAAAGTAAACAAATAGTTTCCAAGTCTGAGCCAAAAAGTGGGGCTTGCATCACATTTTCATTTGTTTGCAGTGAAAGTTGACTCAAATTACTGGATACAAACTAGGCCTTTGCTAGTTAAGCAAATTAATTTTAGAAAGCGCACATTAGTTTGAAGCATTGTTTTATTTCACTGAATAGGATAGGTTTTTAAATTTTTTTCCCTGTAAACTAAACGCTTTTCTAGAATTCAGAACTAATGCACTTTTTGAGCTTAATTACTTCCGCCGAAAGAAAAATATACGCCTTCTGTCTATTTCTTTTCGTGCTTCCCGCAGTGTTTCGTAATTCCTATTTTGAACTGACGCCAAAACATTACTAAAAATATTAAGTAATAGAAAAAATGTTTCTCTGTATATTTTTAAAGAAATAGTAAAGAATTTTTAATATATATTTTTTAAGGAATAGTAAATAATTTTTATATACTTTTTTTAAGAAATAGTAAAGAATTTTTTAAATATTTTTTTAAGAAATAATAAAGAATTTGTTTTATATTTTTTTAAGAAATAGTAAAGAATTTTTTTATATATATTTTTAAAGAAATAGTAAAGAATTTTTTATATATTTTTTTAAAGAAATATTAAAGAATTTTTTTATGTATATTTTAGAAATAGTAAAGAATTTTTTTATATATTTTTTTAAAGAAAGTGAAAAGAATTTGCTGTTCTATCTGTTATAGTTAGTGTTAGTGTTCCTTAAAATGAAGTGGAATTATTGTATTCTGAAGTTTGATGAGGAATTATTTATGAAACAAGTTAAAAATTAAGTTTCCGAAGTACGTTGCTTTATGACTGAAATTTTTTTGTGTATTTGGATTTTTAATGGACTAATGCTTGTCTGCTCTGAAGAACTTAAGTCAAATTGTTAGAAAATTCTGAAATTTTGTTTGCTTAACATTTTAAGCAAGACAAGGGCTTAACTGTTAAATTGTTTCTTACAAAGTTAAAGAAAAAACGAACAAATAGTTCTCTGGGAATATTATGCTAAAAAATAAAAATAAAAAATGAAATACGAAACATTGGTTAATCACCTAAATTTATTAGGAATACGATGAAATAAACATTACACTCGCTGAAATTATGGAATATCATTAAATAAATTCACCTAGCGCTATTTCTATATTTTTAAATATATATTTCTTAATTTAGTATTTACGTGCACCGCTCGCTTATAACCCCACTTTACAAAATCTTTTAACGCAAAATGCTGTTACGCAAATTTTTATTAACTTTATTTATTTAAATTTTATTGCGGGAATTTAATATAGCTTTGTAAATATTGTCATTAAATTTTTTAATTGCTATTGTATATTTAATTTAGTTTAGTTATATTAACGTCCCGTTTTTGAGGCAACACGAGGGATATTGTGGGAGGGACCTCGTGATTTTGAACTGCGGTCAGATGACGAGGACGACTCCTGAGCTGACACCCCCTCTCCAAACTTCCGCACCACACCAACGAGATGACGTTTGGCTCCCTACGTATGATTTAACGTGCAACAGGCCGAGTACACGACGGATCTTCAGTGGAATCGTGTTACCTGGAACCCTCCGGTCCCAAGGCTGAGACCTTACTACTAGTCCACCGCAGCTTCACATGTACATTTAGAAAATGTACATTAAATTGTCCTAAGATTTTGTAGATTAAATATGTAATAGGAAATTAAAAACCTTTTAGCATTGTAAATGTTTAGAGTATTTTTTATAGCTGGAAATAAAAGGAACAATATTTTTATGAAATTTAAATATCCGAAGAAATTGATCATCACCCAAAATATGATGTTTAGTTAAGTTATTCATAATAGGTTTTAAGTGTATAATTGGTTATCTATTGCAAACATTACTTTTATTCCTTTTAGTTTGTTAAGCGAATTTAAAGTAAAAAATCAATGGCAAAAGCCTGTTTAGATAAGATGAATGTTAACAAAAATAAATAAATAAAAGTTTTGTCACACAGCTAGAGAAACTAAATTAGATCTTTAGGAAAGTAGATAACAAAAAGTGCGCTTTGGGATTATAACAAAAGTAAAACTTGGATCCAGCTGCAAGGTGACTAACTAATGTTTACTTTGCAGTGATTGTCTCGCTGAGCATTTTATTTATTCATTTATTTTTATTCTTGTCTCTTTTACCGAGTAAACACAGAAACGAGTGTTTTGGGTTGATTTCCTGAACTTGGCATCCGTTGATAACCGCTTTCAGCCGTGTCTTTAACGCTTGCCTACTTGTTCCCTGATATGAATTCAGGCTTGTGTGAGGACAAGCTTAAGGCGAATCGTTTATTGTAAATATAGATTTGAACGTTTTACCGCACTTTTTCGGCTACGGTTGTGTTTAAAAATAGATTAAAGTGGTCTTAGTTTACAAGACAGTAAGAGCTTAAATCTCGTAACCTTTCTAACATTGAAAATCTTTAGTACGAGGCTCCTCTTCGCTGCCACAAAAGCACTTCACACAAGAGTTACTCAATTAAAAGAAAGAAAGAAGGAATGTGTTCTTCAATACTTCTTATGCAAATGTTTTTATTTTATAAACACACACACAAATCTCGATTTAATTTAACAAAAAAAAACCCTCTTTTTCTAAGCAAAATTCTGCTCCGAAACAGATTTTTTAATCATCAATTGGTTTCTGATCGAACGCCATTTAAACTATTGTTGTTTTCAAATATAAATTTAAGTTCTCTACGTTTACAAGACTACAATTCAAAAGTTAATTATTTTTATTTTGCATAGTCATACTTCCTGTGACAAACTTGATTGCCTTCCCCCCTTATTGTTGTATTAATTTTGGATTGCTAATTCGGATTTGATGTTGATTAACGGAATTCTTGAACTCAGGGTTCTTTTACACCGGACATTGCTATTGCTGGAGAAAAAGTGGCACTGCAGATGCAGTTAAATAACAATGGAGAGAAAAAAAAAACTCGCTTCATTGAAACTCGCTTCCGTTGAAGCAAGTAATTAATTTTCGTACAGAATTTGTTTGAACGGAAGGTATTAAAGTTTCAAAACAAATAAACGGCTCAATTTCTTTTGAATTCGTGCATTTGATTAGATTATGGTTACAGTTCTGTTTAAATTTATATCGCAATCGCATTTTCAAATAAATAATAGTAGTATATAAAGATGAAACTCCAAGGACAAAACAGAAAATGAAAGTAAATTATTGCAACCGAAAAATAAAAAAAATATTATAAATAAAAGGAAAAAGGAAAGGAAATAAGTGTAAATATCAGCACAATTGTCTTCTATTAATTAATCTAAAAATATCATTCTAAAATAAGTTAAATTAAATGAAAAAATAAAATATAACATATTTGGAAATAAATGAATTTTTTTCTTTAGTATTAAAAATCGTCTGCTTCTAAAGAATTAATCATTGCATCCATTACTTAATAAGTTGTAAATTCTTAGATTTTTAAAGTTCTGTTTTTGATTTAATATTTTCAATTGTGTAAGGGTCTAATTCTTTTTTAAAAGCAACAAATATGGAAAATTTTTAGAAGAATTATGAGTTTATAGGAAGTCTACGATATTGACTTTTATAACAATTCAGGTACGCAATCTGTCCTTACGTCTTTGCTTTCATTCTGTTATTTAATTTTTTCTATTAATTCAGTGCAGATTGTTTTTGTATTGCATTAGTTTACTTTTAATAGTAAGACAATTGAAAAATATCTATAGAAATATCTTTGTTATGATTTCAGTTCCTAATACCTGTTTACATATGATTTTTTCGAAAAACTTCTTAGTTGAAAATTTATTATATTGCCTTAAAGTTATTGATGAAAAGTATTTTTACGTTAAGTCTAATTTCTTGTATCAAAAATGCATTTTTTAATTAATTAATATATTGAGTTTCACGCGTGTAGAGTAAAATGACCGGCAATTCCACTTGAATTTTATTTTGTGAAATAGATAAAAATAAGTTGTTTAGAATGATTTATTTTGTATTTATAATTTAGCCCAACTTTCAGTCCTCGAAAATGTTTTCTGACCCATTTTATACTTGTTTTGAATAACGAAGAGCATTTTTATTTCATTTTATTAATTTAGAATTGTCATAATATTATCTTAGATTTGAAAACTATTTATTCTAGATTACTGATTTTTGATGCAATTATTTAAAACTTGAAAATAATATTTTGAGAAGGTAATTTCCGTTTTTACTGATGAACTAGCTTTTTGTTTGAAATATGTCAAAAACAAGCAGGTCATGCCAAAGTCCTTAATATTGATATAAGAAATAAAATAGTTATTTACTCAAATGCGTTATTACGTAATGTTTGAAGAAAGATGTTGTAAAATTGATTTCTAAAACAATCATTTTGAATGCATTCCATAAAAAGAAAAAAACATAAACTGGGTAATGCAATTATTCTGAAATATCTTTTGCTACCAAACAAAAAACCAATATTACTAAAACGTGGTAAAAATCTTTGAAAATTGGAATAATAGACAGAATAAACACACGATTATTTAAAAATGTTTCTTTTATATCCCGTTTGCAATTACGTAGAATTGTTTGTCAACTTTATCAACTTTAATTCTGTTGTTATAGCTATTATTAAAGAAAAAAATCTTCCAAAATTTATTTCTATAATTTTTTTTTCGTAACTGTACTTTATATCACGATTTCTGATATCGCAATGTTTTAGCATAACTCTTTCTAAAAATTCTTATACGTAATTTTAATAAAGTATTAACCAAGCAACCTTATGTATTTCTCCACAGTATGATAAGAGGACAATTGCTCCTATGTATGCAAACATAAAATTTTAAATTTATCGTTGAAATTTCTACATTTCGAATTCATTTTAAAGAGTTTCGAGAGCGTGTCCTTCGCTGACCCTTGAGTTTCAAGGTTAAAATAATTCACTAAGTGAATTACCGGCATCATTATTTTTCAACAATGAATGTGAGAAATTTCGCCATGTATGTAAACAAGTGCCTTTGTTCCACTACTCTGTGCTCAAACAACGAGACGAAACGTGATATTCGTGAAATTTTTAGAATTATGAGACTTTTCAGAAGTATTGGCGTTCGTAGACACGAGCCGAATATTGCAAAATGTCATCAGCTGCCCACGCTTATATGATAATATTCTCTCATTCGCCATTGCTGTGTCTGTTCGATGATTTAATTGCGATAAGAATAAAGTTTTTCGTTTTGTGAATTAACAGACACTAGAACTGCGTGACCTTAATTAAGTTCCACGATCTCTCTTTCTTCTTTTTTTTTCCCCCTCGTGTTTTTCTCACCCTCCTTTCACTTTAACCTGTTTTTTATCGGGGTCATGACAGCTGCCAAAATTTTTCTGGATGTGTTACAAGATATATGCACGGAATTGTGCTTGGATATTTTCCCTTCTTAATTAGAAATGTGGCTTTTAAGAACTATATCTAACATTTACTGTAGCATTAAATTCTAATTCATGTAATATATCCGTGAAACATTTTTTTATTATTTTTCTAAGAAAAAAAAATTGTAAAAATTTCTCATCTCAAAAATCTCAAAATAATTCATTTTTATATATTTTCATTCTCATTCGATTACCCCGCTCTCAGAGGTAATTGTATAACTTCTCCATGCAAGATACATGCGTAACATGAAAAACAATTATTTACCAGGTAACCTTATTGTTTCCTCGCCCTATTTTCTTTTCCTATACTGTCTTTAAATAAATCAGTAAAGCTTGTTTCTTCTAGCAAAGCACATTCTATGATGGTATACCAATTCCTGTTAATTCTGTTCTCTAAATTTAGCCATCCCTGTTATGTACTTATGATTACAAAAAATCACAAATACATGAACTTACCCCGCCCTGCTGAAACATCCCGGGTAGTCTGAATGATATTCGTCTCAACGTTAATCGGAAACCGAGGGTGGAGTCCTAATAGCCATCACTGACCGCAGCCCTTCCCCTCAGGAGGTATGTTCCGTCATCGGAGTGGGGTGTAACTCAGCCCTACACAATTACTGTACTCACTAGGCAGTGGCGTAGCTACTGAGAGAAAGGGTTGTATAGATGTCCCGAGCGCTAGTCTGTGACAAAACGTTCGCGTGTTTGTGTCACTTTTTCAAGACAAATAAGACCATGGGGGAAAAAATAATGTAGTTTCCCGGGCGTTGTTTATACTGTCTAATCCACTGATGGCTATTGGGGGCGCCGGAGTAATTGGGGCTGGGGCATAATAGGCTTACGCCCCCGACATCAATTACCTTCCCTACGCCACTGCCATTAGGGCAGCGAGAATCTGTTTATTTACCCGGTGAGTGGATGAGAAGGCATGTACCCAGGGGAAGTGATATGCTTAATGAGAACATATTTTGTTTACTTTGAAAATATAGCAAATTTAACCATGCTACGGTACATATTCCTTTAACCTTCTGTGGATTCATTAAATTCAACCGTTGATAAAACGTGTATGGTGTGCAGAGGCTTATTTCTTGAAGTTCATTCTAGAATTAAAAGTCCGTTTTTTAAAAATTATTTTCTGCCTTTGTGACAGAAAATTTTCATGGAATTTTCAGTAAGAGAACGGGTATTAAATTTGTATGCAGCATTCTTATCTGGATCAAAGGAGTTACGCATTTCCAAAACAGTATATTTTATCTAATTTGTTAATACAGAGCGTGTTTGCACATTTTTAGAACGATTTCGTTTCGCTGTAGGAAAAATTCGTTTGCTTGGAAAAATTTATTTTCACAACATATTACATTTTTGAAGCTATAAGTTTTCATCTGTAATATAAAAATTTTTCTTACATGCAAAATGGCGGTTTTAAAGAAACTATGATGGAAGGCTACGTTTTTCCTCTTTCCAAAGAGAGTTGATCTTATTCAGTTATTTAAAGACGCTGTGAAAACCATGGTTTTTGATATCTAAAGCTACAATAGGTAGTATTGTTAAAAAGAAAGGAAAAAAATCGTCCAAGTTTGGTTTCAAGTGGGAAAATTGTTCCAAATACGTATCCAAGGAAAAAACGCAGTTCTTCGAATATTGAAAAGATCTTTAATGTTAAAAGAAAATCCTCTAAGTCAAAGATTTGTTGAAAAATCATTAAAACTCTCAGTATCATATATAAACAAAATTATTAACACTGATTTGAATCCCAAAAAGGAAAAAAAAAACAATTTTCATCGTCTTTCTCCACTTCATATCGTTGAACACAGAACACACCACAGAATTCTTTATAAAAAGTATTTATCCGGACAAAAATTGAAATTTTTTTTTAACAATAGATGAAGCTTGAGTCTATTTAAATGTCTACAAGAAAAAAATCAATTTATTATCATCAAACAAATCTTAAAACATGGTTCAAAGAATTTAATGAAAGTTTCCTGAGGAAATTATGATTGGTGCTGATTTTTCACAAAATGGAAAAATAAAAGTAAAGAGAGTGGATAAAAATGTTACGATCAACTCCACATACTATCAGGAGTATATTTTATCTACAATCTTCGAATATGAAATAGCATCTCTTTACCCATATTGCCATCAATCAGTAGAACTGCACGAAAACAAAGCAAGCAATCGCAAATCCCAATCCACTGTTAATTTCCTGGAAAAAATAGAAAAAAAGTGAGTATTAAGACTATAATATTCATTGATATTCCTGGTAAATAGTTCTGTACCATCAATGAGTTTTTGAGATTTTGGACTTTTAAAAACCGCATTATCCAAACGTCGACCTACAACCTTCTCTGGTCTTTGGAAAGCTTTTCAAGAGAAATGGAACAAAACACCTCCTCCGATACCACAAAAATCATTATTGTCATGGAAGTTACGATGTAGAAAGATATTTAAGAATACTGTCTATCAAACTGAACACTTGAAACACAAAAAAGAAATATGTAAAATAGTTCTTAAAATACCATAAAAATCGTTCTAAAAATGTGCGAACACCCTTTGTAGTGAGAATACATTGTCGAAATGTTAAGTAACTGACTTGATAGGATAAGAATTACTGTTTATCGGGTATTCTGTGTGCGCACTAATATAGTCGCCCTGGGATGTTATAATTACGAATTATATATTTTTGAGTTTAAAGGCTAAGAAAAGCTGAAAAAATTTTAAATATTCAAGAACACTATGTATTGTCTAAACAAGATTGCATTAATCCACTGTTTTAAATACTTTCTGTCTCGCCCATGCAGATAGCTTAGCTATTTTGCGTAGGTTTATGTGGTCAGTACAGAAATACCGGTGATATCATCATTTTATTAAGATTCCAAAGGATACAAAATAACTTCACCGCATGTAGCCTTCGTCACACAATAATTCACTCATTAAAGTATTTTCTCACGAAATCTCGGTTAAATATAATTGATTCGACATCAATTGACTGGAATACTTTGTTGTCCTAAAGCGACACGAATTCTTCGGAGGTATACTTCTCAATTCAAACAAATTGCACAACAACTGTAAACCATTCCTATCACAAGCGGAAACACTAAAAAAATGAAAGAGAGAGATCATAAATAGTTGCGGATAATTGGCATCCATTGAAATGAAGATCGCGTCCTCATGCTTTTATACATCCATCTCATTGCTTCTTAAAGACCTAAATGTTAATAATTATTGTGTTGTAATTTTGAATGACCGATACTTTACGAATTCCAGTCCCGAGGCTAGAATAGAAAACAGACCTACCTATCCTATATTTCGCTACCGCCCAACCTTGGGAGCGTCCTTGACCAGAAGTTGTCTGTCGCGACCTCCCTCCCTCTCGTTTACTTTCGGAGCAGACGATAACGAGAATGAAGTGTTTCGTGTTTCACCCTCACCCGATTCGCTTCCTAGAAGATTTCGGTTGGGATGATTCAATTGACAGCTGCTGAAATGAATGATTTGACCGAAGCAGACTTGTTGATGGCTACTTTATTTGAGTTAAAAATACTTTTATCTACTTAAATCAAATGAATTCGAAGGAATTTTCAGTGTCCTCTTCAAGTTTTTCACTTCTTGAGTTGTAACTTAAGTTATTAACTTTCTTGCTTCACTCGCCATACTTTAATGACAACTTCTGCCAGGAAACATTTATATTAACTGTTACTTTGCTATAAATTGCGTGAGGCAAAAATTGTTCAAAACGATCTCTACAAGGCAGAGCATTGGACCTAGAGTTACCAAATTTGGCACATATTTACTTCTTACGTAATAGCTGTTCACGAAGAGAGGTGTTTTTTTAAAAATATTATTAGATTTTTAATTAATTTACAAGTAAACGAAATTTTAACGCTTTTCCTTGATAACTTCGGAACATATTATCGCACAAAAACCATTTTTACACCACTTTAAAATTCAAAAAATTAACTTATACCAACTTTATTTCCTTGCATTTTTTAAAAAAATCTTAATAATTTTTTCAAGATTTATTTTGCAAAGGCTGATGCAATAGATTTTTAGCATTCACTCGCTATTGAAATGCTCAGTAGTCTGTTTAATTGTGGAGTCAGCTTTCACAATGTATCCTTAGATAAAAAATATTAGTAAATTTACATTTAAAAATTTCATTTTCAAACTTGCTTGCATGCGTTTGTTTCAAATTTAATGGAAATATCTCACATTTTGTATTTATATTTTTATGAATTTTTAAACTTGATTTAAAAAACACGGCGAAATATTGTTATGAAAACGCCGGCGATAAAATTAATAATCTTTTTAAAATGTAGAATTAATCGGATTTCATTTATTAATTTAATTTTTCCATTATTTTGAATAAACGTTAAGGAAATGGGGCAAGATATACTAGGAATTACTGTTTCCTTTTCAAAAGAGTAATTAGTAATGTCGAAAGTGATACACTAGGAAATTATCGAGAAAAATGTCATTTTCTCAGTAATTTTTTACTAAGAAATCTTTTTTCACTTTAGAGTTAAGCTTTTTAAAATAACACAATTTCTTGCCTAAAACGTTAATAAATTTTGAATAAGAACGATTTCGTTTATCTAATTTAACTACTAACCAGTTTTTGTTTCTAAATTGTATGTTGTAAGAAAATCATTTTTTTATGTGTGTTTATTTAACCATTTAAACTTAATTTTTATTCGTATCATGTGAAACATTTTGTCGTTAAAATGTCAAATTTTTAACGACGGAAATTAACTTCCATTGAAAGTTAATAAATCTTGCTATAGACATATATTTCCTAGCTAGACTGAATCAAATTTAACAATTCTTTCACAGCGTCTCTTGTACATGCACATGTACTGATTATGTAACAGAGAATTGCATTGTTTTATAAAGCATTGCATCCATCAGTCTGAGAGCTTTTGATACCAAGCGAGCGAAATTTTGTGCAATACATTCAGTTCACTCGGTTGTATTGTTTAAAAGATTATGCATTATATCTTTAAATGTCGTGAAGTGATTTACTTCTTCATGTGTAGGATTAGACCGTGGTTAACGATGTTGAAAGGATTGTTCCTCAGTTACAAGGCATAAGCAAATTACCGTTATAAATTTTCCAAAGGTAGCTAGCAAAATAAATTCAGCATTCTTGTTAGTCGTCTATCTAGATAGCATTGCATTTCTCCTTTTCAATATTTTGGTTACTGAAGAAAAATACTCTTAAATTCTTTATTTGCTTCGTGGGCCGTTTCTGGATTGCACTGCTGTATAAAAAAGTTTTTTGACAAGTCCCTTCCCAAGTTTGTAGAGTAAACAATTTCCAACTTTTATTACTGTAGTACACATAGATAAGATTACCGATTTTTTTTCTTTAAATTTTTTCACCATCTAGTTCGAAAATCTCTAAATTAAATCAGAATTTAACTCAAAAATATGCGATCAGGAAGCCATGGTTTTAAGAATGGATTCACCGAATATACACCGTGCGCGTGTTGCTGGCACTCATTAAATCGATAGAGGCTGATTTATCTGGTTATTATGGTGGAGGGTTGAAGTGCAACCATCCGCTAGTCGCAATCATTTTCATCCTTAAGCTGCGGTATTTGCCTCCCTTAAACTTTCTCGTATACTTCTCAAAAATTTTTCATTTCCCCTCCCCGAAATTCGAACCTACTGTAACCCAGAATGCAATGACTATCAGAAAGTTTTTCATTGTAGATTATAGCGATTGTAAAATATTTAGGTAAAGAATGAAATTTAAAGAGATGCGTATGTATTAAAACTTAACAATATTTATTTTCTATCACACTCTAGCAAGCTCCGCTAATGCGAGGGCGTGCGCGAGCGAAAAGAAAACAGGAGAAAATTACCTCGTTCGCTTTCGCTGAATAGCTTGCAGAGTACTCCAGTATTCAAGTAAAAAAATTGAATATGCAATTTGAACGTCTTTTTTTTTAACCGATTGAAACGAAATTTGGGCACAGATCTATAATTAATGTTAGCAACCGTCATACCAATTTTTTATTTATCAAAGCCGTAGGGTTTACGAGTTATAATGTTTAGAAGCATGCGATTATAGAGACCGACAGACAGTCAACCCTTTGACGGATTTGGCCCAAAATTAGATACGGACCTACATTCCTGATGATAAAACTGTGTGCCAAATTTTATCCATTTAGCTATTCAAGTTTTTGAGTTATAGTGTTCACATGAACGCGGACAGACAGACAGACTTCCCGTTGACGGATTTTGTCCAATATTTGATAGAAACCTACAAATAATGTATAAAGATGACATACCAAATTTCATCCCCGTAGCCTAATAGTTTTCGAGTTACCGTGTTCAAAGACAGAGAGACATAATTCCAAAATTGTGTTTTTCGGACTCGGGGAGGCCTAAAACGTGGAGATTCGTCAAAATCTCGAGTTCTAATTTTTTGACGATTGCGATATTTCTCTTTGTATACGAGAAAGTAAAAAGTCTTGGTGTATCTCGCGAATATAAAATCTATTTTATGATATGCACATTCTGTTTTGATAATTTCTCCTTTATAACTATAATAATTAGTCCTAATGAGAATGTAAATAAATACTCTACAAAAAAATTCAAATTTAAATGCAGCTAATTGATGCAGAATTTACGCGTATCTGTTAGATATCGCATCTGACGGAGGGTTTAAAAAGTGGAATGCCGGTTCAAGCATCACCCTCATCATCAGACCGCGACTCAAAGAAATTACAAATTTAATCAAATCAAAATGAACGAAAAATATAATCGAAACCCTAAAGCGATGTCTAAAATAGACTGAAACAGTAATGAATTTAACGGAGAATGAGATAAATTATGTTGATTTTATATTATTCTTAGATTAACATATTTGTTTGAGGTCATGCTGTAAGGTATTATGAATGTTCTCCGTAATTTTGAATCGCGGTTAGATTATGAAAATGACACATAGACCGGTGGCTCACTACTATACTAATAATCGAAAGAAAGACGAAACGCTATTATGCTATAAAAATAAAAATAGAAAAATTTTATTTGTGCTGAGGAAATAAGTTTCTCCTTTTGTAGAGAACTCCCAAGCTCATGGATGATCATTTTTATAAGCTTTTATTCAACTTGAGTGTCTTGTCCTCAAATCTTGAGATCGATTTCTTACCCACTTCCAATCGAGCCACAGCTTTGAAATTTAGCACAGTGGTGGGTTTCCGGAGACAATACAATATTATTCCAAAAAAAATTGCTGTCTATACCCATTTTAAACCTAATAAAATGATTTTAAAATTTTAGTCCTATATTTGGGCGATAAAGTTTGGAAGGTGGTAATCTCACGTTACGTAGGGTTGTGACAACATCCGGTGCTGCACCGTTGAATGACGTAATAGCTCGTGTTTCTATGCGTCTTGGGTTTACTTTCTATTAGAATTCGACAACAACCAGAAGTAGATTTTTTTTTTTTACTTCGTGTGCCCCGAACGTTTCGCACTCAAAGCAAAAAGAAAAATTTGTGTAGATCGATTCTCTTTTTTTTATATCACATTGTTGATAATAATTGTAAGTTATCTATATTACGGACTCATATTTCAGAAAATTAATGTCATTAAATCATTTTAAAAATGTAATTGTGCATATGTATATAATTATTTTTATATGCGTTTTATATTGGAGAATTTAATAATTGAATTTTGTTTACTATGCCTAACATGTCGTGTGTATTCGTGTCAGCCGTCACTAAAAGGTAGAAAATAAAATAAATAAATAAAAATAAGGTATAAGCTTTTATTCAAAATGCACTTTAAATGAGAAAATACGTTTACACATTATAATTTCGTCAAAATCAACTCAAAAGTAAAAAATAATTTTTCTGATTACAATAAAATGCATAGTTCGAATAAAAGCGTGGGCGCCTTGCACAGCACCTTATATTTTGCGTATATTTTCTTAAACAAATGGAGGATTTCTAGAAGGTAAAGGCGCCCACGCTTTTATTCGAACCATGCATTTTATTGTAATAAGAAAAATTATTTTTTAATTTTGAGTTTATTTGTCGAAATTATAATCTGTAAACGTATTTTCTCATTTAAAGTGCATTTTGAATAAAAGCTTATACCTTAAATTTTATTTTTCTTTATTCTATTCTTTGTCCTGTTTTATAAGTCGATAGAGAATTGAAGCATTCATTGTATAAATTAATATTTCATGAGTAACAAAGCATTTCTCTTCTAATTCTTTTGACTTAACTGTAAAATTAGATTTCAATTATTCCAGCTATACGATTGTGGTAAATATATTGTGGGATTTTTTTGCAAACCAAATTATCTAAAACTAAGTGCAAAGGTTCATAATGAGCTTTTCGGTCCCTGAAATAAAAAACTTGAATTGAAAGTCTCTTCACGTAAATTAAGGAGTGGTTAGTTGATCACCTGCTTGTATCGGAAACAGCCAAGTCATTGATGGAACGAATTAAACAAATTAGACCAAGTTCCTTAAGCGACGTGCAGTCCTTTACTGTTCGGCATCTTATCTTTCACATTTATCTTTCACGCTCCCTCTTTCTGACCCCATCTACTCCCCTTTTTTTTGTATGTTTTAATTCTTGGCGTTTTTTAATTCTTGGAGAAGTGTATAATTTTCAACCTGCATTATACACTTGCCCTTAAATTAAAATCAAATTTTGTTGAAGCGATGGAAATTTGAAGAGACTGAAATGCAATATATTGAATTTGCAATTATTCTTAGATTATAAGTTTTGGTATTGAGTTATGGAGTATTACTTTTTAATAGCTATCTGTTGAATTATAAAAATTTAACAAAAGCTGAAATGCTCAGTAGAATTTGATTCAAATTTAATCGCCTTCGAATAATGACTGGAAAATCTTGCTTCAAATATGACGTGAAAATAAAGCTTATATTTTTAAAATTACTGAAGGATAAATTCTTTATTTAATTTTAAAGTATATAAAGCTGGGATTCTAAAATTTTCTTGAACGTACATTAACTGGATCACTTGGCATGGGATAAGAAGTGATTTAAAATTAAATAGAAATCGCCATCTACAACTAATAAGCATCATTTAAATGCACGTTAATTTTTATTAAAGAAATGAAAAAAAAAAAAAAAGGAGTTGAGTTATCACATATAGCAGAGTTTGTACGAGTAGTAATTATACCGATTGATATTGTTTCGATGTTAATCGTAACATATTTCTTTTTACATTTACTATTATTATTATTTTTATCATTTAAAGTACCGATTTTTTTGGCTTAGTTTTATTTATTTTTTCAGCTTAAAACTTTTTATTCCTGCCTACATAAGTTCTATGCTGCCAAGCAAAATTAACTGAGCGGAATTTCTCAGTTAGCGTTGTCATGAGTATTGTCAAAACTATTTTTATAGCGATTTTTCTAAGCTCTAGCAAACGGAGTTTCTTTCTCCTGTTGGTATCGCCATCTATCGAAGGAACTGTAAAGCTTTAATTTTCTACGGAATATTTCGTAAGAAGTTGTTTTGAATTTCTGTATGCTGTAACATCAGCTGTTATGCTTTTAAAAATATATGATTAATTTACTTAATTTTGGACTATTTTCTAGATATCAAAATACTCGAATTAGAGGGAAAGAGAATATCTCTGCGTTTTTTTTTTTCGTAAATTTTTGTATTCTGTCCGATAGAAAAATTAACTTCTTATTTAGGCTGTGAGGATTATTTAATTAATGTATTCAAAATAATTTATGCCAAATATAAATTCTTGGACGAGTTTCACGTCTCTTTTTTCAATTAAATGTGAAATTTATTGAGGCTTATTTTTGTATTAAGGGAAGGAAATCATATAAAGCGGAATGTTCAAAATGAATGAAAAAAGAAAAAAGAGACTATTTGCATCATTTTCCAGTTTTTTTTGTAAACTATAAAAATTCGTAGACAAATATATGTGATGCTTAACCTTCTCTTATTAAAATTATTCCTAACGAAAATATTTTTAATGTATCTATTACGGCCATGATTTCGTTTCTGTAATAAATACAACTTTCTAGTCACACAAATATATTATTATTCTATATTTTTTCGATATTGTTTAATATTCGCGATATTATAAAAAAACATAACAATATTATAGAGTAAAATCTTGGACTAAGTGGATGTATGAATGTAATTTTTTGTATCCATGATGAATATATTAAATTAATTATTTTATGCAATGTCTCAAACAACTATGAAAAGCATTGGTCGAGTTCAAAAATTTCAAAGCATTTGATTAAGTTATAAATTATTTTAATTAATGAATAGTTAAAACTGTTGGCGCTTATGTTATTTCGTAGTTGAAACATAAAATAAACCTCCATGAAAGTGTTTGGGGTGCATGAGTTATGAGAAAGAAGCCAGAACTCGAATGAGAGGTTATACAAAACCCAAATTATAGCGAGAGAATAAATTATAACTCTTAAATAATTAAAAATTATCTGTAAACATTTGATAGAGAGAGACCTACTCCATGAAGTCTTATTTGATAGTAAATTATGAGCTTTAAACCTTTGAAAATAAGAACGCCGCATCATTCAAGCAAAGGGAAATAAATAAATAAATAAAAATAAGAGAGAGAGAGAGATTTATCATTAAGTTTAATGATTCATAAATATGGATTGATAGCACATCATGAACTTTCCTCAATTGTGCCGATCAGTAGTGGAAATCTTTACTCTGATGTTGCCCTTGAATAACAATTCATAAATACAAAATTTCGCCGTTTGTTGGACGTAGTCCAATATTTTCATAATTCGTTAGCCGAAACTTCCGATACGTAATTTTGAGCTGATACTATAATATTGTTTAGCAACGGATTTGGAAACCCTCCGCGCTTTTGCGCATGCGCCGGGCGGAGTTATTTTCTTCAAAATAAGGGTAAAGTGAAGAATGGAAGAGGGATGTTTACATTTTTCTGAGCTTGATCTAACAAAGAACTTCGGAAATGCTCTCATATGATTCATTGCCTGACACCCCTTTCCGGTGTAAAATCGTCCAAAAGTGGTAGTCTCGGAATCCGTTGCTGAACAGTAAACATGCATATAAAAATGCAATTGTACTTAATTTTGTTCAAATAAACATTTACTTCTTTAAATATCTTATATTTTAACTAGGAATAAAAGCCACCAAAAGTTATTATAATTATAGCTGTTATTAATATTAACACCATCTTATGTAGCTTCAAATATCCCCCTGCCCCATCTTTCTTTTAACTCACAGTGGGCTGGTGACAGAGTCTCGCTTCGTGATCCGAGAGTCGTTAGTTAGAGACCTCTATTCCACGGAAGTTCTACCGTACATACGAGCATGTATCACGTTAAATCCGTTGATGGTCAAACGTCCTACCATCTGTGTGGCGTGGAAGTTTGAAGGGTCGAGGTGTCGTCCTTGTCAGCTGACCCACTTTCAAAAATACGAGGTCCGTCCAAAATAGCCCGTGTATAGCTTCCAAACGGGACGTTAATATAACTAAACTAAACTAGATTCCATGGTCTGAGTTTGAGTTATGTATATTCAGATTCATTTCCGTTTTCATGTTTACTGTAAAAGTTTTTAGTTAAATGTACCCTTTCTGCAATTCCAAACATGAAATTTAAACCTCGTCATTTCAAGAATTGCGAACCGTATTGTTTTACGAGCCATATAGTAAAATGACTTAAAATAATAAAAAAACTGAAAATAAACTGACTAATATTGATAAGAGTTATTAACTACATGATTATTTGTTGGCAAATTTATTAAATGCTAGAAAAATTTTAATTACTTTTGAAAACTTATATTTCAAATAACTTATATTTCAGAGATAATCCTGATTGTCAAAGATTTCTTTGCAGTTTAATTCATTTGACATTCAACAAACGATTAAAATCCAAACCCTATTCATTTTGTAAAATAACTTTTCCGAAGTCTCCTGCTCAACTGCCATTAAACATCCATTTTATTCTCTTAGGTGTGTCTCGTTCTGTAGTTCCACCCACTCATTTTAATCATTTGCCTTGCGTGATCGATTCTCTGTTTCCCCTTCAATTAGAGAAGCACAGAAAGAAAAAAAAATAAAAGTCTGAGATTGATATGGTGAGAAGAGCAAAGTGTGTGTGTGGTGGGGGAGCTTTTTTCCCATCAATCGAGTGTCTTTCCGCATTTTATCAGATTTCTATATTTCTCTTTCTTTTCAATTCCAAAAAAGAAACTTTTTTTTTACCATGAAGTTTCATTCGTTATTTATAAAACCGTGCATGATAGTTTCTTGGCTGGCTAGCGAGAAAAATAAAAATTGAAGAATATGCTGATTTTTTACCTATGAAAAAAGCCCACGCTGTAAAAAATAATAATGGAGATCATTTTATTTTCATTACTATATTAGAAATGGGCTAAATATTTTTCTGGTCATCATATTTCATGATTTAAACAATTTTTATTTATTTATTTCATGTGTCTGTCTGACAGAACGAAAGAAAAAAAGACTGATATTATGCTATAACTTTTCTTGATTATTAAAATGAGATAGCTTGTCGTCTGTTACATATTTTTCTGCAGGAAAAAAAATCAATTTTTTTACTAAATTCTGAGAAATTTACTTTTGCACTAAATTTTTTTTCTGTATATTATTTTATTTGCTGGAATTTTTGAATATATTTTCAATAAATTCGGTAAATTTTTAGAATTTAACCGAAGTTATGAATGAAATATCAATTTTTTCGCTGATCTTTTTTAATGAGTAATTATTTTGTGTACTTTTTAGAGTACAAAGAGAAAGTATTGTAATCGTCAAAAAATGCGAATTTGAGATTTTGACGAATCTCCACATTTTAGACCTCCCTGAATCCGAAAAACATAATTTTGGAATTATGTCTGTCTGTGTGTCTGTGAACACGATAACTCAAAAACGATTAGAGCTGGAGGGATGAAGTTTGGTATGTGATCTTTACACATAATTTTTAGGTTTCTATCAAATTTTGGACAAAATCCGTCCACAGGATGTCTATGTGTCCGCAGTCATGTGAACACGATAACTCAAAAACTTAAATAGCTAGATAGCTAAAATTTGGTACACATTTTTATCATTAAGAATGTAGGTCCGTATAAAATTTTGGACCAAAACCGTCAAAAGGTTGACTGTCTGTCGGTCTCTGTAATCGCCTACTTGAAAACACGATAATTACTAAACGCTGTAACTTGATAACTACGTTATAACTTGAACTAACCTTATATTGGTTCTAGGTCTGCTAACATTAATTGTAGATCCGTGCTTAATTTTCGTCTCAATCAGTTGAAAAAAAGGGGTTCAAATTGTATATTCGGTTTCTTCGACGTAAAACTTCGAAAGTTGCGACGGATTCGCGCGTTTTTCCCATCTGTGTTAGGGAGTGGCGCATGTTACTGGCACTTAGTGTATTTTTCCCCCACCCGTGTTAGGACGGATACGAAAATATTAATGATATTCGTGATGTACATTTATTTTCTATCCATGATATGAAACCGTGGCAAAGATGTGTTCGAAATATTAAGCGTTCAACAGACTTAGAAAAATTATTTTATTGCACACAATTGATTCATTGGTAGATTTTTCACTAGCTACGTTCAATTGATCCAAATATTTAACAGCAGATATAGGAAAAATAATACTGTTTAAGCGTAACTTTTGAGCATTCTGTTTGCTTTTGGTTTATGCAAAATCTTCAACATAACTAAAAATTTTCGCTTGTAAATAATATCGTTCTTTCAATCCTTATTGTGTCGGTGGAGGGGGCAGGAAAGATCCTCATATGTGTTTTGATTTTCTGGTGAATAATAGCAAAATTAGGTACTAATAATTTGAATAAACGTACAATAAGCTGAACCATAAATATTTTGAATGCATTAACTGATATTTAGAGAGCATTAATATTAAAAAAATTTTGTTCAGAATTTATGGAATTACTTGTATAAATACTCATGAGCTTCATTCACCATAATTAAGTGAAAAAATGTTATTAACATGATTTAACAACAATCTCATTGATTTGAAATGCATCTTAAAAAGTAATATTTACTTTAAAAATTAGGTGTTAATCAGGTATAAAAGCAACTGCCTTTCGAGGAATTTGTTATCAAAAGGCAGGTTTAGAAATCTTGCTACGAGGAAATTAAAATCCATCCGTCAGTGAATTCTTTTTTAATAAGACATGGTGATTACCTTTTCTTTATTCTGGGACAAAGCACATGATGTTTTAAAATCCGCCTATTTTCTATTTTAAAAAATCAGTTAGTTGAGTAGAATTTTGGCATTTTATTAAGAGGTAACAACACTATAATTATTATTATGTTGGACCATGGTACTATAAATTAAAGAGGACAACTAAATATGCAGTGTTTGATGAACATAATGATAGTTAAAGTTGTTATACAACGGACAATCCTTCTTTCAGCTGATGTTTTCCCCGTTTAGTTCATGGCCTTGCAGGAAAACAGGTTTTACAGCATCCTAGATAGCATTCTTTTCCCCTTGCAATTTTGTACGGGCAATTATGAGTTCTCGTAATTTTGTTATTTCATTTTAAACAGAGAATGTTAGATTATAAAAAGCTATATGTATTTGTTAAAAAAAAAAAGGTTCAATTGTTTTCTCGTGAATACTTATATTAATTTTGCATGTTTCAATAATTCTATGAAGCTGTACGTAGGAGTTCAGGATATTTTTCAGTCGAATTATTAATACGCTGGTTTTTCATTTTATTACTAATCCTTTTTGTTTTTATTATGATCCCTCGTATAGCAATGCATGCTATGAAGCTGTTGATAAATGATATCATTTTTTCTTACGTTTTGTGATGGACATTGGATACAAAAAATATTTTCCAATAATTGCTCAATGGCATTAGAATTTTATTTATTTGGACATTATTTTAGATTTTAAACTAATAATTTGTTTATTTATAATTCGTCATTCTAATGCCTTTTAAAAATCGTATTGGCTTTCAAAATATCTTGACTAAAAGATGTTATAATCAATATCTTCAGTATTTTCAAAACCGCATGATAAGTTACGCCACAATGGTTCTTGCATGTGACTCGAGATCATTTTTCTTTTATAAACTGATGAAGGATATTCTATTATTCTTGATTTTTTAAACATAATTAATGGCTAGTTTCTTCATAATATTGCTTTACATTTTTTGCGAAGGCATTAGGAATAATAATGATGTTTACTGTAATGGTTCTTAAAATACTTCCTGCTTTGGACTGAATTGGAATTTTAATTTAGCATTCTTAATTATATCTTTGTCTTTTGAATTTAAAATTTTTATCACTTGACATATTTATGTTGAAAATATCGCGGTTTACGGAATTAAGTATTTGTTTTGGAAATAAACATGAGATCTTATTTTGCGGCATCTATGTTGCATTATTATCTCTTATCTATCTAAGTTTCGCAACTTGTTTTCAAGTCTTTGAACATTAAAAGCGTACTTAAATTACTATTATTTTCTCCATGGGTTTCCTTTTCGAACAATTAAACATTTTTGTTCTTCAAAATGTGACTTTTATTAATTCTCATGATTGATGCACAAGAGTGGCATTCATGATTATTATTCAAGTACCTTGACTTTGTTCACTAATATTTTTCTAGGTTTATTAGAAAATGTTAAATATTTAAATTCATTTAGTTCTCGTTGTTTTCGAATGATTTGAAATTATTTTTTCGTTTGTTATGTTTTAATCTCATTAAACCTTTGAACCATTAATCGATATTTTTTTTTATTCTTAGAATCTTCATGAACATTGAAATTAGATTTCAAAAGTAAAATACCTCATGATATTGTTGAAGTCATTACGATGACTCTAAAATACGATAGATAACGACTAATTACATTACAACAAAAGTAAAATCATCCAAAAAATTGTTTTAAAAAATCGTAGGTATAAAAACTCAGATGATAATATACCTCCACAAATTGTTTTCGTTAATTCCGCGTCTATGAGTTAAATGCATTAATTTTTATTTTATCACTTAGAATCCCGATATTACTTTCATTTGAGAACTAGCAGTGCCACAAAAAATGTTGTACATTTCATTGGGTAATTGCAATTGATAAATAGGAGTTGAAATATCTGATTTTTACAAAACAAATTAGTGAAAGCAACAAAATTAGTGAAGATAGTGAGCTTTGAATATTAGTAATGATTTATTATTACTAATTATAATTAGTATAATTTTATTATTAGTAATGAATTATGAATTTCAATTTTTATTACCATGATGCCATCTTCATGACAATTAAATCTTTCTAAATGGGCAAAATTTAGTGCAAACTTGAAAAATTATTGTTATCACATACCATCAGACAATATAGATGGTGTTCTCGAACCAAACTGACTTGCCTCACGCAATCCGTCGTCTCGCATGCTCCATCGATAACTTTATCTGTTCTGGATTGTTTCCATCCATGTTCGCTTAATTCTTTCCCTGTCTATTAACTTTCCTTCGTTTTTAATAGTTAACGACATCTGCTTCATTGTTCATCCGTCAATAATTCACTGTGAGTTTGAAGGTCACCGTGTCAAGTCGGGATGGAAGTTTCTCTTGAAGCTTAAGCCTTCTTGGCCGTCGTCCAGTGCCGCTTCGGGTGGGCTCCGACTCGATCCATCATCGACCAATTTGGAGAGAGATTGATGCGAAAACCTCTTCAAGATGATTTACGGAAGTATAAGTATTTGCGTCGGTTGCTTCCTGATCCTCAGACCGCTGTGTTAAAAGGGTTGTGACAATCGAACCTTTGTGCCAGCGGTTGCTCCGGTTCAAATCCATTCCATCCCAAATTAAGCTGTTGCGGAACTTCACACTAAATGAGCAGATTCATTATAGTTAATGTTTGTGTTTAAGGTGCAAAATGAGGACCCCTTCAAATTTGGTGTCCGGTATACCGGACATCAACTGCTCCTATTAATTCAATAATTGACGTAACTACATGCTGTTTTTTTATTTGAATCTCGATTTTCTTATAATCATTGCAAGAATTTTTCGTTTCGGGCATGGAATCATTTCATTTTTTTAGTTTCTCCAAAAAAAAAAACCTCGAGAAAAATCATCGTTTTTCCCAAAATGGAGCTCGGTGGTGAATTTTGTTTTTTAAGTAATTTCTTGTTTTTTACCCTTTAAAAAGACTTCTACAATATTTTATTATCCTTTGACAACCATTTTAAAGTGAAATTTGTGCGATTTGTTTTGTCTTTTTTCAATTGAAATATCCGGTATTGTCCGGATGCCGGACATGGGGTAACTTTTTTAATTTTTCGTCTACGGGCTTGAAATTTCACTTCTGCTTTAACCTTCGCAGTAGTACACAGTACGCCAAAGGAAAGAATTCTAACTCCATTATTTCTTAATTCCGACTGTAGGGGTTAAAGGTGCTGAGTGTCGATTTAGAAGGTGAATCTGATTTAACAATTTATATTGTATAGTATCTCTTGTATTTCGCGACGCAACTGAGAATTTTAAGAAAATTGTTTTTTGAGTGTCAGCAGTTGACAACAGTGGCCCGCACAGGCTTGTTAAAAACCGGAACGGTCAGGCTGAAGCATTTATCTTTCATTTAGATCTGGATCGAACTCTAAATGTTTTCAATTTGATAATGCAGGCTGATCATAAAAATCTTTCGATACCTAACTCGTTTCATCTGTGAAATTAAAATGAAATTATTAAAAGTTTTGAAAATAAAGGCCTGTAAAGCTTGAAAAATGATATAATATTCAATCCACATTTAGGGTTCTTTTGAAAATTGCACTTTCTTCTCGGGCTGGTCCATATTCAAAGTTTTAGAAGTTGCTAGCACGAGCGAAACCATGGACAGTTTAAGTCTTAAGCCGGTACAGTCGGATCTGCTTCAGTTCATTCTGGCTGTAAGAGCTTTTACTTGGTTTAAAACTAGCTCCAAAAGTTTAACCTCTTGTAAGTTTACATCTCTGAGCTCCTAGAATGAGAGAAGAAAAATTATTTTATTCCTACCACGTTGAGATTTCCTTTATGTAATAAAAGGACTTATCCTAATGTACTCACCTTTGCTTGACCTTTTTAATAGATATAAACCAAGTTTATATATATTTATAGTCTTTATTCCTTAAAATTTTCTAAAAATGCATTGAACCATAATAAAAGTACGTTAAATACAAAAATTGCTCTTGAGAAGAAGCAGGATATTTTTTAAATTCGATGCTACTTCGATTATTTCCCCTTGAGTCTTGAGACGTCTTAAATTCCACTTAAACTGTAGAAACAGCAAAATTATCTTGAGCTATTTGTAAGGCTAATGTTGCATCTCACTTTACAAAGAGTAGGTGATATACGGAAACTTTTATCTTGGAAATAGCTTGTTAACCTAGCAAAATTATAGATTAATAACTGTGCATATTTGTTGTAATAAATATTACATTTTGTGTAATAACCTTCTTATACTTAAAATAAAACACATTTTGTGGTGATCTAAGTAGACTAACTATTTTAAATAATAAGTGTTTGTGGTTCGTTTCAAAATTTTTATTTAATATTATATTATTTCTTTGCAATAGTTTCCTCTTAGTTTTACACTCAAAATATAGTAGCTTTCGATGGAAAAGATTTTACTGAAGTGTTTTATTAAATTTATATACGCTGCTGTTTTCTGATGCATCTCTAAAAAATTCATCGAGTATTTGATTTTCTCCAGTGCTAATGAGAATAATGCGCTCTTTTTTTTTTTTATCATTTTGGCTCACACTGTTGAATTTTCTGGTTCTGCGAAATCTTTTTTCAAATCTAGTATTCAAATTTACATTAAAAACGAAAATTTTATCCCGTTGTTTTGGTTGAGTTACGATGTAAAAATTTTTTAACCCTTTAATATCTGTGAATAGTTCATTATATCAGATACAAGGTTAAGCATTGCATTGAAAATGAAAGTACATAGAACTTAATAACAATATTTTTTTCAAATTATTTAGGAACGTATTGTTGAAGGACAAAAAAAGTTAATGAATACCTTTATTCCTTTTTTCTCATCTCTTTACTTATGCTTTGTGTATATCGCTTTGGATTGACCTTGTTGAATCAATACTTTAAAATACACCAATGATAATATTTACAAACGAGAAAGAATAGGAACGAGTTGCTGGTATTGTTCATGGACGAGCAATTCTTTGAAAGATCTTATAGGATGCTTTGTCGGTTGGTAATTTCAGAATATATTTCTTTGTATACGCTATAATAATAATACGCTATAATAACGCTATAATTTTTTTTTTTTGTAATTTATATATATTTTGTGGTAACTTGGAATTTTTATTACATTTTAAACTTATTTAATATATCATTTGTCAAGGTTGTTGAGTTTTGAAAACTCTTTGAATTCTTTATAACTTGGATATTAAACAGCATATTCGCATGCAAAACACATTCGCCTGCAGAATTTTAAGAACTTTTCTTCTCTATCTCACTTTTTTCATACAATTTTTATCTACTTTATGTAACGAATCATGTAATTACCTCATTTTTATGCAACAACCGTTGTTTTGTGTAAAATCCTGGATAATGCATGCTTTTACAACAATATAATGAATAATTTCGTTAAAGAAATCTAGGAATTGTAATATTTCCATTTTTTCTACAAAAATATTGCGCTTATATTATTCGTCGCGAAATAAGCGATTATCATGACACTGACGAAAAGATAGAGAAAGAAACGGTATAGCTTTCGACTCGTAAAAATTGTTCGTGATTAAAATAATGGTTAGAGTATTAAGTAATACTTCTTTTCAGTTAAATTTTTGCGATATTGTTTAAAATAAAAATTATGATTGTCGTTTTTGTATGCTTTATTATTCTTAAACTTCTTATTGTTTGTTTGTTTATTTTTTGGTTCCTCATATTTAAGATCTAAAATCTCCCATTCGGTGAAACTTTCCAAATATATGAAAGTTAATTTCTATTTTCAAGCTTCACAAAAATTTCAAATATGTCTGTAGTACTCCTTTTATTTCAAAGTCGAATAGTAAGAATCTAAAAAATATCGATTATTAGAATGCCAATTAACTGCAGAATGTCCAGGCTAAAAGGTATCCAAAGTAATTGCTTAATACATGAATAGTTAAAAATTTCACTCGCATTAAAGAGGGCGACTACTGAAGTTTCTTTGAAGGCTATTGAAGCTCAATATGATCAGCTGTAGAGGCTCTGCAGACGCCCAAATGGAAATCGATCTCTTACCTCTAAGCGACATTAAATTAACTGCTTACTCTGTTTCAGACCACTCAAATTGTCAACATTTTCTGAGAAAAGTGACAAGTTCATGTTTGAAATGTCACTTCGAAATATCGTTCACGCTTGCATATCTCTTTCAATGCTGTTTTTGCAACCGTTTGATAATCGATCTTCTATGTTAAAACCTTATCGTTCTGCTTACAAAAATACACCAAATTTGATTACTTTATTTTTCAGTCATTAATCTTAAGAATGGCATTTCTCTTTCCAATATAGGGCAATATTTCCTACATTTCCATCGTGCAATGAACCATCCGAGGCATGCTCTTCTTTGAATAGCACTTCATTCCTCACCTCACCGTGATTGAATACTTCTCCGTGTACTTCTGCATGCAGTCTCTGCACGCATCCACAGGTTATTTGCACTAAAATTAGCCACTCATTGAAGTACGTGAATTAGTTTTGCTGAGAAAAACGGAAGCAGGATGTGCTTCGTTTTTCTTCACTCATGAATGAAAGTGCTCGGTGCGTCAACCGGAAAGAGAAGGTTTAAAAACAAATCTTAGGGCAGGGCTCCTCGAAAATGTTCCACTCGCGATTTCTTTGCTGTAGAAAAAACTTGTCTATCTCGAGGATATATCTGTGAAAACTACTGTAGTAATAAATGATAAGTAATATAAATGAATAAATGATCAAGCATTAATTAGATAGCGATCATTCAAAAACATATTTTTTCTATGCAACTAAGAATATTTATCATTTAAATATATTTATTAATCTAAAAGAGTATGTGTATGTATCATAATTAATAAATAATTGTTTATTCTTCAGTAGGAAATGCTGCAAAATGCTATGTATACTCTTTTTTAAGGTTTAATTATTGTTTAATAGGTTACTGAAATAATGTTGCAGAATAAATTAAATAGTGCATTAATACTTCTTTTTTTTCAAACTTTCATGAAGTAGATTAAATCTTTTTTTCTTTTTAATTGAATTTTTTGAAAATAGGACTGTTTAGTTTGGGTTGAGTTGTCCTGTTTGTAAACGTGAATTTTTACTATAATTAACTATCAAGAGCCCTTCGGAAAGTATTAATTTTAAACTTGTATATTTTCGGTTTTATCAGTGCCGTTGCAAAGCCCCACCTTCATTTTGGTCTCTTGACCTATGCACCTGTTGCACCTGCCTAATTAAGACACTGTCATGACCCATAATTAAGAAATGCTTGGCATAGGATATTTATCCACAGAGTAGAAAAACTATTGGGATTTTTTTCCCCAAAGGATTTAACTGTTTTACTTTTAAAAGAACCTTGATAGAAATGTTTGTAGAAACCAGATTTAAGGTAGATTTGGAAAATCCCCATGATGTGAAACTTTCAGTTTTACCGCAATTTTTAAAAGAAATTATTCTTATGTATTAATGTCTTTAATGAAAAGAAATTTATCATGAAAATTAAGTATTAAAGACAGTTTATATTATTAAAATATTTAAAACTAATAAAAATTAGCATTACGAAATGATTTGAATTTTTCTCCAGATTAATGTCTTTTTGACAAACATTTCTCCAGTGTCTTTTCCATCAAGGCCTTTTATTTTTAAATTGTTTCTATTTGATTGGTTTCTATATATAATATAAAAACGAAACATTTTTAAAGATATTATTTAGAAAGTTACGAAAAATAACGTTTATTGATGTTCAGCTTTTTTTAAAAATGAAAAAATTACTTTCTTTTCTGTCTAACCTTTTAGCATCAAAATTATTGTTTTTCTTTACATCATTTGAATTTCTATGTCGTTTGAATAGCTCATATTTGCTTAATTTTATCCCTTCATCTTTTTATTACATTCTGAATGATACTATTTGACAATAAAATTTTCCTTCTAATTTCGGATGCTTCACAGTTATGACCTTGAAATGTTTCATATCATTTTTTTTATTAAAACATATTTTTTACATTTTCGTGAAACTCGTCAGAAATGTTCACATCCATTTTACATTAATATTGAAAAAAAATTATTTTTATGTATAAAGCGTTGTTCTGCAAAATTGAAACGGTAGTACATATGCGTGAGTGCAACAATAGAATGTTAGTTGTAATTGGAAGATATTGATGAAAACAGGTTTCACATTGAAATAGCTGAATGAGATTGTATTTTTCCCACTGACTGTCCTAATCGATGACTGCATCTAGTACCTGTTAGATGATGAATGAGTCTGCAGTATCATTTTACCGGGAAGTCTCCTTGATTTTCTTCTGTTATCTGTCGTCTGAAATGACGCAAAAGTTTTTCGAAATACCTTGTCGTTTCACCTAATGAGGTCAATTGTTTGTTATTTAGATGTTTATTGCAATAATTTATTTGTTATATCTAAATATTTTTTGAACTATTAGTTACTAATCATGGACTTTTATTGTTTTTAGATTTTCCCTTCGAATTTCAGCTATTAATTTTAATGTGACATTTGATAAAGTTCTACTAATTGTCAATTTGATTTAGAGGAAAAATTTTAATTATTCTCAGTATACGAGTAAATAAATTATTTCAAGTTGATATATAGATACAAAAATTCCGAAGTTAATATTTAAAAATATTTTTCAACTTGCTGGTGTAATTTCTTGTAAAATTTTTGCAAAGTTTTTTTTTTGTTAAATGAAAGACAGTTTTAGGTTTTAAAATAATTAATTGATTTTTGAAAGTTTTGAAGAAAATGTTCCTTCAGTCAAATGTTCCTTAATCTTTAGAAATATATTATTACACATTGAAATCAATAAAATAAAATGGCGCAACCAAGCCAAATCCAACTCTTTTAACATAAAAGAACTTTATGTAATGAAATATCTATCCTGGAATTTAAAAAATAAATAATCATCATAATAAAACATATATTTTTTTTTATTGAAAAAGGAATTACTATAGGTATTTAAGCTATATTTGCAAAACTTTTTTCGCCTCCACAGTATTAGAACAGATTTAATAAATTTTTATAGCAATAAATCATTTGTTGAAAGAATTTTTTTTTAAAATTACGGAATTTTCTAAACAGTAGGGAAGGGGGAAGTTTTAAGCAGGCCATTCACATCTCTTCCAAAATGGAATTTTTGGAGCACAGAAAGGAAGAAGCAGTCGTCAGTTTTAACCAGCGGGAATGGTCTCCCGTAGGCTTTCTCGTATACTCCTAACACAGGTAGAGAAAAAATAAGCTAAAAGGCAGTAAAACGAACAAAAACCCCTATCGCAGTGGAGGAAAAAAATAAACGAAACGTTATACCACGATTTCCGAAGGTCGACCAACGCGGAATTGGAATTAGAAGCCGGATTGATTACCAATAGGGCTGGGTGTAAGATTAAAAAAAAAAAACGAAATTTGCAATTTGAACACCTTTTTTCAACCGATTGACACAAAAATTGGACACAAATCTACCATTAAGCTAAGAAGGCCACATACCAAATTTCATTTAAAAATAATTTTTTAAGGAAGTTATTGCGTTCAAAAGTATGCAATTATACAGACAGACACAGAGTCAACCTTTTGACGGATTTGGTCCAAAATTTGATACAAACCTACATTCCTAATGATAAAAATGTGTACCAAATATTATCCACCTAGCTATTTAAGTTTGTGAGTTATCGTGTTCACATGACACGGACAGACAGACTTCCAGTGGACGGATTTTGTCCAAAATTTGATAGAAACCTAGAAATTATATGTAAAGACCACATGCCAAATTTCACCCCTGTAGCTTTAATAGTTTTTGAGTTATTGTGTTCACAGACACGCAGACAGAGATAATTCCACAATTGTGTTTTTCGGACTCAGGAGGTCTGAAACGTGGAGATTCGTCGAAAGCTCGAATTCGAATTTTTTGACAATTACAATACTTTCTCTTTGTATACTTCGTATACGAGAAAGTAAAAAACCGATGGAAACTGGCATAGCGGAATGGCAATGCTGGAATTCAAACGAACTCAAAATCCAACACTTCATGCGCCGACTTCGATTTGGGGTCTCGATGCGAGGGTAGCGGCACATCAAAGCATCTGCCTACATTGAGACCTCGCGTCGAGGGTAGAAATGAAACTCGAAATCTCTCCACTTAAGGGAAGAGGAGGGGTGGGTAGAATTCTGCGACTTTGAACCTTGTCTCAAAACAAACTTTGGAACATCCGTGAATGACGTGCCTCATTTTTCGACTTGATGGACGGAAAAAACCAGTCTTGGGACAAATGGAATTGAATGGACTACATATGAATGCCCAACTTGTTTTTTTCCTGTCTGGGATCCAGATTTTTTATTGAATAATAGTTTCCCTACTTTCTCATTTCAAATCTGTCATTTTTGGTGAAAGTTTCGTAAAATAATAATAAAAAAACATGTTCTAAAATAAAATAAAGAATTTTCTCTTCCTATTTATCAGTCTCCTGAATTCCTGATGTTCGTTGAATGTATTTATATTCTTATTACCTAGAACAATAAATGCGGTGGCGTGTATATGATTAATTTCCTGTTTATCCTTACTTGCGCTAGGTCTTATCAGTCAGCTTTAAAGATAGAATCTCTATTATATTAAGAAAAGCTGTACGCAAGAAATTTTCTATACCCGCGAAGAGTCCTTGTTAGTTTAAATTTATTTTTTCTTCCGTCTGGAAGAAAGTTATTTTTCTTTCCCTTCATTTCATTGTTTAATGAAGCAGATTGCTAAATTTTCCTTCTCGGATATTTATGGTTTCATAGTTCAAGAAAAGATACGAAGTGTCTCGGCGTAATCACACAGAGAATAGTTGAGATCTTGCTCTGGATTTATAATACATATTTTTTTCACGCTTCTTGAATTTCGACCGATTTTTATTCAAGGTGAAGGAATTCTCACACGTATGTTTATTCACAGAACACCTTCTAGAAGATTACGATATGAATCTGATATAAATTTGTATTATTTCTACTTTGTTAAATTGTCTTAGAGATTCGAGGTTAAAAGTGAAAATACAAAATTGTATTATTTTCTTGAATTCTATATTTTTCCAGATATTTGAAGTGTTCTATTTTTTAGCAGTTTTATTATTGTAATGTTGACGGTCAGATGGAGTGAAACTAGAATTACCCAAACGCAATTTTTTTAGAGATTAAATTTTAAAATAAGATAAAATTGCCTTCTGTATTGCAGTAGTTCTTAATATTTTAAATTTTTTCATTGAATTATTTCATTTTACATGTCTTGAATAACGCCCACTTCTCTGAATCATGCAATTCAGTCTCAAAGCTAAATATCAAAACTCCTAGAGTTTTTTTTCGATTCTTTGGATCCGTAAGTAGATTTTTTGAGAAAAATTATTTGAGTATTTCTTTTAGTGGTGCGTTTACGGTTGCAAATACAATATTCTATTTTCAAACAAATCGAATTTTAAAATTAATTAAAATTCTATAATTCCACATTGATGAATATTTTGTTGACTTATGCAACATTTGTAGACTTGTTTTGAGTAGTACAAGTTGAATGAATATTGTGTTTTCTACAAATTTTGCTTTCATGTGTTATACTGGGCTTTATAGGTCGGGGTTTAGGTCGATTCCTTTGAAAATTTTATTTTACCTTCCTCAGAGTATTCTGAAAAATGTATATTCTTTAAAATGATTGGATTGTGTTGATAAATTGGTTGCATTTTCTATGTTGGATATAATTTGTGTTTTTTGGTTGAAAATACACATTTGAAATCGATTTTTGAAAATTTATCTCGGTATGTCTGGAAATTTCGCCGTTATACTGTATTATAAATTTTTATCTGAAATTGCATGTAGATACAGCAGGCTATTGTGCATCTGTTCTCAATATTTTCATGTTTACGTGCAGACTACATTTTATGAATTTAGATTTTGAACGGTGATAAGAAAAGAGTTGAAACACATTTTAAGCGAGATTTTTCAAATAATACGACATAAAACTTCACAATGTATTATAGCTGTGACCGCTGGAAAACTGAATTCTGTTGTCATACTTAGTGCAGAAACGATTGTTATTTCGTTAGTGGTATGGAAAAAAGTAACTTTTTTCGGAAGATATTGTGCTTCATGAGCTTCAGTAGCCCTTCTCTTTCTTTGGCCAACAATTAGTATGTAAGTGAGTTTGGAAATTATATTATTTTATATACATTTAAATTAAATTCTTTATAACTACACATCCTCCATTTCTAAGTATCACTCGACTTTATAATCTATCTTAACTTCCTAATATTTTTTGCTTACTTGTAGAGGTGTGGCTTACTTCTTGTGAGTTAATTGAAGAACATTTTGATTTTCATCAAACTTTTTGATACAGACGCTAAACAGTCAATTAATGGAATACCATCCGTAATAAATATTACCTGCCTGAATCGTCGATATTTGTTTAAGCCTGGCAAGTTGTGCTTCGTGATATATTTCTTATTTTTAACTTCCTTGCTTTTCGTCAGAGCTGTAAAAACATGTTTTTTTTAGGTTCTTAATCCGATTTATGCCGAGTGAATAATAAGTAGTTTCTTAAAGTTAGCACAGTTAACGGAATGTTTTGAATAAGCAACGAGCTCGATCAATAGAGTAGAAAAATGTGAAATTAAATTACCGTGAAATAATCCCAAGAAAAGTACTAAACAAAAAAATTCCTTTCCTAGTTAGAATTTAGGTAAGATTTTGATATTGTCGTTTTTTTCGTGAGGAAATAAATATGCCACGGTTTTTTTTCCTTCTTCCAGTGTTTATCGTAAAAAGAAAGAGGCAGACGATAACGAAAGCGCATGTGCATTTGCTGTGTTGACATCTACGTAACTTCCTGCCGGCATTTCGTCCTTCATGATCTTGTAAATGGAGTAAAAACTGTGTTGGGAAGACCACAGTCAATGTGTACTTGCGTATTATTATTTTTCGTGAAACATAAAGTTGCCTTTTACATTGGATATAGAGCTTCTACTTTTCAAAAAATTTTAAGGAAAAGTTATGAAAAATTCCAAATGGGTTGGTGCAAAAGTTGTTTTTACAGTCCCGGGGTGATAAAAATTAGAAAGCGCAACAAATATCCTAATATTTTTGTTCATATGTAATTTAAGTTTTAAGAAAGCTATTCAATACGTTCTACTAAAGTAGTTTTACTATTTAACTCTCATTTTTCAATGAATATTAGACGAAAGTCCCCTCCCTGGACGTCCCTACACATGAAATTCAAAATAATATTTACTGACACTCAAGCAATTTTTTAAAAAATTGAATTTTTTTCAGTATTAACTAGTTTAAAGTCTCTAGTTGAGGACTAACCTAACATCTTTTTTCAAAATTATTTTTACTTAGTAATTAATTTTTACATTTTGTCTCCAGTCAAATACGTCTCCCTCCGTGGACAAAGAAAATAACTTAAAAAATATCAGAAATGGCAGTTCATGTGAAATCATCATGAAAGAGTTTATAAAAGAGGCAGACAATTTGTTCTTTAAGGAAAAATTTTCGTTCTATTGCGAATTTATTGAGTTATTCCAATTTCTTAGTTCCATTTAGAGCTTGGTAAAGTTTTCAGCGTCCACTCTGTGGACATCATAAATAAGTTAAGAAAAATTTAATTTATAATTAAAATAGAAAATTTTGATAGGTTTAGTATCGAATTTGATAAAAATAAGTGTACCACTTTTAACCGCGTAAAAACCAAAGCACCTAAAAATTCAAAAATTTAGTTTTTGTCTTCTCCGTGGACACAGCATCTCCACAGAGAGGATGGCATTGTCAATGAAAGAGACAAAATCTCAAAAATTATGATACAGTTAAATTTAAAGTTTTTTGGTCGATAATTTTTATGAAATTTAGTGATTTTCTTCTGTATTTTTTAAAAAATTAAAATTATATTCTCGAAAAGAATTAAGGTAAACAATTCTTATAGAATATTTAAAATATTAAAGCTTCAGTAATGTATGAAAACATTTTAATAGCTAAATTTATTTTTAGAAAAAATGAGAATATCAAAAAATAAAAAGACAAAGCAGTCAGATGCTCAAACTCAGAAGAGAGGAGAGTAGAAAAAACTTAATATGAAACTTACTAGATTGTTTATTAATAAATAAATATATGATATTCCTTAATCTAGTATATAATTGATTACTTTCCTGCAAAATGTGGACTTTCATTTATTTGAAATTGTTTCTAAATATTATTTAACTAATGCACAGTCAGTGCCATTATTTAAAAAGTGCTATTTATTTTAAAATCTTAAGTTTTCTTGCGCTGGTTTTTAATAACTAATTTTATTGTTTAATTATAAGAAATAAACCTGTACCAAATCTGCTCAATAATTAGTCAGCTGTGCTTGCGTTTAAAATGTAAAAGTTCCGTTGATGTTTCCTTCATAGATAGGTCAAAAATTTTAAAACTTAAAAAAAAAGCCCAGTGAAAAATACAATATAAAAGTTGACCACTAATATAAGGTTATTTATTAAGCTTAAATGGAAACATCCATGCAATTTAAGATTTTTTACATACTTTTGTAATTTTTCTTTTTTTAGCTATTTGTACCTTTAAAATGAGAATGACCCAAATGAAAAAATTTGTTTTTCATTAGATTTTAGATATTTTTTGGTAAAAATTGATTGTTTTTATTGGATCATTGTCAATAGCTAAATGTATTTAAAAGAAGTTCTAAGCTTAAATTTGGCCGATCAATTATTTAATAATCATCATGTTCCTCGCCATTTTATTATAATTCATTTAAAATTATTTCGAAACTTAGATATCAACATGAAATTTTGATAAATTGTCACTAATAGGTATGTTTGTATTTTTACAAAATTTAACTACTGATATCTTAAATTTTGTTAGTTAATCAAAATTTCATTACATAAATGAGTTTTCTACAGGTTCTTCATACATTTGTGCTTTTTTTATTATAGTCATGCTTAAAACAAGCTACTTGTGTGTGTGTTTTTCATGTTTTGCATTGAAAAACCGTAAATCAAAGGATGAATTATTTTTATTCACGTGAAAACATTTCGAATTACTTTAAGTATTATATTAAAACACGTATGAATTTTTTTAAAAAAAAGATGCTACGGGTGATGATGTCTGCGATTTATAATGATATTTATTTTTACAGTATCAGAAAGTGTGTAAACTTCCATATGCATTTTGAGTTAATTTTTTTTAAAGATAGGTCCTGAATTTGATATAATTTATCAATTAATCGTAATAATAGAGGATGAGAAATACAAATAATAATCTTCGTCAATATGCAGTGATCGTTAAAAAAAAAAAAATTCATCAGATCCAATTTACGTTGATGAAAGGGGGAAAAAATGTCCTTTGGGTTCTTTTCACATGTCGTATGCCAATTAATTTTTTTTGAAGATAACAGATGCTATTGTGCTTCATAAGATCTTTTTTTTTTTTTACCGAAATTATTTAGTGATAAAAGCGTTGGATTAAAAAAAAAGTTTGATGTATCGGGCTATTTTAAAGTCAACAAACAAACAAATTTTAAACGTACCTCATAATTTATTCGAATACTTTCCTAGTATAACAAAAGGCTTCTTTTTTTAAAAATCAACACTTCAAATAACATATTTAAAAGAGAAATAAATATGTCTATTGATTTTCTGCCCAATTTATTATTCAGTACATATTATAATTATTTTCGATGTACAAAATATAATTACGGTTTAATCTACGCGTGGTTCAATAAGTCCCTCCAGGACCCATTAAACCGTGGCATTAAAATTTCATCAATCAATCAATCAACCGCACAATGCGGCGCGCACGCTCACTTTCTCCAGCTTTTCCTCCTCCAATCCACACCCTGGTGGCCATCGATCGCGCATGCGCTTCTCCTCCACCCCTCTTGACCACGGAAGTGGGCCTGCTCCGACGATTCTCCAGGAAACCCCAAGACACCAACGCAAGAAAACAAATTCACACGATTCACTTCATTCCTCCTCCAACTGCGCCCCTATCCACAAGGGGTACTCCTTTTTTTCCCGAAAATCGTGCGATCGTGCGAAGCCGCCGCAGGTGCAGGCACACGGTTCGATCGTGCCCGCACGCGTTCCACTCACCTATACTCCATCTCCAATCCAGGTGTTATCTCATCTCAGAGATAGGCGACAGTGCGATATGAGCGCGCTCGGTATCATCTCGTACGACTTCCTAGTATGCTCCGTGTGTGTTGTGGTAGTGGGACTTCTGACTCTGTTCCTGCTCATGGTGTGTATGCTGAGCGTGGCGGTCAACGAGCACCGCAGTCGCCTCTAGCCGACAGTCCGACGATGGACAGACCGCGCTCCCCATGGAGGCGGTCGATCTTCCTCAAGCAGGAGGAGAGGGGGCACAGCATTGCGGACGGACTGGACGTCTGCTCCCCCCGACAGTATGACCGGCACATCAAGAGAATTAAAGGTCAGTCTTGTCATGGAGACTAATTTATAGTACCGTTATGTTGTGTGAGAGTCGCTCTTAATGGTGAGTCGACCGCACGAAGTTATGAAACATTACGTAATGCACTGTTTGAAGTAACGACACTTAACGCACAATCCAGGCAGCTAGCGAAATTTGTGCCAATATTTATTATGTGTTATTTATAGTCTAGTCATATATTTATTCGTGAACTGTACGGAAGTGAAAATTAATTGACTAGAAGTACAAATAATTTACTCTCGTCTGTCAACATGTGCGCTGTGACATTCTGGCAGTATTTCTTTCTATATTATTCAAGAGATTCGTCAAAATTCAGCTACACACAGTGCTTTCTTTGACAGCGTAAAGGACTAAACATTTAGAATGACATTTGGCAGCTTTGTTTATGTAAAATGAAACACAATCGTCTAAAGAAGAGAAAGTGAAATCGATTCACCATATGTTGAATAATTGTCAATCAAGAGCAACTTAGGAAATCTTTTTTCGAACAATGCAATGAGATTAATTGGTTGAAAATGAAATAATAATTCTATAATATAGTCAGATTAGATTATATAATAATAAACATAAACTGCGTACTAGGACACTTAATAAAACAGCAAAAAGCATCAGTCATGCATTTACACATTTTTAAAAAAACATTTATTCACTTAATATTTTTGCATACAGTAAATGCAAATTAAATAAACAAATCTCAAACCGAATTTGAAAATTTTAAACCACCTTTTAAGATTTTTTAATATTTTTGCACATGTTTAATTCGATCCATATTTATATACAATTATACATTTGTTTACTGTTATCTGGTTTACATCTCAGGATCTCTTCATACTTAGAATAAGTGCATTTCAAGCAAAATTTTGAAGAGGAAATTATCTGATAAAAAAATTTTTAGTATCTAAGATTGATCTTTACTCTCTGGAATGAGACATTTATTTATTCATTTGATTTTCTGCTAGATGAAATTCGTTCTTCCATTATAAAGAGAGTAATCTAATGTCTTTCTAATAATAATTTTTTAGGCCACTAAGCAGTTTCTTCAGCTAAAATGCAAAAAGCATTTCTATAAAGATATGTTGTAACAATTTATTTATTCTAAATGTTAGGCAATAGATTTTCGGGTTTTAAAATGTTTTTATAACATGAAATAAATTTAATCAAGAAACAATAGTTTTTAAATATAGAAAATGTGATAATTACTGTTCTTCCAGAAAAAATAAATATAAATAGGTTTAGGTGCAGTCAGTAAGAATTGCTGTTATCTGTTAAAAAATGTAATAGACTAAATCCTTAGATGTAGACTAAAACACAAATTTGATGTATAGTTCGGGATGAGAAATCATGTAGGAGAATGCGATTTAATTTTATATTATTTTATGAATATTGTAATATTGTTTGTTCCTTTCCACAAGTAGATTTTTTAATCTTTACATAATACGTGCCAATAAAAAATTCTTAATTAGTATTTCTTAGAATTAGATTTTATTGTGTCAGCCAAATCATTATCCCTATTTGCATACACTTTCTTAGATACTATGATTCTACTTTATACATACATATTATTATTGTATAAGAATAAAATGTTAATCCCTAATTTAGTTGCAAAATTAAACACAATATGATTCTTAAGTTTAAAATTAAATATATCCTTTCATTTGCAGCATGATAGTCTAAAAGTTACAAGACTTTGTTGTTCTTCATACACTGCTAATTATGGTAAAAAAAATTTAAAATGTTCAAACTGACATTTTGATTTTATTTATTTTATTTTATCTTTTAAAATAATTAATTGATACATAAAATCTCTTAAATCTGGATTATTTATTTAAAGTTAAATGACACAAACAAGTATGCTATTTAGTAGAAAGAAAAATTCAGGTGGAAGAAAATAATAGTCTGTGTGCATTTAAATCTAATATCAATATTATGACAATCAAATTATATTAAAATTAAATGCAGATATAAATAAAAGCCGATTTCAGAATTTATTCATATTTTAAGTAGAACTATGAAATGTGGGGAATAAATAGTGAAAATACAAAAAAAAATTAGTTTTCCTATTTGGTTAACTAATAAGTTTCTTGAAGCTGTAATTTTAAAAATATGTCGCAAATAAAGAAAAAAACTATCTTCCATCTATCTCGCTAAGTTTTGATTTTTTAAATATATTCGAAAAAATTTCAAATCTCAAAAAATCATTCTCTCCCAAAATTTAATTTATATTATAATTCCAAATATTGCAGGGTTTTTATAACTAATTTTTTTGCTTTTTACCATCACCAACCATTATTGTTCTTTCGTTGTGCGTTTATTTTTGTTTCTTAATAAACCCGAAATAATTTCTTTTTCAAAAGCTTTTTTCTTTCGAACTTCACTTTCCTTTATACATGCCATTAATTCTTTTATGTGTATGTTTTTGCCCCCATAGAAGTTGTGTTTAAACCCTTATTAAATTCTCCAGGCCTTTTTAAAAATTTTAGAAATTTTTTAAATTATAGTTTTTTTTAAGCAAATTCATTTAATTTTTTGAAAATAATTATTAGTTTCCTCAATCAATAGATAATTAGAGTGCAAAATACTTTCTTGGTTAATTTTTTTCTGTGAGCTGCACTAAAATGGATAGAAGTGTTACTGAGATGAATATTTAATATATATTTTTTTGCAAAAGATTAAAGAAAACCAATTTGGTATTATTTAACATGCTGCGATGTTAATAAAATGATACTGCAAGAAATTAAATATTGTATTTGTTTTTATATTTTAGTTTATAGTATCTCTAATTTTTATCAAATAATAATAATTAGCATAGTTACCTTACACTGCTTAATTTTTTTATTTAAAAAATATATACCTGTAAATCTATATAAATGAATGTAAAACATTTGGGAAAAGTAATTTTAAAAATTCATTCTCAATTTAATTTTTAAATAAAATTAACTAATTAAAAGCACTTTAATTACTTAATTAAGGTTACTTATTAAGGACTTCCCTCTTGAAGTCAAAAATTCAATAAATAAATTATTTTATTAATTAGTTATTAAATTTTTCAAAAGTTGTTTAAATAAAACTAAAAGTTAATGTTGCAAAAATGAATCATTGCTCAATGTTTGGTTACTTAATTATTCAAATCTCAGTATCTAATAATTTATGCAACTTTTTCTGAATTTAATTTTTCCAATTTTCTATTTTATTTTTGGTGAACCAATTTCAGCTTGAATGACTGTTTTCTTCCCTATAAATTTGACACTCTTAAGTCTTCTACTGTTTCGAAAGAAATCCGATTATTTTGATGTATAGTGTGAGATTTCCCAGAAAGCCGCGGTATTTTTTTCTTTTCTAATTGCTGAGTAGTGCTTGTACGTCTTTCTGTAACAGGAATGACCTCCAACTGTTCAAACAGTGCGTAAAATTCCCGAAGATTCTTGCAACGTTGTATTTCCTGAAAAGATTTTCCTTTTAGTAAACATGCTAGATTTTTATACCTGGAAATAGGATTTTTATGCCTGGAATCTTACAATTTTCCTAATTAACTTGAAATTTTCTGGAATTTTCCTTTTCTATTTAAAGATATAACTGAACAGTATTATTATCAAATTCTTAAAGTTCCGAATGATAGTAAATATATAATTGATTGTATAAAACATTAAGTCAGGTAGTAATTTTTCTTTTTTCTTTCGTCAGTCCACAGCACTGGCGCAATTTTTCCAACACTGTTCTTATTAAAAAAAGAAAGTTACATACATACGATGCTTTAGCTACTAATTGACACTTTTTATAAGAGATTATTTCTTCAAATAACATTCACTGTCCTATTTCTGTAAAGTAATTTTTTTTACAACTTCTCTTATATTATTATATTTTACTAATGTTTCATTTTTAAATGAAAATTTTTATCAATTAATAACGTTTTTAAGCAACACTTTTCGTCTTACGATAGAAACACTGATATTTCAAACTAATTCGTGTTGTGAGAAAAACGTGCTACTTGTTTTGCTCAGTCATTATATTTAACTACTTTCCTTTAGACATTTTGAGAATGATGGTTAGTGCAAAACGGATCACATGCGTGTAGATGTTCTTCTGAAGGCAAATTCTGACTGCGGAAATTATAATAAATTTAATAAAAACATTTTTTATAAAACACACTTTTATTAGTTTACTAAAAAGTAAAGTTGTTTTTTATTTTTCTTATTTCCTACTTTTTAGTCTTTGATCTATAATTCATTATTATAAATACAGTAGAACCCCGCTAATCCGAAATTCCGGTTAATCCGAACCGATTTTATTTTCGAAAATTATATGTAATTGAAAAGATTACCTGAAAAAATTTAATTATACATACTAAAAACAAAAAAGTACTTTTTCAGCATGCATAATTTTGTACACATTGAAGAAACTAATGCAATTCGCCGCAAGATAAGGTCACTTCACACAGGAGCACATCCATTATTCTAATGAAAAGGGGAGACATTCTCTTTCTATTGCTTTTGAATAAAAGAATTCAAGAGATAGTAGTACTGAGTACTTATAACTTACATTTTTTTACCACACATCTTTTTCTTTTCTATTTTTATCGGAATTTCGGATAACCCGAATTTTTTGTAATCCGAACAGGCATCGGTCCCAATTAGTTCGGATTAGCGGGGTTCTACTGTATTATGGAATCTTGAAATCAATTTTTTTCCCAAATTCACTACCAGACGACGACGCGAGTGCGAAACCAAAATTTAATTATACAAACCGATTAACTGATGAACCTGAAAATATTAAAATAGTGAATTGTCATCAATGACACGCAAGTATACGAAAATTTAGAACTGTAGAATTTTAGAAAGTGAATAAAAAATCGATTTCAAAATTTCATCTTTGCAGTGAAACAATTTAAAATAAATAAAAGTGTTTTCAAACAGGCACGAAATTCAAAAATTTTTCGTGTCTTTTCTCCAATCCGGAAATGCTACATCAAAATATAGACGAGTTAATTATTAATTCTTTGCAATTAGCCTAATAACAATTCGTCATTTTGACACTTTGCCATGCGCCAGTTTCACGTGAAAGGTTAATTTGTTTACTGTTACGACACAGGAAATACATTATGCCATGATTATATTCATTACACGTATGTTGAACTGCGTTCAACGGAATTTTCTTTTTTTTCCACATAATTCTGAAAACCCGTGTGTCATGTTTTCAAAACTTTATTAAAAGCACATGCTAAAATTATTCTGGCTTTATTTGAGCGAATAATATTACTTAATTACACTGGTAATGAAAATATTCTTATGGCTGAGTTATATTCTTAAAACTATTAAGAATACTCTGTTGCTTATATTCAATTCCATTATAATGTATTTGAAAACTAAATGTTGATACTTCGGACTAAAATACTACTTAGTATCAAAAAAACGGATTGCTTGATTGAACTAATACGGATTGAACTAATTTAAATTTTTAATTGTTAATCAAAACAAAAAATATTTAATCACTAGATTACAATTTATTTGATACATTTGAAAAAAGGCCGATAATGTGCGATTAATTCGATATTTTATTTCATTCAACCGATACTAAGTAGAATTTTTTGTATATGTTAACGAAGTATTCTAATTAAGATATTTTTCTTTAATGTAGTACTAATAGTACAGTACTTCCTTTAAAAAATACTACACTGTCAGTTGTAATTGAATTTGCTGAATAATCTATATAGTAGGTTTATAATTAAAATAAAGTATCTAAATTCATTGTATTACCCGGGTGAAGTCTTTAGCAAATTTATGAAAATTAACATTTATAACAATATGTATATAAAAACTATGTGAAATAACTTTAAACGCAAAAATATTAGTCTATCACTGAAATATAAATCCATTTTTTCCCCCAAACCACCTGATGAGCAACTATTTCTCCGCTTATTATGCCTGTTTTGTAAGAAGTCTGTGTTTCAAGCGATTCCACTCGCTGAAAAGTATACATAACCGTTTCCTTTGGATTTTTATTTCTTGTTTCTAATAAATTTAATAATATTTACGGAAGAATGCCTCGTGTCAGTACATCCAAGGCTCTACCCAAGCAACAATAGATCTGATGCAACGAATTGCCTTTGTCATCTACAGCACTTGTCTGTCTTTAAAGGTCGATCCATTTATTCTTATGACACAGGGAAAATTATGCCGCATAGGTATTCATGACACGTTTGCGATTTACATAAAATATGTGCCTTTTTCGTATGCTTTTTAGTTTTACTTGCGGCTGTCAAGTTCGGGAAATTTTGTTTTCTTCGAGAGAATGATATTCTGTAGTTTTTGTTTTGATTTAGAAGGACAGAAAATGAATTCCAACTGTGCATGAAAGTAGCAATGTTTCTCTTTCTTACTTTCCAGCTGATATTAATATTTTGTCTTAGTAAAAATCGAAACATTGCCATTAAATCCCATTAAAATGATTTAAATATAGTTTAAGAATTTGTTCTGTTACTGTAAACGCAAAATATGATATTACAACACCTTTAAACTTTAAAGAGACTACAATTTGATGTCAAATATTTGCAAAAATATATGCCATTATTAATCTTGGGAGGAAAAATTAAATTTCCTTTTTTACCATATTAGCCTTTTATTGCATCTTTTTATTAAAACAATTTGGAAAACAGAACTTATCGTTTATTTTATAAGAGGAAAAAATCATTTAAATTGAAGCTTACATTATTAGAGATTTTTTCAAAATAAAACTCATGATTTTTAAAAAATATTATTGAAATTATTCGAGAATTTCTCAATTGTCTAAAGATTGTTATTGAACTGAAACAGTATCCCTTGCTTATTATTCTGTTAATAAGCAAGGGATAACTTAGTCTTATTTAATTAACTTATATAATTTAATTAACTTATATAACTTAGTCTGATTTAACTTGGTCTTTCTCAACAGCCAGAAACGAGTTGATAATGAAAAACACGAATAAGTTTAAACGTTTGTTACTTTTATTTGCAGCTCTTTTTTTCGCTCGATTTTAATTTAATTTTTTGTCAAGTGGGTATGCTGAATGATTTAACATTTACTAAATTATGAAATGTACTCCACTGCTTTCATCATTTTACTTTTCATATTATTATTATTTCTTCTTTTTTGCATTTTTTTCTCTTTATTCTGTTATTATAATTATCTTCGCAAATCTGAAAAAATTGAAGAAATAATTATTGCGTATTAGGTGTGCCAATCTAGTGGAAGGAAGGGAGGCATATAGATACAATATTCGCGTAGTAAGTTCGATTGCTCCGGTATTGAGAAAGGCACCTGACAGAAAGATTATATTAAATCTCTACTATGATTGTTACGATCTAAATTATATAGTTTGGAAAGATAAGCTAACTTTCAGTGTTTGGTTATTAATTAGGGGCCTGGCAGAAGCTTCTTGACTTCTGAACTGGAGGGTTGAGGATTCGGGATCGGATTCCACCAAAGGAATGTGTGTGACTTGGTGTTTGTTAAACCCGCCGAGATCAAGTCCTACCACTGGTGTAGTGCAGTGGTGCGCAAACTATTTTCATTTCCGACCACCTCACTGTGTGTATGATTTTTTCGCGACCCCTCTGGAAGTCGCGACCTCGTATTTTGAAGAAAAGTTTTATATCTTTTATTGTCAAATAAATTTCTTTGTTGTTGTTGTTGATGATGATGATCCCCGAATTGGAAAGAATATGATCAGGTGTGGCGTGTTCTGCAGTACATTTTGGGCAGATCTCAAAACACTTATAATTATCAGAGAAAATAAATTTCTTTGAATTTAGCGACCCACAAAAAGTTTCTCTCGCGACCCACGGTTTCTCGCGATCACGATTCCCGGCCCAGGTGTCATCCTCATCAACTGACCAAAATTCAAAATTGCGAATGTCGTCTTGAAATAACACACGAGTAGTTTCAAAACAGGACTTTAATTTACCTAAGAGGAGTATTAATTCTTATAAAAAACGATTATTAATAATTCTCCATTAAAATTCTTTTAAAATAGAAAAAATAGAAAATTTACCGCTTTGGTTCGGTTTCTTGAACGTATATCTCTTATCAAATGAGAATTAAGCTTTTGTAAAGATCACTTTCTCTTTCTGGCAGTTTCACTAGCGATATGAATTCCAAAAACATATTTTATGTTTTTTGACAAGTGTGTATGATAAGGTTTTAGTGACATGCTTGCAGTGAAATCCACCTTTGTCGCATGGCTTGGTTGTCAAGGGCGTTCAGCCTGTATGGAAGTATACCTCACTGACACAATTTATCACTTCCTGTCATTCAAAGTGTTCTATATCCGGTCGCTATGATATGAAATGGACTGCCTGCATTTTTTCATTATTTGTTTTTAATTGGTTTCATTGAGAAATTATAGTTTTGTTAATGTTCTCAGATAAATTTTGCATTGAAATTTTCTTCTCCCACTGAAATATAGCTATGAAACAACTTATCAATGTCAATATTTATAATTGTTGCTTATTATTTTTGTTGTTGTAATTTTTAATACCGCTGTTGTAATTTTTACTTCCAGGTTTTGGGTCTGCCTTGTATAAATAAAAATGCACATTTTTGCCTTTTCTTATTATTGTTCCTGAAATTTAAATTGACCTTTGCTAATTTCTCATATACGATTTGCAAGCTTTAAGTAATAATTCGGAAATATTTTAAAGAGAAAATAGAGGATGGCGTTTTGCAGGCATAGCCTGGTTTCAATTAGAGATCAAATTTGTACTTGGAATGTCTGGCTAAGGCTGGATTTTTGTTTGATACCCCAACCTTGAAACTTGACTGTTTGTTGAGAAAATTAATTTTGAATGTTTTCAAGTTTATTGATAGAACCTACACAATTAATGTCTTAAGTCTTAAAAAGCATTACTTGTTGATTTGATATTCATTTTTTATGACCCTAAATCACAATTTAAAAAAGTTTTCAGGTTTTAAGTGTTAAAAGCCTTGTTTAAAACAAAATATTCTGTTACTAAAAACTGATACAATTTTTACTCCAGTTGCAAAACCTGAGGTTTCAGAAAAGGGAAGTTAGTTATAAAAATAATTTATGACATTTTCAGATGTTAGTTTATTTTTCATGCCTCAAGTTGTTGTCGCCGGAGTAATGTCCGAAGCAATCATTATAATTTTGTAAAATTGATTTCAGTAATTTCAAATGCAAGCTAATCAAAACAGATCCAACTTTTTTTCATACCTAATATTAGAATGCCTATATACCTAATTAATAGAAGTAAAAATTGTTCGGGATTGTTTTTATCTATGTAAAAATGGGCATCGGTGTGATGCATATAATTATTATAAAATCTTATGAGTGTTGTTCTCCTTATTTCCGTCCTTTCATCTAAAATATTATATTTCCTTTTAAAATAATTTATGTAAAATTTTAGTATGAATCAACCCATATATATATTTTTTAGTAAAATATTTCACTTTTAAGATTAAACTTTTTAATTTTCCGTGAGTGTTGGTTCTCTCGAATATTGGTTTTTAATTCTTAACTCCCAGTGCTTACTTAATACTTTTTATAAATTTCACAAGAACGTATAAAGATAAAAAAATTATTTATTTATTATTTCAATGAAATTAAACAAACTCGAACTGTCCTTTTTGAGAGGAGCCGTTAAAGTAGATTTTCAAGTGATTTCTCGAAGCTTGAAACAATAGGTCTGTGAAACCTTCAAATTTTAAATCAAAACATTTTTATCAATTTATTTTTATATTATTATTTTTATATTATTTTTTTAAAAAATGTGGCGCAGATATAGCAATTCCTATTGTATGGCATATGTATACTTTAATATGTCACTTACGGATTAGATGAAAATGACAGTTAGCTGATAAAAATTTTAATATTTGCCAAACTATTCTAAAACTGCTGATCAAGGAGTTTTCTCACTCCTTTGCATGGTTATGTAAACAACGGATAAAAGAAACTTGCGATATTTACCTTTGTTTTATAACTTTGAAAGATAAAAGGATGCACTTCAAGATTGCACGAAACCAAATATTTACATAGGAAAACGTGTATTGTAATAGGCCCATTGTTTCGTTTTTATCAAAAAAGGAGTTTGAAGCTTTGTCCGTTATAATCTCTATTAAAATGCTTCTTTCTTTTCTCTTTTCATAAGCAGTATTTTCTGTGTTATCCTGTATCTTAGTCAAAAATTTTCATTTGCTTTACGCTACACAACAACCGATAAAAATGAAACATTTCATTTAACAATTATTCGATAGACAAGACAATTTCAACAATCTCATTAAAGCAAACATAATACACAATTTGCATGCAGAATAGCTATTCATTAAAATTGAATGTATCAGATCGAACTTGTCGTAGCAATGAATATAATTGTTAGTAGCTTATTGTACAAATAATAAATAAAGGAATTGCTAACCGAATAATAATCATTAAAATATCATATTCTGTCTTTTAACTTTTTAAAATTATTTGTATAACTGCACTGTAAAGAATTACCACCGATAACACACATAATTTGTTTTTCAGTTACTGAAGTATCTGTATCTATAGGTTGAATATTATAAAATATTCTAAATAAAATTTAGTGATTTGAAAATGACGAGAAACTTTCAACAAGCATATAACAAATTAAGAATAGTTATCCTTAAAGAATTAATTTCATCAAAAGTACGTATCAAAGAAATAAAAATATGACTTACTTGTAAACAATGATAAAAATAAATGATTTAATAATTCGATACAGTATCTCTTATAATTACCTGTCATTTTTAAGACCGTACAATATTATCTCATAAAGTTATCATTCGACCTATTTTCATCAGAATATTGTGTATTTTTGCTCCGTAATTTTCTTCTGCAGTTAACCGAAACATCGCTTCTTTTCTTTTACATTTCCTTTATTCCATAGATTGATTCTATGTTAGAGCATACTGCTTAATAACTATTTCGCGAAAATATCTGTTCTGTCATACTACTCTAAGCTTAGTTAATGCCTGAGCAACCATGGAACTGTTTGGCGCATATCTCTGAGCGTAAAATCGATGCGGACCCACTGAGTACAAAGCTATAACCTCTCCTGTTGTTTATAGACTCAAGTAATTAAGTCTATTTTCGGAGCTTTGTTTAAGGTTGGACATTCACGACCGCTGTGTAAAATTTATTTACACAAGCTTATCAGGAGTAAATATTTTTCAACTTATATCATGTAAATGAGAGTTTACTTATCTCTAAAGACAATGATG
>BGPR01000154.1:211987-315709 GCA_013235015.1 Araneus ventricosus
TAAAATTATTTGTATAACTGCACTGTAAAGAATTACCACCGATAACACACATAATTTGTTTTTCAGTTACTGAAGTATCTGTATCTATAGGTTGAATATTATAAAATATTCTAAATAAAATTTAGTGATTTGAAAATGACGAGAAACTTTCAACAAGCATATAACAAATTAAGAATAGTTATCCTTAAAGAATTAATTTCATCAAAAGTACGTATCAAAGAAATAAAAATATGACTTACTTGTAAACAATGATAAAAATAAATGATTTAATAATTCGATACAGTATCTCTTATAATTACCTGTCATTTTTAAGACCGTACAATATTATCTCATAAAGTTATCATTCGACCTATTTTCATCAGAATATTGTGTATTTTTGCTCCGTAATTTTCTTCTGCAGTTAACCGAAACATCGCTTCTTTTCTTTTACATTTCCTTTATTCCATAGATTGATTCTATGTTAGAGCATACTGCTTAATAACTATTTCGCGAAAATATCTGTTCTGTCATACTACTCTAAGCTTAGTTAATGCCTGAGCAACCATGGAACTGTTTGGCGCATATCTCTGAGCGTAAAATCGATGCGGACCCACTGAGTACAAAGCTATAACCTCTCCTGTTGTTTATAGACTCAAGTAATTAAGTCTATTTTCGGAGCTTTGTTTAAGGTTGGACATTCACGACCGCTGTGTAAAATTTATTTACACAAGCTTATCAGGAGTAAATATTTTTCAACTTATATCATGTAAATGAGAGTTTACTTATCTCTAAAGACAATGATGAGACGACTCGCTGTCTGACATTCAAAGCGTTTTACTTTCTTGCTGACATTGAGATGATGTTAGACATAGTATGTCATGCATTCATCAAGCACTACAAACTCATCATATCATTTTTACAATAGTTGGGTCTCAATTGGCAGGAGTTCACCCCTCGTCTCACTATAGATGAATCTGTCTCAAAGGAAAACAGACCACTTGAGACCTTTACTTAAAAAATCTCTAACCGTGTCCTGTGCTCAGAAAAGGTTGACACCTTACGTTAGAGTGTCGCAGAGTAAACTGAGTGGAGTGGAAACTGACTTTCTCGCTTAAAGCCAGAAAGAGAGGTTAAAGGTTGAAGGAGGGTCCTCCCCTCTTTGGCGTGTAACTGGCACATAAACCATTGTAGTGGACTATTCAGGATCAGCTCCATGTTACGTATAATACCTCCTTTGATACCTGTGTTGACAGATGTTCCGTCGCAACCAATCGCAACCAACTTTGTTATATCTATGTCATTGTCAACGTATGACAAAAAACTATATATGTGATTTCCAATGATTTGCGCTCTTCCGAAATTTACAGACACGTGGCCGATGTACTCAGAGCCAGGTTCTTTTACCAAGCTTACGAGTTCTTCTATTATGACTTTTCTTCTGCTGTCTCCCATTGATAGAGTCCTGTCTTTTCGTCCATCGAAGTATAAACCAAACTGGTCATGGTCATAATTTTTTTATAACTGACTGAAACGATAGAGTGGTTCATGCCTTTGTTCTCTCACGCCGAATTTTATTCCTGTCAACAACGTTCGAAACATTGCTTTCTTAGATAACGCCCACCTCTTGAAGCGCAGCTGACACGATGGCAGCTCATGCTCTGTCGGAAATACCAAATCAGTCCAATGTTCTAGCTACAGTTGAAAATTTTGTCACTACAGGTGTGACTGTGACGTCGTCAGCGTTTTGGGCTCCGCTTTCAACGATAGCTGATGGTGCAGATAGATCAAAATGCTCGCACATACGCCCTTCAGTTTATATTCATTATTCAAATCCAATGAACTGGAATAAACACCAGTCGGTGTTTTGTTTCTACCCCTCCAGACAGGCCCTCACTGGGTTCAATGTACGACCTCTCTTACTTTTGTGGGGAACTTCGCAACAACCGCTCCACGCCGAGCAAATTCCATCGCTCCTCGCCCAAACCGAACGTCAACATGAAAAACCTGTCATAATTGGCGTGGTGTGGAGCGGAAAGTTGGATATCCAGTATCCATCACTCCATTTGGACTGCCAGGCCATAAAGACAGCGTCTGCTTTCGCACGTGAGAGGGGATGGGGCTTGGGATAAGTGGTTCACCTTGGAAATTGTAGAAGGCGGGGTAGGGGATCGGAGTGACTGGTAGTGGATGGATTTGAGTTTATTGGAGGCATGGAGGACCTGTCTAAATGGATGGACTAAAAAGTGAAACTGCGTGGAGTAAAGCGATCTTGAATGGCCGGCTTTAAAAACACTTCTCTTTCTATGCATTCGGTTGACAAGAGAGGGAAGATGGTTTCAAACATCAAGTTGTGGTTCGATGTACATGCGCAAAGTGGTGGTACCAAGGCTAATAGCTATACATTGTATGGCCAGAACTTTGACTACTTTTCGTAAAATGGATTGAATTAAGGGTTTCGTTCGTTAAGGGTTTGAATTTCATGGTCTTTTCAGAAAATCTGGTCGTTAAATATCAGACTTCTCGATGGTATTTCTCAATGCCCACTTTGAAGAGTACCAAGCAGCTTGATGGCGCTTCTCAAACGTAATTATGATGTTGTGTGTATTAACTTTTTATTGAAAAAAAATTGTCATTTGTTAACAAAAAAAGAAAGAAAAACTAGTTTACGGCTGCAAGAGTTTCTACACCTTAGATACACATCCCTGGGTTTAAACTCAACTTAACTGCTCAGCTGGAGGTTATTAAACCTTCTTTATAACTGTTCATATATCATATTTAAACATTGTTTTCTTTCATTCAGCGAGGTATTTCTTCACAGAAACAACAATTTCTGTTGTTCACTATTCATTAGTTCATGCATAATCCTAAAATTGGCAAAGATGAACTCTTTGAATTGTGATTAAAGAAAAAATTTGAAATTCTAAGGTTTTATCAATCTTACGTTAGCTGAAGTAAGTTATCTGTTCAAGTTAATTAAGGAAATTAAACAATAAATGAATTCTATAAGCATTATTTCTCATGCCAATAAGACACGTTAGAGGACACTAAATAAAATTTACAAAAAAATAAACAAAAACGTTGCAACCATTGAAAATGTTTATTCGAAATATTAAGGGATCGCTTTGCGTTTATGAACATATGAGGGTTTTTTTTATCATATGAATTTCTTCTGAGATCTGGAACCATGAACAATACTTGTTGCTGCATTAACATGTAATTAGAATAATTTTGCTTCTGTTTAATCAGTCGTGTTTTTCCCTACATTAAATTTCTGCCGTCACGTTTGTAACAAAAGTTTCTCAATTTAATACATCTTCGTCAAAATCTCATATGCGAATCATATATATGCATATGCGTGTATAATTTCCATCTCTCTTTCCAACCGTTTATATTTCTACTATGGACACAAAAATTTTCTTATTATTTCCACAGAGTGTACGTTGAACTTCGCACTTTTCATTAGAATTAGACACAGTTATCATTAAATGCATTGATATGCTTAAATATTTACTCAGTTACTTTTCACAGAAACACGTCTGCGGCAGTAAAAATCTTAACAGGAATTTGTTAAAGCTGAAATAATATTGAAAATGTCTCACGTTTTCTGTTGAATTCTTTTTAAAAAAGCATTTTTTGAACTGAATGTTTTATTCTTTACTCATTTTATCAAAATATTTGTTGTTGAGGCCACTAGCTGTACATTTCAGTCAACTTTAAACCATGCCTAAAATTTATGAACACTTCAAAATGGTCGTTGTTTGTTTGTTGTAAATTAAAAATGACTAATACAAAAAGCGTCGCGAGTTTACAGGAAAAGAGCTGGAGTTTATCGATTTATAGCCATTGATTTTCGCGAATTGCTAAAATATCTCTTAGCCATGTTTATTCTTGAGCTGAGTTTCGAAAATAGTCTGAGTAAATGCGGTCTCCGTCTTATGCTGATTTTGTTTATTTCTTTAAAACTTAGCTTTTGAATCATTTTTCAATTATTACTGTGGCGCCTAATGGTTGGTAAAATGCAAATAACTATTAAAATTTACGATTTTCGGAGAAAAAATGATTGTATCGTTTTTTTATTAGTATGCAACAAATTTAAAAAGAACTAGAAATTTGGTTATTATGAAAAGAAGGATTTTTAAAACAGTCGGGAGCCTGTTTTAAAAATTACCTGTATTGCCTTAAAAGAAAAAAAGCTTAATGAAAATTTTTTTTCAGTGTTGTTTTGGGAAATAACTAAAAGTGATGACATTATTGTTGCATCATGTTTAACATGAAATAAACGTTTTAGTTTTTGTTCCATTATTAGCGATTAAGTTTTTTTTATTCAGTGCAATTAATGAAAGTCACAAAAGCCTGAGGCTGTTGCTTTTGATGGAATTTGATTTAAACATACATTTTTATTACTTTCATCTTGTTTAGTAGTATCGTTGAAGGAGAATTCAGTAATGAAGCTGACAGAAGCGGTACATTTTTGCATTCAAAGAAATCGGAACGGATTGGGGGAAAAGTCCCGTTTACATTTCATAGATAAAGCTGCTATTTTCTCAAGGAGATTAAATTTAAGTCAAGTGTTAAATACTTTTCTTAATTTTAAAAGATTCTTATTTTTTAATCCATTATTTGATAGATGGATAGAATAAGTATCTCTTTATAGAATTCAAAGCTGTAGCTACAGAAGAAAAACATGAAAACTTAAAACTTCTTGCTGTTTAAAAAGCAAGAAATATTCTTGAGCGAATTCACCCGAGGAATTCTAATGGATGTTTTTATGCTTAGGAAATTCATTGATCTATGACCATGAGCTACCATTGGTAATTTACTTTTCAAAACTAGATGATGATTTTCAGGCAAAGAGTTTCTTCCATTTTATGAAATATTCCAACTAAAATGATACATCTTTTTCCAATATAATGAATACTTTTAATTTCATCTTACTGAAATGTTTAACATTTCATCGTTTTGCTTTATCTGTACGTCACCAAATGGTCAAAAATATTCAACTCGAAAGCGGGTGCGACTAGAATTTTTCAAGCGGATCGTTATTGATTGCAAAGCTATAAAATCGCATCTTAAACCACGAAAGTATCAACGAGATTTGGAAGTTTGCAAAGATGGAAAAATATAACAACTTTGATATAAATTATACAACTTTGGAAAACGCGTGATATCATAAAATTCTAAAATTCCATAATATTTTCGAATCCCGTAAAGATTACTGATTCTTTTCGGTAACAAATCTTCCTCTAGAAAACGCTCATAAAAATGTGATAGGATTGTATTCAGAGAAAATCACCGCGTTGTTCTTCCGAGCAAAGGTAATTTAGTATGTCACGTTTCCATCATTCCACCTGTTGCCGCACCCCATTAAACAAGCGGACTTTCTCTCGGATAGGTTGCATCTTTACTATCCATTCCTGACCTTCAAATAAACTTAAAGGCGGTAAAATGACAAAGAGAACTTACCATATATCTTTGAAAGATTTTTCTAATCTTTAAAATGTCAAAAGGGTGCTGCCTACACTTTTACTTTGACTATTAGAACAAGAAACCCCACCCTCCCTTTGATGGCAAACTTCCCACGAGTCGGCTTATCACGGTATGCTGTATGACATAATCAACGATAATAAACGCCATTAAGGATTGGATGGAATGTAGTCTTGATATGTTAATTCTCTGCTGTTCAGTTCTCCAATTAAAATGTTTCTTAAGACTAGTCGAAGACTTGTATGCAGTGTTATTATTATTTTTAGTCCCTTCTATAAGGTCAAAAATCAGTTTCTAATGATCATTTTGCAATTATAAGAAATTACTTTTCACTGGATGTAATGCTGAACTGGAATTTTACATTTTATTGCCAAATATGTCAAAAATGAATGATTTGCATTCATTAATAAGTTTATCATTCGGGACAAATTCAGTGATGTGGTAAATCATGAAATGACTGTACATGGCTAGAAAACAAGTATCCCTTTTATTTGTTCTCTGTTTAAAATAACTTTTCTTAGTCGTCACATTGCTTGTTATAAGTTTGGAAATACAGTGGCAATCAGCTTTCAGAGGAAAAAGTTATAAGTATTCTTGATTAACAAAAATAAATGATTAAACCACATTCGTCGTAACTTTGTAGACTTAATTAACTACTTTAGTAATTTAATAAAATATTTAGTCTTCTAATAACCGAGACGTAGTGACCAATTATCGGGTTCGAATGTGTTAAGAATATTTTACTAAATGAGACTAATGGGGCTGGAGGAATATATAAAAAGTTAAACATCGTAATTTTTTCAGCGGTACTTTTATTGATTCAAACAACATAAAACGTAATTATTTACGTCATTTAAAACATTTTTGCAATTGGAAGTATATTTTTAGCTCTAACGGTTGAGAAATTAGCCAATAAAAATTTTCTATTGAGTTAGCATTAAAGTGGACCCCCTGTATATGCTGGCTTTATTCAAAACTAGCCGCCTTCGGCGATCAACTTGTTCGCCGGGAATATAATTTCAACTTAATCTATTATGTATAAATTGATATTCATGATTCTCTTAACAAAGTAATTTTTAATTTCAAATTTTTATAGATATTTAACCCATGTTCTTTCAGTAGCCTTGCACCCATTCTGTTCATTACATGAACGTCCCAAATGGAGTCGAGTAATTGTCTATGTCATGTAGCATACAGTTGCCCGTTCTCGGCAACTGTATGTTGTAGCAATTGCTGTTGCCCGCCCTTCACTCTCTTATTCCTCTTGCAAAATATGCATTTGATTTTAACTTTAAACGTCCAGCAGCATATTAGCTGTATGAAATTATGCTGATTAAAACATATCATTAAACATTAAGATATTACCTTAACTTTTAACAATGAAAAAGACACATTCAAATAAGTATTTATTTAAACAATGAAAACGGTTTGAATTGCGTTGCAACACTGAAAAGTATTTTTTGTCAATTATGGCAAAAATATTTTTTAAAAGTTATTAAAATTGAAGATAATTTTTGCGCTTTCAGATGGTGTAAAAATGATTTTCGTGCTGTAATATTTTCGAAAGTTATTAATGAAAAATCCAAAATTTCGCTTATTTTTTAATTAATTAAAATTTCCAAAAAACGGCTCCGAGGTGCGCATTCCCACCCTCCAAAGAATGTTCGTCCCAAATTTTGTAGCTCCAAGTCCAGCGGTCTGCCCTGCAGAGCGCCAACACACAGACACACACACATTCTTCTTTATTATTAGTAGAGATTATGAATTACTCATTTACAATAGATTTGTTGTTTAAGCAATGTGTTTCACCGTGAGTGGCTTTAGTGAAATTAACACATTGTTGCAATTATAAGAATTTCATATATTTTGAATAATGCATTTAAATATTTTGGAAATATAATTTTTCCACAAAATTTTTTGATATTATTTCATCAATGCCGTTCTTACACGTATATTAAAGGTTCGTCATATCTGATAATTTCAAACTAAGGATATAATTTAGTAAATTTTGTTTGAACATCTCAAATCTGTGCAAAAATGTTTTTAACATAAAGACGTTTTCTGTTTGTTTCGAGGTAAATGCTGTATTTTCCGTGTATTAAAATATTTTAGTTTTATTTAGTGTAATTTAAATGTGATTTTCTTTTGAGTTGACATTTGAAAAGAATTACACTGGCTGAAATATGTTCTAAAACTTCCTCGTAAAATTATTTTACATCTATTTCCTTTCATTTTTCAGTATTTTTTTAAAATCGTGACTTTATCTAGTTTTCTGTTGAACCGAATGTATTGTATGCTAATATATGTGAACTCAATTATGGAATTATGAATGAGATTATATTTCTGTTTATTATGCATTCGCTTTAAAAGTCTTTTATGTTAACGTTGTAAAGTGAATAACAGTACAGATAGAAATGACTCTTGATGTCAAAATAATATAAGTGTTCTCGAATTAAGATGTCTAGTAAACAAGTCCTTCATTTCGCGGTTGAATTTTTTTGTTAGTGATATAAAAATGTAGTTTTAGTTGGTAAACCTGAAATATCCGTATAAAAAACTGGCCGGGCATGCATATTTGTATGCTTCTGTATTTTAATTACTTCATCAACATCATTAAATATTTTATTGCTGTTTTGTAAAAATAAATTTTCAGAACGTTACTATTTTTTTTTTAAAAAAAACTTTTGTCCTGAAACCTCATTAAGGCGACAACAAAAAGATAACTGAAAACTGTTTTCCGGGCTCTTTGATGTTTTTGATTTTTCTCTGAAGACAGTAATTTTTTTCCTTTACATAGCTTTAAAGTAAAATTTGTCAGTTATTGTTTTACTATTCTAAGTCGATGTATAGCGTTAAATAGTGATACAAAAAGAAAAATACAAGGGCTAATATTTAAAAATACCATAAGGGATTATTTATTTTATGTTAACTTTTGCTATTATCTAGAAGTTAATACCTGTTCAATTTTTGCACAACTCTTTCGGAAAACAGAGAGATAATTATACCTAAACTGAAATATTTGCCTATTAACGATTAAAAGATTTGAAAAAGTATTCTTCAGCTAATTGTCGAGAGTATAATTTACTGCTTGGGAATAATTTACTGCTTGGGAATAATTTACTGCTTGGGAATAACTTACTGTTATGACTATTTATGACTTACCAATAAGATACTGAATAAGATGCTAAGATTTTCGTTTTAAATGGAAAGCTCAGAATTTTTTTAGACTTCAGCTCTCAAATAAAGTCGAGACTGAAGTATCAGAAATTCGAATCGTAATTCTAACTATAATCGTCCTCTATACCTTATCTTATTGACTAATTTCATATAGAGTTGTAAAAATTTGATGGTAGAAATTTTAGTCATTTGTCGCACTTGTTGTGTGAGATAGTGATTCAGAATTACAAGGACTGATTTCAATTGCGAATGCTGTGACTTCAAAATTAAACGTTAATCCTACAAAATACTGAACCTCGAGATTTTATAATCGTGTACTTTTCTTTAGCTTTTCCTGAAAATCCTATTACTTTAAAATATGATGTTTTGAATTTAAGAGAAATATACCGATTCTCTTTTTAATTTGTTAATACTAAAAGTAACCGGACCGTTTGTTACGAAAGAGAGAATTGCATTTCGAATTTTTACGAGTTTTAATCATTATTAAGATCGGTTCTTAAATGTTTTAAAATAATTTTCGAGAGAGAAGATGCGACTTCACGTCTATGAAATTAGCGACATGTTATACTAGGGTAGAAAAAAGCTGTCTTAGATTTCAGGATACAATTTAATACAACATACACGTCTACTTAAAATATTGGCATTATTATTAAATTGTATAACATTTAATATCAGAAACAATTCTTCATGTTCTCATAACTGAAAAATAACTTTTATTGCTCTCAACCATCTCTGATTAATCATCGGATGAATTTCGTGACACGAGGGAGTCATTTCTCCGAATTCTATTTTTCTTTTCCTAAGCGAAAGATAAGAAACTTTCCATTATGTTGACACTCTTGTAACCCAAAGCCCGAAGCCTTTGCACGAAATAAGAAGAAAGCCAGGTATGAAACTTGACCAGCGTCCCATCACGATTCAAGTCGTTGTCGACATCCACAGGTGGAATGGTCACGAGACGGAAGAGTCAGAGCGGGAAATACAATATCGGGGTTATTTCGTAAATGAATGAAATGGGAACCTGTGTGGTTGTTTCGTGCAATGTTTCGTGAGATTTTCGTGGGAGGCGTCGAACAACACGCCTTTATAAACAGCGTGTAAACGATGGCGTGAAGGTTTGTGAAGTCATCCTCATTATTCAGAGAGAGATTTTGCTGGAAAACTTGGGATTTTTAATTTCATTAATTACGGAATTTTCTTGTTATTTTATTCATTCGTTTATTTTGAATAATGAGTTTATAATGTATTTTCGTTTCTTTGTATGTTGCAATTTGCATTATGACATGCGGGAAAAAGGAGATACTAAGTTTCCGTGGTGATCACAGAATTAAAATTTGGAATATAAAGATAGAAAATTGTCCTTTAAATCACACACAAGAATTGAAATGAAGGGTTTCTTTATTGCTAGATCTAAAATAAATAAGTATACATGTCATCATGAAGTCAACTATATTAATAATAAAACAAAGGGTTTTAATGATGATATAATATTTTTGAAAATCCTAATCAATTTTTTGTGGGGGGCATGGTGTTATTACTAGTTAGATATTACTTGAATGCATACAAGACGAAATACTATTGATTGGATGCATCCATATAGTCTGCGTGTAGTTGCAGAAAAATCGAAAAAAAAAAATTAATCATATCAAAAAGAAATGAAAAAGTATAACATAGGCTATCGATTTCCGTGTATATTGTGTAATGGTGCGCTATTAATTTTTAAAATTCATCTTTAGGTATTCATATTACAATTAGGTATTCATTATTAGGTATTAGGTTAGTATTATTTAGGTATTCATTATTTTCTTAGAGAGTGAAATAATATTAACTAAAAGAAAGAACTAAAGATTAGGTTATGGTTTAAAAGAATAGTAGTTGTTTAGTCAGATAACTGCGGAATTTAGTTTCAAAAATTTTTCAAGGGGTGCGTAAATAAAAACAAGCGATGATGAATATACACGCCAAACTTAAAGAAAATGCTCCTGTTAACTGGAAAAATTATTTCTGTTAAAAGTTTCCAACTGCAAGGAAATGATTAAGTTCGTAAATAAGGAAATTAATATGTAAGTAATAATTATTATATATATAAATAATTCAGTTGGTCTTATCAGCGTGGTATTAATAATGAATTTAAAAAAATTAACAATTTTTCCGTTATAAAATCCTATATGTTTTACTGGGAATACAAAATAAACATATCACTAAGTAATGGATGTATTGGTTCAAATTCAACTTTGAGTTTTTATAATAAATGTTAACTTTTTTTATTTTATCTGACGAGTATACACATCAAACGTACCCAAATAGAGTTTTGGCTGGACGTTTATTCTCTTCAAACGCAGTTATCTGTTTAATGAAATTAGAATGGAATATTATGTATTTAATTTTACTATAAACACATATGAAATTGCAAAATATCTACTTTTAAAATATGTCAGATTGTCTTTTGCACTCCATTTACCGTATGTAAATTATTATTTTCGCCATTAGTTGTACTCTTATAGAAAAGAAATTGAAATTACTACAATTGCGCATAAGCAATTAAGCAGTGTTTAGCTGTTTTGTAATTACGTGTTTAGAGAGTAGAAAATTACTGCTGAAATGGATTATACTCTTGGGGTTTGGAACAAAAGGCAGATATAATAGTTGGAGTTATTGATCTGGATGGAAAATGCTCAAATCTATATATAATGCAATGTATGCAGAATATTAGGGTTGGGCGTGTTTCCTTGCCAGGTGCTTTGCGTTTGGAACTTCAGATTGACTCTTCCTAAGTGAGAATTCGGTCCCGAGTCTTCGCATATTCTGGGCACCGCCTAGATTGATCCCCCTTCGTCTAAAATATAGGTCAGCACTTAGTCTCACCTCTCTGAGATAACTTATGGAGAAAATGTCAAATAAAGCCCTCTTTCTCATGTGACTATCAGTTATCCAGCCTTAATTTTATTCGACTCTTAAAGTCGTGCGACTCACGTGTTTGAATATAAAACCCCGAATTGATTTCTGATAACTTTTTTTTATTTTTTAAATATTTAGAATTTTTTTTCTTTACTTCAGGGCATCCCTGCTTCTCTTAGTCATTAAGTTTTCTGTAATAATTTTTTCTCTCATCATTTAATTAACTTCCGGAGATTCTTTTTGTTAATTATTCAATCTATGCTATTTCTTCTTTATTCTTCAGTACAGCCGATATCGTTCCTGCCCTTTTCGGGTTTTATTAATAAACTCTTTCATGTATGGGAAGCTCAAAAAACTTTTTTATACACCTTTCACCAAGAGCATCGTTCAAGATCACCAACCAAGTTTTCCACATTTTTTTACAGAATTACGGTCGTTTGAAAAATATTGCCGTGGGACCCTTCTATGTAACTTCGAATAATTTTAGACCTGTTTAATCTGAGCACCATTTCCATGAAAAGGTGTACCAGATGAAGTAATAAAATAAGATTACAGAATCCAGATTGGGCTCCTTGAAAAGGCAATCTGACTGCGACTAATATCTCCTCTAAGTTCAAAGTTACAGCTCCTTTGGAATTCAGTGTCGAATTTAGTTGTTCTAAATTTAAATTGCATCTCTGAGTTCAATAAAAATATTTTTTGGCGTGAATACGTTATTTTTTGTTCGAAATTAGGACACTATGAAAAGAGAAAGCAATGGGATGGTTTATGCGCATGTGCATTACGAAATGACTTCAATCTCATATTGTTATATTCACAAAAGTAACTTTCCCTCTAGTAAGAAAAAAATCATTGCGGATGTTCCAATGTTCCAACAGCTCTCATGTGATTAAATTAAATAAATAATGGACTTTCTATTTTATTTCTCATTTTCATGGCATCAGTTTATATTATTCTATTTTCCATTTTGTGAGATTGTGCTAAATTTTAGTAATGGATACACCATGCTTCTTTTTTGTAAAATGCGTAGTAAAAGAAAAGAATATACGAGATGTGACAGGAGACGGGGAATTATTAGAACCTTGCTTCATAAATTATACCTAACAGAAGAGAAGCATTAGTTGATTAACGAAACTGGTACAAAATGCTTAGTATCTATGAAAACAAAATAGGATGTATCGTGTGAGTAGCGCACAGCCTCTTTCTCTTTATGAGTCCTTTAAAAGGGCGCGCGAAGTGCCTTATATTTTCTATTCATTCAAATGTTTGCGCATCAAACTATATAGCATATTAATAATTTTCTACCTTTGCAGAAAAAACGCTCAAACCCATCGATTTTGTCACTTGTTTCTTCAAAACAATAAGAACAATAGGTTAAAAGAAGTATCAGCGTCCCTGTCTTAATTGGCTGGGGTTTTTTTCTAGTTTTTAGTGGCGTATATTTAATCATAGTAACAGGCTACGAAAAAAATATCGCAGCCTTTTTAAAACACATTTAAAAAATTAAAACAGCATTTAACTCAAAGCAGGCAAAATGGACACTGACTCTTTTTCTGCCAAGTTACCTAATTAATCTTAGCATCAGAAAAGTGTTTATATTGCATGAGACGATGTGATGAATTCGTGATATAATCTTGTCATTGTGAATGGTCAGATGACCGCAGCATAGAGTTGGTAGTTCCTCTGAACACTCATTATATACCCTTGATTGATACTCATTAGATTTGTACAGGCTCAAACTGTGTTTGATATGGTTATCCAGCAAGTTATTGTTTGATATCGTATCACCAAATTAGCTATACATCACTCTCGTCCTTTGGACCACAGTTTATTATTTCAATAGTTATTTCTTCAATTGTGCATGATACAACTTCAAAAAGGGACTTCGATCTAGAAAATAAATTAATACATATGCCATAATGTAGCAATTATTTCCGTCAGCGTTTATAACCCGTTTAATGAAAATTACTTCCATCCTTTTAACTCGTAACAACTTGTCATTCAAAATTTTAATAATAGATATGATTTATTCTCAAGTACTTCCATGTTAAATGTCCTTTCTTTTGCCATTAACCTAACCACTTGGATCCTGAATCACTATATTTCATAAGGTTTTCTAAAATGTGTTACCATCATAATACATTTATTAATAAAAATACTTGAAGGAGCTGATGATTACTAGTTTCTGAACACCATGTATTCTATATATGATTTTAATGTTCTATGACAGCATTTAAGACTTGAAAATATGACTGAAAGCTTTTATTTATAACCTTTGCGTTAATTCTATTAAAGTCTTGACATGTGTGGTAGCACATTAACAAGCGATGTTAAATGAATGAAGAAGTCAAATGCCAAAAACATTAATCTTAATTCATCAATCTCTTTTCACCTGCAACACGTGTTTCCTACATATCTCTATTGTGCTAGTTAATTAAATCAAGAAAATTTTATTCATGGGAAACTTCGAAATTATTTTTTACCATCTGCTTTCTAAAGAATCATTTGTCATATTTGTTTTGTGAAGAAATGCTGATGAATTCAATTCGACACAGTTGTCATAATTTACGATTTTCATGTCTGTAACCTAAGTCTTTATTAAGTGTTTTTGCTATATATCGTATAAAATTAAAAGTTATTGTGAAATTCTTAAAGTTGTATCTTCTCTTCTACCTTTATTTTCTTTGTTTCGAATCAGTAGTTCTGATGGATATTTTTCTTTTGCAGAGGAACAAGAGAGAGTACAGAAAAAAGTTTTTACAAATTGGACAAATCACTATTTAGCTCAGGTAAGAAAAACAATCATATTTTAATGCTTAGTTTTAATTTTAGAAAAGTTACAATGTGAATGAATATCTTAATAATAAACATGATCAATTTGTATATTTTTTAAAAATTTTCTTAGCATGACCCTCCAATGCGAGTTGAAGATTTGATTGAAGACTTGAGAGATGGCTCCAAACTTATTGCACTTATCGAACATTTATCGGGTGAACGAATTGTAAGTATTTGAAGTGTAAAAATAATAAAAGGGTTGATTTTCTTTTTTAAATATTAGCCTAAGTAATTTGTTTCTATCCAATGTTTATGTTTAATAGAGGAAGAAATGAAGCTATATAAATTCTAATCACAACATTTTATACTTTAATGTGCCATTGAAATCATTGACAATAAGATTCTTCTTTATTCACATACAAGGCTTCTTATCTTCATAATTGGTCAATGCAAAGTCTGTGGGAAAGCTTCTTAGCATTTATAGCTATATCAAATTGTCTATGCGCAAGAGAATTTAGTAACATGTACTATATCGATATATAGTACATGTTACTATACATTTTACATGTATACATCGATATGTAGTACATCTATTTTGATATCTGAACTAAGCAAATTCTTATTTTGCATAGCTTCCTGTGTTAAAATTCATTTTCTTTTTTATTATTGTTATCTTGATAATTATCAATTCCTTGACGAGCACTAAAATATCATGCTGAATTTATTGTGTTTAACAATTGCTTACTATGTCTAATATCGATTTCTAGGCGGTATAAATATATGGACTTCGCAATATTATTAGGGGTTAGGACAAATACTAACTCTAAACCTCCATTAACAATTTAATATAAACATTCAACTATGAAAGTTGATCCTCTTTTCTTAAAATATTGTACTGAAATGTTTAGAAGATCGTCGCATTCTTTTTCTCTGTTTCTAAGATACATATCGGCTTCATTTTTAATAATTGATAACCCAAAAGCTGGCTATAGCTTCAAATTTCACTACGAACTCTTTACTTACATATAATAGAAAACTTTGTCAAATATACTCTGAAATAGATATTTTAAATGGCATTACAGTAAAAAATGCTTTGTAACTTTTGTAGAGATTATTGATATTTCGGTTATAGAGTGGTCAAAGGTCAATGTACGAATTATTTACGTTTTACAGAAGCTTATTTTGAGTAGTTAGGGTTTAATTTAATTTACCCTAATGAAATACCCCTTCTTACCCCCCCCCCCTCCCGAAGACGGAACTCGTGATTTTGAACCATGATCAAATGACAAGGATGACACTTGAGCTGACACGCACTCTGTAAACTTCGGCACCACGTCCGGTACTTAAGGTCAAAACGGAATTTATGGAACCCACTTGGTAACTTTCCTTAATAACCTTTTCTTCATTCATCTTTAAATGCCATGAACAGTTTACGTGTGAGTCAGTTACAAAGCCCTGATTTATAGTTGGAATCACCTAGATCAATGTACTTTAAGTCGAGTGGATACTTCGAAATATTGGAAACAGGTCAACTGAATTGTTTCCGCTGTTTGCGAAGTATTGAGCTTTGAGACCATTTATGTTCACATGATATGCATGGATTTTGCCTCGCCGATTTATTCTTGGAATCCATTGCACATTTTGCTTTTACCTCAACACCACTGATTAAGAAAATTTTAAGTGGGTTGTCCCTGCGTCCTACCCTACGTTTTTCGCACTTTACTTACGTAGTTAATTTTAACTGATTATATTGTTTTTAGGTTAACCTGGACTTATTAAAATGTTTTAGTGTCCTAAATTTTATTGGGCATTCATCCTTGGGGAATCCCAATTGGTAACCTTGTTTTCTTCCTTCTTATTTTAAAATTTGATCATTTTATTCTTGTATTTTTATCGTTGTTTGACTGACGTGAGCTTAGATGGATTTTATTGTTTTCTGGACTAGTGAGAGACCACGGAGTCTGTTTCTGATGCTCTTTTGAGGGATTTTTAATGATACTTTACAAAAAATTTTATTGCCTCCTTCTTTTTACTGGTGTGTTGTGCTGAGCTTATGCTTGTATTTTGCTCACTTGGATGCATACTGGGGGCTACTCCTTTTGAGTGTTTTTAATATTTATAATGTTGGTTCCAGATCTGGTGATAAAAATCAAACAAAATTCAATTAATTTATGGTTCTCTCCAAGTGTAATATCTATTCAGTAGCGTATTGTTTTTTTTTTCTCTTGTGAATGTATTTTAGATTACTTTATTTATTTTGTTGTTGTCCCTTTTTTGCAATGTTTGTAACGTTCTGTGCTATGTTTGTGGTGCTTTTGTGTGTGTCATGTCATATTGATATTCTTGTATTGCTTTTATATTTCCACACCGGTCTGCTAAAGGCTTAGCACACTTTCGGGTAGACCGGACCGGTGTGGGTTTTAAATTTTTAAAAATTACACATTTTGCAATAGAAAAAAAGCTAGACATTATAGTTCAGCATTAGAAAGCATCCAATCAGATGTTTTTAAGACATGCTCAGTTACTTTTATCATGTGACTGTGACGTCACTTGAATTGACTCTATTATTATGTGTTTGATAAACAGACAAAACATGTAAACTACAGAAACAGACTACAGAAACAGATTGAAATTCATTGGAAATAACAAAGGTATTTTCGTTAATGCAATTCGTTTAAAAATCGTATTTTTAGGTCTTAATTCGTATTCATGAGAGGATAAACTTTAAATGTACTTTGATCACCACTATAAGGTAACTAGACAGTAAGTTTATGATATCATACGCGACGCTGCTGAAACAACCAATCAGCACACTCGAAATTTCTCCATTGTCCCTACTCCTGTAAAGGTTGGTATTAAGCCACCCGGTACCCGTTACAGTAGCATAGTCCATAAGCCCCCACTCTCGGAATTGAAAACTTTACTAAGATTTTAATCACAATTTATTAAGTTACAGAATATAGCTGATCAACGTCGGGTTCGGATTGCAAATAGTAGTGGAAGACTGCATTATTTTTCGTTTGAAATGAAGCTCACGTTATGTTATGAGTGTATGGACACGGTCGGATTTACACATTTCTGCGCCCTAGGGCAAAGCATATTCTGCGTCATCCTTTCACAATAGTTACTATATAATTTTAAATTTAATATACGATAGTTTATCTTTCAAGCATATAATTACTTAATACAACCTTTATAGTCTCTGAACCACATTACATTTTTAATTCAAAATTACACTACTTATGAAAGAACACCACATTAGCACTGGCAAAAATACTTCCTCGAATTTCTTGAAATCGTCTGAAATACCAACTAGAACTTCTTCGTTCGCGCTTTTGTCAGTGAATAGGCTGGAAGGGTCATTGAAGTGGACAGATCTTATTAAATCGATTTCAATGCAAAGAAATGCAAGGACCAGAGACGTTAACATCCACAGAAGACAAAAAAAATTGTATCGCTCAATACATTTAATATGATGAATGTAAATTTCAGAAGCATCGTTTTATATGGCCTTTTCAAAATAATACTGAAAATCTTGTAAATATTTGGTTATTTCTTCTATATATACGCCCCCTGAATATCTACACCCTAGACCTGGCTTAGGTTGGCCCTATGGGAAATTTAGCCTTGTATACGGATAGTTGAAAAGCCTTTTAAATGATGAATCTTCCTTAGTGATCAATTTTGTAATGAATTCTTTTATTATTTTCGTAAGCGTTGCAAAAAAAACAAAATCAATGTTTTTTTTATAAATCCGATAAAAAAAAAAGAAGTAACCGCCATATAACTCTGTTGTTAAGGTCGTATCAGAGATTCATTTAGCTCAGTGGATGACATTAATTTTTTGTTTATTAATTTTATTAATTAATAATTTATTACCATGTCAAGACCACACATTATGATTTGAGGTAAGAAATTGGAACATCTAGGTTTTTGTTTCATCGAAACATTTTTCGATGACATGCGCCAACCTTAAAAACTGCATTTAAAAATTGATGAATTTGGTGGGAAGTTCCCACGGCCTTAGAAAGGGTTAAATGATATCTCTTTTACTTTTAAAAGCTTTTGCTGCGCTAAGTTTTGTTTGGAGATTTCTCTTAATTCTGTAATTGTGTTATAGTAATTTTTGTGCCATTTAATTTAATAAATAGAATTAATTTAATTTATTAACTAGATTTTATTAATAGCAACTGAGTTTTATGGCTTCCATATTATTTTTTATTAGTTTCATTAATATTTTTTGATAATAAACACCTTTTGAAATTCAGTAATATTAACCTAATATCTGAATTTCGCGTACATACAGATTATCAAAAGAATTCAAATACTCTGTTCATGTAGGGTCAAGTATCCTTACCCATAGGGTCAAGTATTCCTAGCTTAGGGTCAAGTAATCCTAAGGTTAGCGATACTTGACCCGAGGCAATTTCATGAAATATATTTATTTTATGATTAAATGAGATATCAGTTTAGCAAAAGTACATTTATCCTTCTTAAAAACAAATCTTTTTATGACGATAAAAATTCAAATGTCCGAGAAATAAAGAAAAAGTAAAAGTAGGGTCAAGTATCCTTAGTTTCCCCCTACTTGATTTTGATAATAAGTTTTAGGTTTCAACCCTTGTTAATTTACTTGTTTGATTTTTTCCAGCATGGAGAGAGAGGGAGAAGGTTAAGGCGACCTCACTTTTTAAGCAATGTGAATCAGGTCTTACAGTTTTTGGAAAGAAAACGGGTATGTTGTTTTTAACATTAATTTTTACAGCTGAAAACCTGGGTTTTTTTTCTCTCTGCTTTCATATAGAGGGCTGCTAATGAAATTTAAAATAACTGCTTAAATGTACAGTTTTAGACTTGAAACTTTCAAGCAGGTTTTCTGTTGTTTGGCTCTGATTTTGATTGTAGCTTTGCTGTAGATATTGCCAATATCGCGGTAATACCTAATTGGCATTGTATGAGAGCAGTGCACTTAACTGACTCTTGGTAATAAAATCTATAAGCGAAGGTAGAGCTCTCATGCAATAATTTGTGTGTTGAAAATTTTATATTCCGTTTACTTTTGCGTTTTTCCTTTGTCACTTTATGTTCGAAAATCTTTTGTTAGCGAAGCAGTTTAAATGCTATTGTATTTCAGCCTGTTAATGTGCCTAACTTACATGAATTTAAAAATAGGAAACGAGATTTATGAATTTTGTATGATTTGCCATTACCAATATTTTAATTTTATCAGTGCAGTTAATTTCTTAGCAAATTCAAAAGGATCAATGTTAAGTCAATATATTGTTGGATAAATCAATAGCGACATGCCTTAATACGTAGAAATACCCATCCATCTTTTGAATTGAATCATTTCTTTGGGAAATATTTTTGCAATTATCAGATCAAATCATATAACTTCCTTCTGCTTCCAGTTACTCTCAGAAATAATTACAGTATTAGAAATCAATGAATTATCATTAAAACTTTTGGGGCTGATAAATTCCTGAAGCAAGAAACTAAACTCAAAAAGAAATCCTCCCAACTCCACCCAAAAAAGGCAGAACTCATTTAAGGACAACGTCTCCGTATCTTGTATTAAATGGGGAAACGGTATTTAAATATGTTTTATGATATTAAAATACATCTAGCCTCGCTACTAATTACAGAATGAATTTAAAAAAGAGACATCTACATTAACTAAGCGTTAAGCTTAATCCATTTCGAAAATTTTAGAGGAAATGTTTCCAAAATGCTCTGGTGAATATTTATCGATTCCTTTACTAATGCTAAAAGTTTTAACTTCTGCATAATCTTTGCGAACGAAAGCCCTTGGGAGAAGCTAAAGAGGTTGAATTATCGTCTTTCCGGCGTTAAAAAAATATTCTAGATTATCTATTTATTCATAGGAATGCATAGAATCTGAATCGAAATATTTTTCATTTACAAACTTCGCTCTGTTAAAAATTACTAATATAACAGCCCAGATCTGTCTCTCAGTAACGCTCTGACGTCACCAACAATAAAACTCGTGCCATAGCACTACGAGACGTTAAACAGCATTATTTCATTGTTAGAGACCCTAAATTTCAGTAATTTTAAATTTAAAAGAGTAATTGTCGTTCTAATTTCAAATTTAATAGCTCTAAAATAGTTAAATAAAATTTTCTATCGATTGATATAAAATTTATCTCCCTATGATCAATAGTTCCCGAGAAATTTTAAATTATATTAATCATAAATTTCAAAATAATTTCCATTTTTTAATAGAAAGGAGTAAATTACGTCGGTGGTATATCATGCGCGTGATATAGGTTGGACGCCACGATGCCACTGATTATTTATTGCAATCGTGATGATATAATTTGATAATATTTTTGGCAACGTTTGACAAGCAGAGAAGTGGTTTGTTTTGATTAGAATTTCGAAAAAGAATTCCTTTGAAATTTTAACTTTTGACTTATGTTTGACAAGCTGAGAATTTCATGGTTATTGAATTATAATAAAATTTTTAAACAACGAAAAATACTTCACACGCAATGTTGTTTACCAAGAGGTTTTTTGAATAAAGAAATATGTAAATAATATGTAAATAAAAAAAAATTTCTGTCATAAAGCATACCTTTATTTTATTTGTTGTTCTATCAATCTTAAACATTTCTCTCGGATATATATCTATTTAAACACTTCAAATTTGATGGGGAATCTCTCGAATGAAGAGGCAATTTGCACCCGTCATACAATGACGGGTGATTTTCTAGTTTAATATAAAACCACAATGTAATAAATATAAAATTAAATCCATTGATGAGTTTAGTATTTTATATACCTACCTTTATGCTCATATTGATACTTAAAAAAGGAAGGCTGATAAAATTTCGATATTTTCGGTAGGATTTTACTTATTCATTTTTCGATGGTTGCTATAGTGGTTCTTTAATATTATTTATTCATGAAGAGAATTCAACAAAACATTAGATCTTATCTCCAACAGTATCTCTGATTTGAGCTTATTTCTTTAATATTTTTCAGATAAAACTTGTCAATATCAATGCTACTGATATCGTGGATGGTAAACCAACCATCACTCTTGGACTAATATGGACGATTATTTTACATTTCCAAGTAAGTTAATGAAATGCATAAGAAAAAACAGCATTTAAAGCATTTTACTTGTTTGGCTTTTTTGCTAAACATGTTGTATTATGTCATTAATTTTTTTCCCTCAATCTCTCCACCAGATCGAAGAAAAGACGAAACTGCTGACAGAGCAGATGGCGTACATGCAGACGTGCGCCAGCAGTACGAGCAGTCTGGACAGCATCGGCCAGACGCACAGTCCAGTGCCTTACGTGGATTCCCCTCAGAGATTGACTAGTGCTGCGCCTGCGGCGGCTCTCAGACCAACCGCCATTGAGAGATGGAAAGGCGGGGCGAGGAAAGCTCTCCTGCACTGGGTCAAGAACAGCATCAGCCAGTGAGTGCTGTTTCACTCATTTGTGATTTTCCGTAATATTCGTTTTCTTAAAATTTCAACTACTCAAGATACGATACCCGAGTTAAAAAAGTTTCATGCCGTCAAGCCGGAAGACGGAGGTCGATTCATTTTGTTTGGAGATACAAGGAAAAGAAAATCTTCCTGCGCTGAATTCATAAAGGATGGAGATATTAGGTGAAGGAGGGTGGTAGAGAATGCTACCGATGATAGCTTTCCAATGCAGTGTCACATGCATAGGTTAAAAAGCAGTCGAACTTAACGGTTCAAAATCACTTTTCTGCTCGTAACTTCTAAGCAATTTCAGCTATCTAAAACTTCCAGTACGAAAGTTGTTAGTTAGGCGATAATTCGCTTAATTTAAATTATTTGTTCTGTCTTATTTACGGGGAAATGAAACTTCCAACCTGCCAATATTTCCACCCACCTACCCGTTTGAGCTGAATGATCCATCTAAGAATTTGGGGAAGATTTTCACTCTCCCTACAACGTATCACTCGCGTATTCAAATCCACTAAAAATTACTCTAATTAACGTGTTCACATACTAATAAGAGCAAAGCGTTATACTACTGGTGTCTAAAAGTTTAACATAATTCTTAAGGTGCGAAATATTTGGAGTTGATATGAATACAGTGGTTAAAATCAGTTGTGGAGAATCGGGGGACATATAGTAGTTGGAACTCACATTTACCGTGAAGATTTGGTCACGTGGGCATTTAAAGGGCCGACCGGAAATTGATGAGGGGGGTGGAAGACGATTTGGGCTCACCCCGTTTCACAGAAAGCTGATAATGATTTTTAATTTTCATTAATGGTTTTGTTTATTTTGCTCAAAACTTGCATGTATTTTCGGAAAAATAGCACATATTTTCGAGAAGATATAAAGGTTTTCTTTAAAAATCCTGAATTTTTCCGCATGTTTTTTTGCTTACAACATGCAGAGTTTCGATTAGATTATACGAAAGTTACCGAATCCGTGATAATATAATAGCGAATTGCTTTTGTTCTCTAAGAGAAACAAAATGATGAAGGTTTTTCCACATAATTATATTTTTTAAACTTGAATTTTTGAACAGTAATATTGAATTGTATGAATACTCGGGTATACTTATAAGTTAAATACATAATTTAAATTACAGTTCAACAATTACTATTCGAAGATTCAAGTTTAAAAATTATCAATTTGTGGAAAAACCCTCATCATTTCGTTTCTCTTAGAGAACAAACGCAATTCAACTCTTGCAAATCCGATATCTTTCTGATCTTGACGGTAATGAACTGGAATTTTTATATAAGCTGGCCTATATATCTGGCTTCTAAATTATAAAAGAAAAATTACACTATGTTTCGCACATGTGCAGTTAAAAATTATTTACTACAAATACTCAAATATTCCAAGTACTTACTTCAAATTTTATTACAATGCTTCGCTAACATATTGTCACGTATTTTGTAAGTTTCGTATAGTTTTATTGAAAACTCTGTATGTTATAAACAAAAAACTTGCGGAAAATTTTGAATTTTTTAAGTAAACCTTTATATCTTCCTAAAAATTCATCTAAGTATTGCATACAGTAAAAACAACCATTGATCAGCTTTCTCAGGTATCAGCTTCTGTGAAACGGGTAAGCCCAAATTGGTTTTTTCCCCTTCATCACACTTTCTGACCGGCCCCCTAAATGCCCTCGTGGTCAAATTTTCACTAAAACATATGAGCTCCGACTACTGTTATGTCCCACGACTCTCCACAACTGATTGCAAGCCATTGCATTCACATTAACTCCAAATTTTTCGCATCTTACGAATTATGCTTAACTTTTGGACTTGAGTGTATTATATTATAATGTATATGCATAAACTTTCAAATGAGGGGTTCTAGCGATTATGATAAGAGAAGATGTGCAGAAATATTCCCGAATGTCCCGTCATGTTCCGGGAACCATCGAAATAGATGGCATTCCTATAAGGAATCTTCCTGAAAATGCAGCTCTACAATATCTCTGTGATATTGAAGATTTCTGAAATTTTTTGGTTGGGTTCAAATAGAAGGACTGTTAACAAAGATGAAAACGCTGATTTCGTCGCAGAAGATGCGCTTCATAGAGCATAGATTTCTAACGTTTATATCTCGAACAAAGAGGTAAATGAAAACTGGTATAAAGGGATAGGCGCAATCACGAGATAAAAAAAAAAAGTGTAGAACAGTGTTTCTTAAATTGCACATTGTGACCCTAAGTCAGACTCTATCAGTCATATGGAAGAATCTGGGCAATTTCCTTGTTTTCTGATTCTTAAGTATTTGTGATCAAAAACATTTTTAAAAATCTTGAGTGAAAACATCGCACTAAAATTATCTGAATTATTTTTATTGTTTTTTTTTATTTCCATTAATTAGAAGTATTCATTCAAAGTCATCATTCCCGAGTACGATGATGGGAAGCTGTCGTATAAATAAGTAAGTCTCCGGCTCCCTTTCAAGAGTGGCGCTAGTGGGGTGTCCTCTCTGGGATGCCTTGGTGCCATCGGATAAATTTTTGTACCCTCTTCACGCAACGGTCTATTCGACTTTAGATAAATAAAGATCTGGCGAAAATTTGAGAGGGTCATCATTACACTCCTCTCTCGCTTGCCGACTGTCGGGCAGAGCGTGCCTCTCCTTCGGGCGGACTCTAACACCACTCCTGCTTCCTTTGTGGTGAAGTAATGTTTTTTTGTACTGATTAACAGCTCTATCGCCGATCACTGGAGGTACATCTTTGTGCGGCTTCCATACATCAGACATTCGTAATGGGGTTTATTCTGAGTGGTTCTCAGCACTCATGCTGCTCTGCGTGGCGGTCCAGTCATTCAGTTAGCCACATATTCGTAGGATTTATTTGTAGTTATCATTAATTAGAGCTTAATTTTTAAATTTTAGATTCGCTAATAAATGCTTCGGACCAAAACGGGATCACGGAAGTTCATTTTACGTATTATTTAGAGATCATAAAAAAAAATACCGTATATGCGATGCGGATTTTTTTCTACGTTTTTCAATCTCACTTTGTTACTCTAAAAAGTGTATTCTGTTCATGAATTTTTTTTTCATGAAATTGTGCGATTTTTTCGTATTTTAGATTATTGATATAACTATATTGGAGAAGAGATGGTGCTAAAAGTGTATATTTTTTTCCAGGCGTTTTGGTGTCACTGTGAATGATTTTGGCAGCAGCTGGCGCGATGGCTGGGCTTTCCTTGCTATCATTCATCGTATTCGACCTGGCTTGGTGAGCATGGAAAAGTATAAAAACGCAACAAATAAAGAGAGATTAGAAGCTGCTTTTAGCATTGCAGAAAGAGAACTGGGCATTGCTCGATTGTTGGACCCAGAAGGTTTGTCTATATTTCATTCCTTGCTTGAGTTTGTTTCCTTTCAAACTGAATTTTTAAATTTTGTTTCGCTACATACAGAATACAAGCAGAAATTATTTATTAAGCGAGGTAGAAATAAAATGAATTATTTGGTGTTATTTCGTCAACATTTTGTAAAATAAATCGATTTGTACCATCTTATTAACTATTTTGTGTTATTTCGTTCAACATTTTGTAAAATAATTCGATTTGTACCATCTTATTCACTTAAACTCAATCATCCTGTCAATTTCACGTCAAAGAATCCGGACAGAAGAGTGAGTTTGTTTAAAAATGAATTTGTTAAACATAAATGTTGCAAAATTAAGTTTTACGTCGGAGATGGTAGGAATTCTGTGCAGTACTGTTTATTTTTTAAGGCCCATCCGAAAACCCAACAATACCAATGATTTAACCCAAAATGTATTTAAGTGGATTATATTTTGCGGGATGGGCCTTCGACTATAAACATTCGTTCTCAAAGGAGCCGTTTAATCTTTTATGCTTATTGCAAAAGAAATAAAGAAGTAAAAATTTTAAAAATTCTACGGCCTTTAGTTTAGAGGAGAATTTTTTTTTAACAAAACGCTGTGAATATGATATAAAATAGTTTCTTATATGTTTAATGAAAATATCCAATTCGGTTTACATCCCAGACCTAGCTTTAAGTACAGAAAGTGCCCTGCTATTCTTAAACACAAAATGCTGAGTCCTGTAATAATAGGTCTCTACTATTAATTGGAGCGAACGTATGCGATTTATGCTGATGAAGAGTAATACAATTGTAATGGCTTACTACGATTCCCCATATTGACATAAATTAATTTTTATAAAGTAAAACTTCATCATTTAACATTTTTAATTCATATTTCTAGCTTCTTACATTGTGCTACTGAATTATTGAAGTAATAAACGAGACAAATTAAAATTGTGATTGATGAAACAACTGACGACAGCAAAGAATAAAAATATACTCAGCGTGAAACTTCTCTTAAGAAAAAAAGTTAAAAATTTCATCGATTTAAATATTCGGTGAAAAATTAATTAAAAAAGAAGTATTCCTAAAAAAATGTTTCGAATATCTATATGAATAGGCATAAGAAAGTTTTTTTTAAAAGAAGAATTGTAGTTTGAATGGTTGTAACATTGATTTAATTGTTATTTTTAGTCAATAAATAGCTAGGCTATAAGGTATAATAAGATAACAGTGGCAGTACTGATGCGAATCGGACGTTTTAAAATTTCTTTATTAATTTTATGGTAATTTTCTGACTGGATGCTGGAAAAGAAGATTATTTGTGACAAATTTTCTGAAATAATTTCTGAGTTGAAAATTAAATTGTATAATTTGATTTGTCTTTCTGTTAAAGTTTATTTCAGACTTTTTTCCTTAGTGCGTTTGATTCTGCTTGTAAACATTTTATCCTTTTTTTGAAATAAATGACTAGATTTCTTTTTCCTCTCCCCACAGATGTTGATGTGCCTCATCCAGATGAGAAATCCATCATGACTTACGTAGCCCAGTTTTTGCACCTTTATCCTGAAACTTACGCATCAGCTGATTTAGATGAAGCAGATCTGCCTGTCGCACCAACTAGTGATTTAGAGATTTTGTCGCTGTGGTTAGACAAAGCCGAATCAGTGTTAGCTACTAGAAGAAATTCTTCAATTGATTATAGGACACAATATTACGTAAGGCACTCTTTTGTGATTTTTATGAAAAGATTAACCTGCATTCTAAGATCAGAAACGTATTTAGGTTAATTGCATCCATTTACATCTAAGACAATCTGGTTTAAGTCTTTCAAATATATAATAGTCAAGAGTTGAAAGCTGTTTTCTCTTTTATACTCTTATCAGTGGCCAATCCAGGGGAGTGCTATGGGGCTGTAGTCCCTCCCCCCAGAGCTAAAGCAAAATTATTGATTTTTTTCAGATAGCTTTATTTGTTTGTTCTTAATCTCTTTTTTTTAAAATGAAAGTAGCAACATTGCTTTCTGGCTTGACAGGCTCGAAAATTTTCCCACTTTTCTAGTCATTCCACTCGTGCTTGTAGCATTAAAGCGGCCGAAAATATTTTTTGTCTAGTTATTTCATTGTGTTTTTATAAAATTATCGAAAGTATTGCAGTGTCCTTTGTTATTTTTATTGTCAGATAAGTAAAGTTAAAGTGTTTTCAGAAGGTCAGGACGATTCAAAATTTTTATGGCCTCAGCCCACCAAGACTAAAATCATGGATTCGCCACTGACTCTTATTATTCAATATGAAAATTACCGCATAAAATTCATTCTGAAAATATATGTTTTAGTGTACAGTAAAACAAAAATTCCACTATTCGTGGTCTTATTACTGATTCATTGATAGTCTCGTATCATAAATAATATTCATAAAGGACATCCAACGCGAAGCACATGTAATAAATTTTTATTGCTATCATATTACAAAAAATATTCATCACGCTGCAAGTCTATTTAGAAACATAAAAATTCCAGATAATCAGAAGAAAATAATTGCAGAAAATTTTAATTAAATGTAATCGTGAATTATTTTAATTCGGATTCTTCGTTTGATACTTGGAATAATTTTGGCTGAAATTTAGCACTATGGGATTTTGTGAGCGCTTTTGATTATTTTGAGAAAAAAAGTACTTTTTAATACTTTCGTTGCCGCATTTCATCTCAAGAAGCCTCTTTAGTTTAAGTCGGTTAAAAATCGCCGTGCAATGACACGTAATTGGTTATTAACCGATCACATCATATGATAACTCGCCACTGGTAGTGAATGTTCATGATTTTTCTCCAAAAATGAATGTTCTATTCAGAATTAAATATTTAAAAAATTAATATTTTCGTAACATATTTTGGTCATAAGTACAATCCACACACCCCACCCGAAAAAAAATTCGAAACCAAAGCGTATCGAAATCCTACAAACTTAATTTTTTTCTCGGAATTCAATTTTTAATAATTTGAATACACATCTTAAGACGAAGATATTTTCAAAAATATATTAAAAACTGAAAAGAATAAGATGATATTTTTTATCATCTTATATCAAATGACGCTTTTATTATAATATACTAAAAAGTAGGAAATAATTTTTTATGGATATCAAACCAAAAATAGCGAAATCGTAAGATACTGAAAAATAATACGGCAAGGAAATTAGTCTACAAGGAATATCCATAAGGAAGAAAATTCCTAAACATTCATTGAAATTTAAAATATCCTATGCTTTTGATTAAAATTCCAATTTACTTAGGAAGTCAGGCACCTATCAGTGCCTCGTGTTTTGTTTTGATAGGACGTTTCGTTTTGACTCCAAATTTTTGATGAAATTTTTTTTCTGCCTTATATTTCCTCCTGTTAAGAACTTGAGATTAAATAAAATACAAATTGAAAGTATGGTGTATATTATACTTAATTAACGAATCACGTTAAGAAATACCAATGTGTAAACAACGATTACTTACAGATTACTTTTAATTTCCACCAATCACCTAACAGTAGTGGCAAAAGTAGACTTATGCGAATCAAAATAATCAAAGTGGGCTCTTTTCAATGGAAAAGGATTCTTTCATTTCTTTCTGCAGAACCAGTGAATCTTCATATATATTTTTCAGATATATTTTTCAGATTTTATATTTTTCCCGTATAAATTGAAGTAATGGTAGAAAATGTCGCGAACTTACTGAAATTCGTTCATGTAAGTAAATTTAATAAATTCTTAATATCTCAAAAGGCATCATAATATACAATATTTGTATTTGAAAACTGACTCAACCGCGCGCACGTTTTTTGTCCCGTATCTCAATTAACTCTGTGTCTACTGATTGCTACTGAAGACAGTGAGAGTAATTTTAACATTTTGCTACTTACGAAGAAAGGAGCATTCTTTTGCAAATTAAAAATGACATTTTTATGTATTTTATTTCTTGATATAAGTAAATTTTTAAAAATTCTGTTTCAGGATTTTTACGCCCTGAAAACCGAGATGAAAAATTATCGAGATCTCTACGAACGCCTCCGATCGAAAATTAACTCCAATGTTCAGGATGTTGATTTACGAGCTGCATGGCCAAGCTTAGTGCAGAGGTGGGCCAAAGTCGCCAAGGAATTGCAGGACTGGCAATATTACTTGGACAACTGCCTGCCCGGGCAGCTGGGTCAGCTAAGCAAGTGGATTATTGAGGCGGAGAGACGACTTGCGCTTCCTATTTTGCCGAATGTTCAGACCACGAACATGCTGCCGATAATTCAGCGCGAATTAGATGAGCACCAGGTAAAGCCCCCTTTTATGTGGTTAAGATCATGCTTCATAGGATCATTTCTACAGTATGGTTAGAGGTTCACTTAAATTTCAAAAGTCAGAAGAATGGAATTGATTTTTGTAATTTTAGAACCCACTGAGTAATATTCAAGTGATAATAAACAGCACGATGACATGAATAGTAATTATTATATTTAACTAAATTTATGCTCACTACAATTGTTATGTCACTAACTATTCATTTTCAGTTGAAATGGAACGATGAAAGGCCCCTGAGCCTAAGCGCTTCCAAAGACTCCCTCCCACACTGACAAGTCATGTGGTTGGAAATGTTGCTGAAAAGGGGATCTAGTAATATTCAACAATTCGGTCACATAATTGTTTTCAATATTGTTACCATGGCTATACTACTGAAAGTTCAATAACTGCTGCAGTGCCAAAAGCAAATGAATAAATAATAATAATTGTTATTATTTTAAGAAAACTCTATTGGTGTGCTTCTTATAAAATTTTTATTCTCCTATGGTTTTTTGTTAATTTAAATAAAATTCGTTATAACCAATACTGGTAAAAATAGATTATCAATAAAAAAATTAAAGATTTTTTATGACTTTTAGAAATTATTTATACGAAAGTATTCATATCAGTGGCATAGCGAAGGTAAGTGGTGCCCCGGGGGATGATATGATTTTTTTCGCCCCCCGTTGCTATCAATGACTTATCAAATGTAAATGATGCCCGGAGCATGATATTATCCTTTCGCCCCCTTATGAGATTTGGCTTTAAAAAGAAACAAACACACTGACATTTTGTCTCCATAGCGCCCCGAAACTGTTGCCGGGGCATCTGTACTCCCCTTGCCTCCCCCCCCATTGCTCCGCCACTGATTTTCATATAAGAGGAACAACTGATAATATATTATGTTCTTGTCGATCATATATCAAACACATAAATGTGTAATTATTTTTATTTGCTCCCTCTTTTCTTTGAAAATGATTACTTTAATATGATTCGAGGAGTTATTATTTTCATTAGGCCTTCTCTAAATTTCACTTTCAAAGCCTTTTAATTAGTTCCCGAGCACCGTAGGGATTTCATGGTATAAATGGTTCCATATTATAATATATTGTTTTAAATTTTTAGTTACTTCTGCAGCTGATAATCAATCAAAATTCTGTTGTTTAACTGTCTTATATGTTTCAATATTCGTTAATATTTCTGTATATATTTTATGCAATTTGCGCCGGGCATTTTCTTATCGAATCTTTAAGATGAACACACAGTAGAATGTTGATAATCAGAATTTTTAAACCTTTCCTCTTACCTGAGTATTAATATTTTCAGACATTTTTAGCCTCGTAGCAAACCTCATATCAACAATTTCATTATTTTTTTAAACATTCGTCGCTTTCTTCATGATACTTTCTAAATATAAAAAAGTATATAATTTACTTTTAACGTAATTTTTATATAATATTATGCTTAAAAATTGCAAAAATAAAAAAAAATTCAAATATTTCTGCCTTCATTTCTCATTAAAATATCCTGATCTAAATCACAATAATGTTCTATAATTGCAAATAAAAATTCTTTGGTAGTGTTTGAACAAAATTTGTATCTGATTTTTTTGGTGTCGTTGTTATCAATTGTCTGATTGAATTGATTTTTTCTCCAAACTGTTTTTTCAACTATCCGGAATTGCTAGATTTGGATTATTGACACTAAACTTCTTTTTATCGAAGAATAGAATCACTTTTTAAAGCAAGAAAATGTTTAGGAGGATTATTTGAATTACCTAAATTAAATTTATTGTTTCTAATGAGAAATTGTTTGTAAAATTTGTCTGTTGGTTGTTAAGATGCTTATTTATTTTTCCTGTTACTGACAGAAATTTTGTCAGACATTAATTTTACCTATTTTCCTTCAATGAAAAACTTGATTTTCTGTTGCAGACATTTTTTAAACCTCTGGAGTCTCACATGAAATTCTTCCAAGGGTATAAGACGCTACCAGATTCTTCTGACATATTGCCGCAACATATCGAAGACCTTCAAATTAGGTTGGACAGCATTGCTGTGCGATCTCACCAACGTCAAGTAAAACTGTTACTCGAACAGTCTAGGTACACATTATTGAACCTCTTATCAAATGTTGAAGAACAGCTGAAGAAATGGAATACTAAATATGGTTATGAAGATGAAGTATCTTCCATTTTACAGCAGTATAAAGTAAGTATATGGCTCGATACCATAGACGTTAAAATTATCAGTCTGAAATTTTATTTGTTGTTGTTCTTATTATTACTTTTGCGTATTTCAGACTTTTGTTGATCAGCAAAAGATTTTCCAAGAATATGACAAATGCTATGCCCACACCAGAACCAATATTGAAACATGTCAACATGTGGGTGCTTTAGGTATGCAAAATAAAATAGTATTCGCAATAATTGCAGCATGTTATAATTTAACGTAATTCAACTGTAAAGTATAAAGTAACATTTTTTTTTAAATTTTAAAACTTACATTTGACTTTTTTTCCCTAAACTTTTTTTCAGGCTTTGATTCAGATGCCATATTTTCAAGTCAAATTTCAGCGAAAAAATGTTTGTTAACGTTATCATTAGAAAAGCAGCATTTTAATTTTCTTTCCTTAAAACAGTTCAGCAATTTGTCGTCGAATAAATTTTAAAATAAAATGCCCCAAAACAGGTTATGTTAGACATTTTGGCAAATAGCCATTTATAAATTTTACAAATAAATTCAGATTAAATAAAAGTCTTGAAGAATATGCGTAAAATATTTAGTGGATGTTCTTAGATTCCTTCGGGAAACATTGGAATGAACTTGATTAATCGATATCTTTATTAGCTATTGACTCAGGTGAAAATTTTCTTTCCTCTGTATGTTATTTAAATATTTAAGTTGTAAGAAGTACGTTTCCTCATCTGAAATGATTACACACTTATATTAATAATGTCTACACAATTAATTAAACAACACTAATTACAACTCTGTGTAAGACAATTAATTTTTCTTTCATTAATAGCAATTTTTGCCACATTATAAGCGTTCTTGTATAGTGTCCTTGCCAAATAAAAAAAAAATATTTTTCCTGCAATTTTCTAGATGCTAAAGATATGGACAAAGTAGAAAAGTTTTTATCTGAGGTTGAAGGTCTTTGGAAGAAGATGATGGTCGAACTTCATTCTGTTGGAAATACTGCCAATCAAGTTTTGAAAAACTGGCAAGTTTACTCTGCAAATATTCCAAGCCTTCTATCTTGGCTGGACAGAGCTGAAGTAGCCATTACTAAAGATACAGATACTCAGTTGGTAAGTGTTTCAACTCAATAATTTAAATCAGTGATTCTCATATTTTAATATCTGGACTTTCTAAATCATTTGTTACTGCAACCCGCAAGCAATGATATAGCAGAATTTTTAAGACTTAACTTTTTAATTTTGTATTCAGGTAATGTAAATTTAGTGATTTTGGTGTCTGTGATTATTCATTTCGATTCTTTTTTTTTTTCCCTTCATGTGTCTTAGAATCCAACAGGTTAAAAATCACCAGTTTGAGTAATTACTTTCGGTTCGATAAATTTTGATGTATTCTATATCTCTTTATATTATGCTCGAATTTAGAGAATTTTTTAAAAGTTGTGCAAATTTTCTTTTTAAGTCCGATTCTTCAAAATAATTGTTAGATATTGTCCTATGGTTTTGATGGAATTCGGGACCGATATATAATAATGTACCAAATTTTGTAATTATATTTATTCTAAAGGAAAAGATTTCTGGCGCCTATTCGAAAAGTTTTCATGTCAGTTCTTCACACCCTTATGTCAATTATGAAAGCAGTTTGAATATATTTTAAATAATTAACAAGGAATAATAAGTAATTAACAATAGAAATTTGTATTTTTTGAAGATTGGAGACTACAAAAGGAAAGAAAAGCATCCAGTATAAGACTATTTTATATGACGATGATTACACAGGACAGGTCACATTTTTATTCATGCTTTTTATAGGAATTTTTCAGCGACCTCACCCAGTGGGTTGAGAAAAAGAACCAAGGAGTGGAATCGGGAGAGTATTTGGCTGCTACCTGCCGAGATGAAATATCAAATGAAATAAAGCAGAAGATTGCTAATATCAAACGAAGATGGGATAAATTGCATCCTCATGTGAGTACTTTTTATGTTATCAATAACGTTTAATCGAAATTACATCACATCCAAAATGCACCTTAACCTTTATAAGACCATTTTTTTTTTCTAGTAGTGGTATAATAAAATAACTTTGGTATTGAGGTTAATCTAAGAACAGAAATTCATTTAGCTTATTGGATGAAATTATTTTTTGTTAATTAATTTTCTTAATTAATAATTAATTATCAAGTCAAGACACTTTGCTATGGTTTGAGATAAGAAATTGGAACAACCAGGTTTTTGTTTCATCGAAAAGGTTAGCGAAGACTTACGCCAAACTTAAAAATTGCATTTAACCAGCGGGAGTGTCTCCCCTAAATATTCCCGTATACTTCCTCAAAAGGTGTCATTTCCCCTCCCCCCGCGTGGATAAAATATTCGAAGCTACTGTAACCCAGAATGCTATGACTATCCACTAGTTTCCTTCAGCTCTAGTCAAGGTCACGAGTATCGCTAAACGCTCGGCGAGACAAACCAGTACGCTTGCGATCGGATTCGCTACAATAGTAAAAAAATTGAATATGCAATTTGAACTCCTTTTTTTAACCGATTGAAACGAAAATTGGGCACAGATCTATAATTAATGCTAGCATCCTTCATACCAGTTTTTATTTATCTAAGCCAAAGGGTTTAGGACAGTGGCGAATCCAGGGGGGCTATTGGGCTACAGCCCCCCCCCCCAGAGCCAAGCCAGAATTCTTCATTTTATTTAACATCATTACAACCTGTTTTTTCTTAATTTATCTCTTTTAAAAAAATAATAAAATCGTTTCAACATTACTTTCTGGCTTGACTGGCTCGAAGATTTTCCTACTTCTGTAGTCATTCCACTTGTTCTTGTAGCTTTGGCATGGTCGAAGACATTTTTTGGCTAGTTATTTCATTGTAATTTTTATTAAATTATCGAAAGTATTGTATTGTTTTTTATGATTCTTATTGTCAGGTGAGTAAAGTCTGTAAAGTTAAAGAGTTTTGGTTTACTTTAGCCTTCAGATTTTACCTTCATCACGACAATACAAAACTTTTATGACCTCAGCCTCCCCAGACCCGAATCCTAGATTCGCTACTGTTTAGGAGATATAATTTTACAAGTCAGCGATTATACATTCCGACAGACCTCATCACCCCCTTCGAGGATTTGGTCCAAAATTTGACATGACTTCACATTCATGATGATAAAACTGTGTACCAAATTTTATCCATCTAGCTATTCAAGTTTTTGAGTTATAGTGTTCACAAGACCTCGGACAGACAGACTTCCCGTGGACGAATTTTGTCCAAAATTTGATAATAACCTACAAATTATGTGCCAAGATCACATACCAAATTTCGTCTCTGTAGCTCTAATAGTTTTCGAGTAATCGTGTTCACAGACAGACAGACACAATTCCAAAATTGTGTTTTTCGGACTCAGTGAGGCCTAAAACGTGGAGATTCGTCAAAATCTCGAGTTCGAATTTTTTGACGATTACAATTACTTTCTCTTTGTATACTTCGTATACGAGAAAGTAAAAATTGATGAATTTGGTGGGAGGTATATTCCCACGGCCTTAGAAAGGGTTGAGCATTTGGTATTCATTAAAACATGCAATACATATTTTATTTTTCTAGATTTTAATAAATGAATTTAATTCTTTAGCAAAATACCTTAGAAGGAACATTAAAATAAAGATGCAATTGTTTTGGAGTAACTCGGTGGCGTAGCGGCCGGGGAGCAAGAGGAGTATAGATGCACCGGGGGCATGGAAACAAAATATTATTTCGTTTATGCCTCATTTTAAAATCAAATATAATGAAGGAGCGGAAGAACAATACCATGACTCGAGCGCCATTTACCCTTTCTAAACCGTTGATGAAGACTTTGGACGAATTGATCATATTATGGACCGCGCGCCACTTGCTCTCGCTACGCCACTGGAGTAGCTTGTTTTTCTGTCCCTCTCATCCATAGTAACACAAACATTTCTTCTGTACAATGTTTGAAAGTTCAACGTATTGGCTGCACAAAGACAACATTCCTATTTGTTTTCTTTCTGAACGAAATTTTATCCTCTCGGAACTATCTAATTCTGTTTCACAAATTCAACTAATTCTTTCTTGATGTTAAATTCACTTTTAACTGCGCTTGAAATTCGTCCAAGAATCTCTAAATATCTTGCAACAGGAAAGAATAAGATGGACGTTTTGTTTTCTATTCTACAAATGCTCTTCGTTTATCATTCTCTTCCTTAAGTTCTATTCATGGTGCTGTACAAAGCTGGATGTATTCGGCAAACATAACTATTAGATAAAAGTAACGAATACAAAACATGTTGGAGTATACTTTGTTGCAAACGCATGTGTTACTTAGCATCCAAGAAGTCATGAAGCATGAACAGTTATTTTATAATCTGTGCAGTTTTCCCTCCTTACAAATGATTGAAGATTACAGTAATTAAACATTTCATATTGTATTACAGTAATTCGCAAATTGAAGTATAATATAACTTTTATAGAGAGAAATTCGCAAACGAATTTCTGGATTTTATTAATATCATTGTTGATGATATTTAATTGCAAGAGTTGAAGTGTAAGAAATAAAACGTTCTCATTTCTCCTGAAATATGATTTACAACATTATACTTGACTTGACTTATAAGATTATTGATATATTACAAGACATACCATCAGAGGGGGGGGGGGGTTCCCCTCAAATATGGAGATGAGAAGTTGTCGAATAAGTAAGTGGGTCTCACTTCTCCGGAGGATACGGCACAGTTGGCGTTGTTGCTCTTTTGAACCATCATCGATGACGGGTCATACTCCTGTAATAGTCATTTCCTCGCATGTACCAATCGTAATGGAGGATATTTTGCGTTCGGCCTCAAAGCCCGTGTTAACAGTCGCGGCAGCCCGTCATTCAGAAGGTGCACCGGACGGATGCGTGCCAAGTCGGGTTGATTTGTTTGAATTACAAGAGAATGTATTTTTTTCGGTTTGTATGTCATCTTTTTCTTTTATATTGAGGATTTAAGAATTTCTTTCTAATGGACTTGTAATTTGCAGCTTCAAGAGTTCCTTGTTTCTGGAGAAATACTACGTACAAGGCATGGATTCCAGAAAAATTTGAAGTTATTGCAATCGTGGCTACAAAATGCCGAAATGATTTTATCATCGACAGTGCCTTGCAGACCTGCTGATTTAGAAAGTTTTACAGAACAATTAAAGGTATGTTACAATGATTTATGGGGGCTTATTTTATTAGACAGCAAAAGAAACGCAAACTGGGACGTTTTTTAAATTTTAAATTGTAAAAGTTAAATATGGAAATTTTATTTTTCAACTGAATTGGATATTTAAAGCGTGCTTAAAAGATTAAAGTGGTTCTTTCCTGTTTGGTTATATTACTTTGATTTCATCATTTTGAGCGGTGCGGTGGTTCTGAAACTGTAGATCACGACCCCAAATGGGGACACGGAAAATTATATTGGCGTCCCTGAGACTTTAAAATGCTGTCATCTTTCAGATTCTCTAATAGCTGTTGCCAAAACTAGTGAAGAATTAATTTTGAATAAAAAATTCATTAAAATTTTCCGAATAGCTATTTTAAATAGAACTTTCCTTTATTCATAATTACTTAATACTCATTTTTTAAAATACATTTTCCAGTTTGACAGTCACAGATATATTTTCCTGTGAGAAGGGAAGAGAGTCGCTAAATTTCATGGAATTTAATTTTAAGTGTATAAAATTTCTGGAATTATTTTTCTCAACATATCTTTTTCTCAGCACTTACAAGAGTGAAACTAAATCATTTAAAACATGTAAGCAATAAGCAACAGATTTTTTAAAAAAATTATTTAGTTAAAAGTGTCATATAAGAGTTAATTTATAATTTTCAGTTATAAAATAAGCAATAGTTCAATTTTATCTAAAAAATTCAAATAAAACATTTTTTGCGTATTTCCATTTTATAAAACTTTTTAAACTAATGGAGTATTTTAATAATCATTAAGAAAGGATCATTAAATTACTTTTAAATAAAATATAATTTAATGATGATTTCTTAATGATACGATGTTTTTTCTTTCTTTCAGAAATTGCAAACAGAATGGGATGAATACGATTCTCTGTTTAAAAAATTGTCCAAGCAGATGCATAGTGTAGTAACTCATTTAAATGCATCTGAAGTTGAAAAGGTTATGTCTACAATGAAGAAGGTAATTGTCGATAATATTTATTTCTGTGCCTTTAATAATAAAATATTTTGTTTTGATTAATAAAAGTCAACTATTCAATTATTTTTCATTCATTATTTGTTTATATTTTCGATTTGTTTACGAGAGTGCATAATTTTAATTTTCACTTTTTTAATGTTTACCCTTTTGCTGCTGATTGCATTTCATTCAGTTTAATATCAATCTTTTTTACTGCATTTATTTTTTTCTTTTTCCACAGCGTACGAAATTTCGTAGTATTACATATTTTAGTTGATTGTTAGTTAAATATTAATATCATTTTCCTATTTTTTTTCTCATTGCAGGAAAAGGAGAAGATGCTTCATGTGAAAACTAATTTAATGTCATATATTCCACTTTTGTACCAAATAGTGCCTCTACAAAGTACATTTGATAAAGGGAACGCTGATATAACTAAGTGGTTAGAAGAAGCAGAGAAGTTGATTTCGTCTTATGGAATACCTAGTAGTGCCCAAGCAATAGCAGTATTGCAGGATAAACATAAAGTATGAAGATAGTTTTTATTTATTAATTTTTGTCAAAAGAAAAACTTAAGACTACTTTAATTGCATACTCTTTCATAATCTGTAAAATACTTGAAAAGCACCTATTTTGATCTTGCGTACAATTTTTTTTATAAATCTTTGTAATGTTATGAATTAAACTTGTTTGCATTGACACTGAAACTCTATGATAATTATGTGCTATAGAATTTATTGTGTTGTGCAAGTAATATATTTTTCTCCACATATGTTGTTATATCCTGAAATGCATAAAGAAGATTGTTTCTTAATCAAAGAATAAATTTAAGTTAATCAATGGTCAATTATATATCGTAAAATACTAATAAACCTGATTTTACAAAAACTAATCAACTGTGGCGTTCTTACCCAATGATAATATTATTAACTGTGATATTTTTTAACTTATATGACTCAGAATGCTTTGTATTATGCAATAAAACTTAATTAATAAAATAATTTTTTACAGACATTTTTTTCTTCATCATCTGCTTACAAATCGCAACTTGAAAATCAGAAAGGTCTTTACAAAAATATCATTGAGCACGCTTCTAATGTTCCCAATATTGATACTCAAGAAGTCAGAATTAAGATGTCCAACATAAATGCACGACTGGAGGTATGTGTGTTGTATTGAGATAAGAATTAAAAATTGAGAATCTTCTTGTACATTGTTCATTTTGTAATTTAATATTTTTGTTATCTTTCTTTTTGTAGAGAAATTAAGCTTACAAAACTTCTTAATTTGGTCTTGGAATTAAAAATTTGTGATTTCTTTCCATTCCTGAATAAAAAAGTATTAAAATTGCAAACAAAATGTCCTGAGTATCTCGATCTGACTGTGGAATTAAAATGCATTGGTGTATAAACTGAATTTAGTGTTTAACAAGTGTTTTCTTCGAAAGAAGAATACCATACCAGTATATATTTTTTATAATTAAAACTTCTTATAACTGTTTGAAACATACATATCGTATTCATTATCCAACGTTTTGTTAATCTGTATCGATGAAGACGATGGATGAATATTTTTTCTCGTTTTAGTGGTCGATTCATCTAAAGTTAAAATTCAGGACTTATAAAATATGTTTTACATTTGTCTTCATTTTTAATTCTGAGTAATTCCTCTTTAAGATCAAATTAGTTAATCCTTCATACAAGCAGTCTTTACATATTTATTAATAATGTTAGTTTGTATTGTAATGGATACGTAAAATAATTAAAATTCTTGTGTATAGTTTCATCATTCTTATAATACACTTGAATACCAGCAAGCATTTCAAAATATACTAAGGAGAACTATTTTATTAACCCTTTAACTGTGTGGGTGTGGTTTATAAACCACTTGTTGGGGCTATGGCTTGTGTACCATTAAATTTTGCATAAATAAATAAAATAAAATAAATCTTTTTTCTTATCTTTTATCTTACCACTAAATTATAAAAATTTATTTTCATAAATAAATATAATAAAAATTTTAAATTTTTTTCGTTGATTACAAAATACATACTTTGTCATGCATCTATTTTTGATTCGCCACTTTATCACATTAAATAAATGACATATATATTTCTTTTTCTTTCGCTTTTAAGGCGATAGAGTGTACTAAAAATACCCGCAGTTAAAGGGTTAACAATTTAAGTATCCAAAAAAATTAAGGAGTGCCTTTTGAAAATTATTCTAATTAAAATTTAATAGCTATCATTTTTAATTGTGTTTTTAATTTAGGGATGCTTATCCTTGGCTAATCAATGGGAAAATGCAATGGCAGAAGCAGCAGATAGATGGAGCCAATACAATAAGAGCTTAAAAATTGTAAAAGAGAAACTTCAAGCTGCTGAATCTCTTCTGGAAAAGAAACCCGCAGATGAAAAACAGCTTCAAGCCCACAAGGTAAAATATGCATCTAAAATGTAATTTTTTCTTATACTTCTTGACTTTAATAATTCTACCCTTTGTTACTTCCTGACTTTTTATCGATGTACTTGATACTGTGTAACGTGCGCTTTAATTCCTCTAACTTAATCTTGCAGGAATTTTTCAGTCAGTTAAATGATTCCGTAATCAGAGAACTTTTGACATCAAGTGATAATGTTTTAGCGACATTACCAGCTGGAGAGCAAACCCCAGTTCGGGAAACAGTTTCAAGTCTCCAGGAACGGTGGAGGGTAAGTTTTTATTTGACTTCTCGGTACGTACAAGTTTAGTATTGGGTGTTCGGGCTAAAGGTATATAAAACTAATGGTTTATACTGAGAGAATTACACCCAATCAATTCCAGTGGCGTTAAAGGGGGCAACTTCTCAAATTTCTTTGCTGGTTAATAAGGCTCAAGGGGACCACCATAAACGACTGTGCAGTCTCCGAAAGTTAATCGATCTCTTTCTGAAACCAAACTCCCATTTGAAGTCTTATCCCTCTGTAAAATGACTTTCGATGATGGAGGCTCCACATATCACCTATATCGCACCCGCCTCTTAACACTTGTTACTGATTTTACCATCAACTAATCATAACTGGTACTGAACTTCACACCTTCCTTTTGGGTGTGCAGACATTGTTTGCTGCGAAAAGAGCAGAGAAAAGGTAGCTGTCGATAGTGGGTATACACGCTGGGAAAGAAATTTCGAGTAATCCCCTATTGATGGTTCTCTCAGTGTAAATCATTACTTATGGATACCTTTAAATCAGACATCCTAAAGGTATCCTTAAGCAATATCTAACTTTTTCTATCAAAAATAACCAACTAAAAACTGACTTTTTCATGACAAAATGTAGTATTAAATAACTAGTATTTATCTTGAATGGAGTACAATTACGTATTTATTATTATTATTAATTTGCTTTTGAAATATATTTTTTAGTTGATGATGGAAAGAATTCCGTTCCATTTACGGCTACAAGAATTCAGACTAAAGGAACAGGAGTTTAGTCACCAGGTGCATGAAATTAAGAGACAGCTGAATATAGAACAACAACTCATCGATAGTGGAGAAAGTAGTGAATCTGTACTGAAGAAACATCAGGTAAATTCGTTTTTCTTTAACTAGCTTTTCTTTTTTAACTGTGGCTGTTCTTGAATCGTTGCATGTTTCATAAAACTTTTACATTAACGAATTTTTATTTGTCGAAATTTCAGGAGTTTTTCACGGTCACGCGTATTGTCCATGTTAAAGATTGCTTGGAATTTCTGAAAACTTTGTCTGAAGAATATAAATTTTCCTCTCCAAAAGATGTCAATTTAAGGGATTCTTACAAGAAACACCAGAAAGAATGGTCAGAAACAGAAAAAGAGATCGAAGGCATTCTTTCCCAGCTCCAGCGATTGAAGGCAGACTGGGCAGAATACTGTGAAAAGTATGATTTGAGATTATTAAAAAACCTGTACTTACTTTTTATAATTAGTATTTTTCTCAGTATCTGCTCACCCTCTTTTTTATATTTATTCTATGATGATTTCCTTTTAGGTTATGAAACTTCTTAATTTCTCTTACTGTTATTGCTCCCTTTCTTTTTATCTAAACTTTTATTTGTTTGTACTTCCATTTTAAAGAAATGTCCATTATGCTGTTAGAGCAAACCTTAAAATGGTTTGATAAAAAAAAAAGTGAAGTCGAAAAATTTAATATACTTTTTTTCTCTAAAAATGAATACATTTGAACCTTGCGTGTTCTTTTGGAATGCATAGATTTTAAGCATTCATGCTGCTGTTTTGGGTTTTTTTTTTTTTAATAATGTGTCTTTTAACAATTTGAGAGTACAAACGATTAAAAGATATGCCAATGAAGTTATTCTTAAAATGAATTGAGCATTCCATCAACATTTTTAACACCCATTTATTTAATTACCAGATCGTGCCTTAATTCATCCATATATATTTAAAATAATTGACAAAACCATGAGACAATCCGCCAACCTCAACCACTGGACCGATTTCGACAATTTTTATTTCATATGGAAGATTATTAATGTCGTGAATCGTCTCCTGCCACTCACCACTCTCCATTTCCGAGACGTATCTCAAAATAAAACTTTGGCAGAGTACCTCAGCTTCTACAGCCGCCAATTTAATTCGTCGAGTTGCAGGCATAGCCACGGGATATTAATATTATGGGCGAATAGCTGATCGCCGAAGGCGGCTAGTTTCTTAATAAGCCTGTGGGAGTGGTCTCCTCTAAACTTTCTCGTATACTTCCCCAAAAAGGTGCTGTTTCCCCTCCCAACGCGTGGATAAAAAAAATTCGAACCTACTGTAACCCAGAATCTAGTGACTATCAGACTGTTTTTCATTGTAGATTATAGTGATTGTAAAATATTTAGGTAAAGAATCACATTCAAAGAGATGCGTACCGATTAAAACGCATCTATCACACACTGCTAGGTTCCACTCTTGCCGGCTCAAGGACAAAGTGACGTAATTCGCTCAATAGCTTCCGGGTGCACAGAGATTGCTACCAGTATGCATGCACACGGATAATCGGATTAGAAAAATTAATTATGCAATTTGAACCCCCTTTTTTTTAACCGCTTGACACAAAAATTCGACACGAATCTATAATCAAGGTAAGAAGTCCACATACCAAATTTCATTTATCTAACTAATTTTGTTAAGAAGTTATTGCGATTAAAAATATGCCATTACACAGACCGACAGACAATCAACCCTTCCACGGATTTAGTTCAAAATTTGATATGGACCTACATTCATGATGATAAAACAGTGTACCAAATTTTAACCATCTAGCTATTCAAGTTTTCGAGTTATAGTGTTCGCATGACCGCGGACAGACAGACATGCAGACTTCCCGTAGACGGATTTTGTTCAAAATTTGATGGAAACCTACAAATTATGTGTAAAGATCACATACCAAATTTCATCCCCGTAGCTCTAATAGTTTTCGAGTTATCATGTTCACAGACAGACACACAGACATAATTCCAAAATTGTGTTTTTCGGACTCAGGGAGGTCTAAAAAGTGGAGATTCGTCAAAATCTCGAGTTCGAATTTTTTGACGATTACAATACTTTCTCTTTGTATACTTCGTATACGAGAAAGTAAAAAGTATAGAATTTCAAACGATTTTCTGGAATTTGTGCTAATGAACTGAAATGCATTTTTTAAATAAAATATTAGGAAGAAAACTGAAATTACAGTGTTGTTTTGGTATGCTGTAAATTAAATTAATTTAATATTAATACATTTTCTTAATAATGAAAATGCCTATTAAAGAAGATCATCAAAAACTTTTTCAAATCTCGCACACTTTCCTGAATTGATTTTTTTTTCTTTATATTTCTTTTAGATTCAATGATTTGTTGAAATGGATGGATGAAGTTGATAAATACATACAAAGTATAATGCAAGATATAACGTCTTCTGGTGAATTTGAAACTGTGAAAACCAAGTTTTTGGTAATTTTTTTGTATTTCTTTTTTGTAATTTTAATGTAATTTTCATTTTGATTAAAACACTGAAAATTATCTGCTAACGTTTTAACTATTGTAAATTTGGCTTAAGGTAGAAAAAAAACGGCTCTTTATATATATTTTTTTTCTTTTTAAGTTACTTATATACTATCTACGTTGAAGTTTTCTTAAACTAAACTTTATTAAAAGTCCCTGTACTTTCAAGTTTAACGATAGCTATGATTATATATTATTTTTTATGTTTTATTTCTTTGTTTTTATTAAATTTCATTATTTTTGAATAACTTCTAAAATTAATTTTAGCTGATTTTTAGAGCTGTAAAACTGAAAGTAAATAATATGAAGAGAAAAAATTAAATAAATTGGCAAATTATTATGAATAATATTTTAAGGATAAAATGGTTACTATCTCGTTATCATAATAAGCTACAAAACTGAATTATTTTCTTGTGTATTATTTTTGCCTGTGAAAGCGAATTTTGAGTTTTGAAAATTTATTTTATTTCATGTTTGAATTATGCAACTACTATTTAAATTATTTCTACATTTTATAAGACTGTTTCATCTGAAATTAATAAGCTGTTGTAATTTACAGTTTTTATAAAAACTTGTTTATTATTCATGAAGCATGGATTAATTGTTGCAATCTTTTTTTGTAGTCCGTTTGCCAGACAGTGGACAGCAGACGTGAAGATGTCAAATGGCTTGTTAGAAAACTGGACAGTTTGCTCTCACACATACCTAAAGAGGAAGGCGTCGAAGAACAAAAGAAGCTTGATGCTTTAGTTCAACGTTATAAAACCCTCCTTCCTGAAATCGACACTACAATTGTGATTACTGAAACCATAACAAAATGTTTCATTTATAGAGAAGAAATTATCGAAATTAAAAGATGGTTGAGAGAAGTCAAAGCTCTAACAGAACAAATTGAAGAAACTTCTTATGATGATCCAGAAACATTGTCTCAACTTGTACAACAGCAAGAGGTATGTAGTTTATTTCCAGTGTCAAAATTTGATATTTTATTTGTTTACTATCTGTTATGCCCTTCGTTGCTCGGGATTAAAACACTTTTATGTCTAATAATTTTAATGAAAAAACTATTTTCGTATAGAAAATTATAATACAAAAATTCCTTTATCGTCTGAAACGTTTTTACTTCAAATTTCGTTCATAAATAGTGAAGTATAAGAAGAAATTTGACGAATGTTTTGGGTCAATTAATTAAATAGTTAAATTTTCATTAATAAAAAACGTGAAAATAAACCAGATCAATAGTTGTTCCTGATATAAATTATGAATCGTCTGCTTTTAAACTTTTCTTTAATATTCTTCCAGAATTTCGTTTATATGTTCTAGCAACAGCTCTTCATACGTATTCTTGTTCTTTAACAATAAAAAATATATTGCTACAAATTATGAATTTTATACACAATTGATTTCTTTTAATTATTGAAATGAAAGCAACAATTTTGAACGCAAATATGTCACTGAAAAGCTATTTTTTAAACTTTAATATAGTATAAAAATAGTTATCGTAACATAACACTTTCGAAATATGTCACAAAAAAAACCCGCAAAATCTTGCTTAATTTTCAATTTTAAAAATTTAATTAATTTTTGGCCTTTTAAAGCTGGCAGTGATCTTTCTCTTCTTTTTAAAATATTTACAGAAATAAAAAGAAATTTGTTCGAAGTCTCACCGTTGCCTAGCAACGAAGTATCATTAAATTTGCTTTATTTAAGAATCGTCTGCTGTAATAATTTATTTATTAAATTTTGGAAAAATTAATAAAAGTTGAAGGAAACATTTCACAGATATAAAATTCGTATCATTGAAAAGGTGAAATTTTGAACTTTAAGATGATGTAAAAATATTTTTTGGGGGATAATTTGCTCCGAAGTTAATACGGAAAAACGATTTCTGTTAATTTCTAATTAACTGACTGTTTAATTAGCTTTCAGACTTCGAAAAGTTGACAATAATCTTCCTCTTGTCTTAAATAATGAGTGTGCAAAGTTTGGTTGAAATTGCTGCAGTAGTTTAGGAGGAGATGTGGAACATACACACATACATACCCACAATGACTTTTATTTATATTAAGATTTTCTTATCCTCAATGGCTAGTTACAATATTTATCCTGACCCCTACAAAGAAATCCTCCTTATGTCCTTTCTGTTCACGACTTCATGTATCATTGATTTGTCTTAAATGCAAAATTATACCATCTCTTGGAAAAATTAATTCAGAAATGCAGTTTCTTTATTTAACTAATTGTTTAAAGGCATATTTTCTTCTGAAAATGGTTGGTGATAACCTGAATATGCGATAACAATAAAACGATTTGCGATTTACAATTTGTTACTAATGTGCAATTACACTTTAATTAATGCAATATTTAAAAAGGATAATCGTTTCCTTTTCTAAGACTCCTCTAATTTATTTCATTTAAATATCTTTGTCTAAGACTCAGAAAAATCGACTACTGTTTTCTGTAATCTGAAAGAAGTTGGTCAAATTTACATGTATGATAGGGGAAAGTAAGTATCTTTAGGATTAAAAATAATTTTATGTAACAGAAGAAAATGTTGTTGAATTGAAATGTTTGAAGTTTTTTATGCATTTTAGAAAATAATTTTCGTTTCTGAAGATAATTCTACAGAAGTAGGCTCTTTTTAAATGTACGGGGGAAATTATTTTTTTTTTAATTTATCTAACTTGCTTTTTCATGTAAAAGAATATGCCACTTTCCATTTAGTTTGAAAATAATTTATATCATTCGTTTTTTTTTCCTTCACATGGAATGATTCCTAGTAAAAAAAAAAAATGTAACACATGGGCTTCTATACATATGAAGGAACTACAGGAGTGGCGTTAGAGTCTGCCCGACAAGGAGAGGGGCGTAATGATGATTCTCTCAAATTTTCGCCAAATTTTTAATTATCTGCTAGTTGAATAGCCAGTTGCAAAATTTACAAAAATTTGCTCCGACGGGGATCTCCGATAGGGGGAGGGGACTGGCCCCCTACTGGCACCACCCCTGAGGAACAGGATGTTGTTTTCAGGTTGTGCAGAATTTTGCTTAAGTAAGATTCGGTTGCATTATGTAATCTGTAATATGCTATTGGTTGTCGCAAAATTATATATTTCACATTATCTACTGTCAATTTTTCTTAAATTTTAGTAATATTATTGAGATGCTATATTTTCATGATTAAAAAAAATGACTTGTGCAATTTTTTTAAAGGTTATTAAGCTATTTCAACTTTTAATTTAATATATATTTTTCTTTTCCATCATAGAATATTAAAGCATTATGCATTTATTTTATTGAAAATTAAACAAAAAAATGACGTAAAATTTTTACATTATTTGGAATGTGAACATTTTTTTTAAATGTTGTGGTGCAATTTGCGAAATCTGAGTACAATATTCTTTTTCTTTCCGTTTCGCAGATAATTTTAATGATTTTACTTATACATTTAATCGAGAATGTAAGAACTGCATTTTTGTCATTAGTAGAATATTACCTAATTTCTTATTTGTGAACAAATTTCTATATTCATGCATATCCTTTTCCTCTTAGGCAATAGTTCAGCAGCTTGAAACTCATTTAGGAGACGTAAAATCCAGTGTCCAGAAAGGCAAAGAATTGGGAAAACTTCAAAGATCTCCCAAATTTGTCGAAAAAGATGTTACGGAGCTTGAACGTACCTGGGAAGAAGTGTACCAAAAGGCTACTCAGAAACTGGTCAGCTTGAAGGTAAGCATCAGTTTTAAAGAACCAAAACATATATTTTGATTATTTATGTGTATAATGGCAGCTTTAAGTATAACATTAGTTCATATTTTTAGAATTATTTATTATTAATCTTATATTGGTTAATCACATATATTATTAGTTATCTATCTTAGCATCTATTTTAGTTTAGTATTGCTGTAACTAATATTTATATTATGTATTCCAGAGTGCAAGTAACCTCTGGAATGATTATGACAAACAAAAAGACGAAATATTTCGTCTTTTGAAACAAGCTGACGAAGAACTGAAAAAGCTACGAGAATCTGCCCAACTACAACAGCCTCCTGTAAGCAGTCTTTTCTCTTTTACACTTTCAAATACTAAAATATAGAAACTTTCTTTATTTCTGTCTGATTGTAGAAATATATTATTCATCAAAGAATCTCTTTTTAAAAAAATCTGTATTAATCTTACACTTAAAATTATATTTTGAATGATACTTTTTTCTTCTTCTTTTGTTACTCCTTTCTGTTATTTTACACTTTTAATATTTCAAAGGAGTCAATGTATACTCATATAATGAACATAAAATTGCTAATGCGGAATTTTAGTTTGGAATTTGTTGCGTGTCTTATTGGCGGAAAAAAGAAATGACATTACTTCACATCAGACAACGTGCAGTTTGGTTATTGGATGGCTTGCTCTATTATTTTGATGTTATCTGAATGTACTCAATTTTATATTTATTTTTATGTTTTCATTAAATTTTCTATTGTATGTTTTTTCTTTTCTTTAAGGTATTTTTTATAAAAACTAATTTTCTTTCCTTAAAAAAGTATTTTTGCATCAAATAAGTCAAGATTTTCTCTTTTTTTCAAAGTTAAACTTTTTAAAACTTAACTGGACCAAATTCGACAGCCTGTTGTTAAATAGCTGGTAGAAGTTCCGTTGCATAATTAACTTGTTTTTTTGGAACTCCTCCAGTGACAAGTAGAGAGAACATTCTTTCTCTTTGAGTAGCTTCTTTTGTTTTTATTCTGAGAGCATGCTTGACATATTTTATTCTGCCGTAAGGTATCGAGAAAGTAAACATTGTATTCAGATTTGCTTTAACATACATACAAGGTTTAAAGATTCGATTGGAGTTTTCACTGATCATTAAATAAACTGAACAAAGAAAATTATTTCGAGATAAAAGTGTTTGAGAAGAATATTAAACTTTTGAATACTTTGTTTAAAATAAGTTACTTTTAATAATCATTTAAATATTAACATGCACAATTTTTTTTATTTAAATTGTGAACGTAGCAAATAATAATAATTACAATTTCAAATGATTAGGAATGATTTAAAATTGTTCCTTTTTTTCAGGAAAAAATCATTTATTTGTGTGTACATACTCGCTTATGAACTGTATTTTGCATTATTTTCGACTATTAGTCTGATTTTGGGTGATTCCAATGTATAATAGTGTCAGTTGATGCACTGGCGTAGCTTATGGGGGCGGAGGGGGTGACAACTCAATCATTGTGTTCATAAAAAAATAACTAATGTAAGTAATTTGTTTGTTTTTTTGTCGCCTTTTTGCGGTAAATTGTCGATATGTGAAGGAAAGTGGACGGGCAACTTCGCAATCTATCTGCAGAGATCGAGGGCGTCAAACAACGAATTACGTTGCTAATAAAGTATTTTCCTGTGATTTTTTTATTTTGAGATTTATGTGCCTATGTAACTTGTAAAGGAAGAGCCGCATATTGCAAGTTCGCCCTGAGCGGCAAAAGTTGCGGCTACGCCACTGCATTAATGCTCACATGATATACGTTTAATGTGCTTCATCAGTGCAATTTTGAAACTCATTACAAATCTTGCTGAAGAAAAAAACGGAGTGACATCACAGTACAACTTAAGACATCATGCACTTTAAACATTAAATGGCAAGAGCAGTTAGGACTGTCATGTGACTGTAATGTCACATGAATTGAGTCCATTGCAATTGTTATAAATATAAAATTATGAAATCTAGGTTTCTTTTGGCATCTGCGTACTGAATTGAGACTGATTATGACGGTTCAGTTGAAAAATATTTTTCATCATTAATCTATTTTCTACCATTAAAAACGGTCTTTTGTCTAAATTTGCTCAAAAGATAATGTTTACAATTTTCGTGGGACAGAAATTTAATATCTTGCTATCATTCTATACCACTTTGATTTTTACTCGCTTTTGAACTATTCGTTTTCATATTTTCAGAAGCAGTATAAAGAATTGCATCAAACCACTGAAACACACTTAGAAAAACTCAAGTGCGCAAGCAACGATTTAGCACCTAAACTGAGTGAAACACAAAGACCTTTGCTTCAAAAAGAAGTTGTCGAAATTGAAAACAAAGTTCTTATGGTATTATCAACTTTGAGGGAAAATGTTGAATACTTGGAACGCTCCACAGAAAAATGGACAAAATTCAATTTCAAATTGGAAGGATTTGTTTCAAATGTTGACAACATGATAGATCGGCTGAAAGATATATTATCTGAATCATCTCCTCCTGAAGTTAGACTGAAGAAACTAGATGTAAGTATGAGATATTTTACAAAATTCATCATTTTTAACTATGACTAAAACTAATTAAATTATTTTTTCTTAAATAATTAACAATTTTTCGTATAAAAAATATCTTTATTTTCTTAGTAAATTGTAATCAAATAAAATAGGGTTCATATTTTGAAGTGACTTAAGAAAGTAGAAAATTTAAATGTTTTATGTAGTATTTCTTCTTGAACTAGTTGCAATTTTTCCAAATTCTATGTCAAAATGTTATTTAATCCAGGTAATTAACTATATTTAGAATTTTAAGCTATATTTTTTTAAATATTAGGTAACATGTTTTCAGTATTGAGAGTTTAAATTTACTTACAAAAATATTTACGTAAGGTGTTATCGATAGGAAAATATAATATATCCTAAAAATACAGTGTTTACTTCTTAAATTACTTTTAAATTGCAATCTTCCAAATATGGAAAAGAGAAAAATAATTAGGAAATTGTTGGAAAATAGCAACAGAAACAATTAAATTGACTGTTTTCATATGGAGCTAGAATTTTAACTAAATGTTACTTTAATGTATAAACAAATTTAAAGTCACATCATATTATGGGTATTAGATTATAACTCTTTGCTAATTATTGAAATTCATGCAATAAATTAAATATTCTTGAAAGTAAAAATAAATAAATCTTATTTGCTTAAAATAAATATAGTGGTATTGCAATTTCTAATATACTATGATGCTGGAAATTAAACTTTTACAGAGCATTTAATATTGATAATTTTAAACAAACCTTCTCCCCATGTTCCTGCTTCAAACACACATCTACGAAGTATGGATATAAATACAAGAAAATGTGAAGGACTGACCTAGTTGTTTACAGCTTTATCCCCATCTGAAGCATGAACTGCATCTGTTAGCTGGCATCTTACTAACATATCTATCCTACACATGATATTCCCTCTTGGCATCGCGCCATTGTTCTTTCTTCCGCCTACAAAGGACTAGAGTCAGCGATTCTTTTTTTAATTGTTTTCTTTGTTATCTACCTTTAGGAGCTCCACAGTGAGATTCGGGAGCAAAAGCAAGTGTTAGTGAACCTGGAGACGGAAAGCCAGGAATTGGCCAGGGATCAACCAGACAGCGCCAATGTGAAACAAATCATTGGCCAGTTGACGAATTTGAAGGGTCGCCTTCATACCTTAGAAGAGACAGTGATCACTCAGAGGAATATCATCGCCAAGAACCTTGATGAAATCAAAAATGTGAAGGATCTTCTAAAATCAGAAAGGGATGAGCTGAAAGCTGCGGAGTTGAGGGTGGAAGCTGGGTTGCCAGCACTTTCGTCATTGAAAGACGCACATGACAAGAAACAAGATACTGAAGTAAGTTGTCATATTTTCGAAATTTTTTCATTATTTATTTTATTTCTTGATGATGACTGTGGCACATTTTCATGGGAAACAAAATTTTGGTTTCTCTATCAAATCATTCCAGATGAGACTTTTCACTCATTTCTTAATGTCATTGGTTTGTTTGTCAGTGGTTGTTGTTTTCTGTTATTTACTCGGACTGTCATATAAATTAGTCAACAATCGTAAGTTAATTTTATATATTCTGCATTGTTAATATATTATATAATTGTTATTATAATAAATATACAATTTTTAAGATAAAATAACATTTCTTTCATACCATTGATTTCTCACTGCTGCTTTTATGTCTATTAATTCTATGGAGGACAAATGCATTTTTATTATTTTTATTGCTCTTAATATTTGGATGTTTCTTAAAAATAGCCACACACATTTTTTGTGAGGCTTTTGTTATATCTCGGAAATAAATTTATTCAATCTCCTTTCACGTTTATATTCCATAGTCGCTCCTTCGTCAATCAAATTCATTTATCAATATAATTTTATATTTTATTTGAAACTGAACTTGTCATTTGTAAAACTTTATTTGGCATTTTACAAATTTGTGTATCAAGTTCATAATAAGTTATGAAATTTACTTATCAATGTCCAAACAATAGGTTGCAAAGATGGTATAGACACCCTGATACAGTTTGGAGGGAAATCACCATGAAAATACAATATAGTGCAATTATTTTTCTTTTTCGGGCCAATTTTGACGGAGGGGGTGGGGGCTAAAAGTAGAATTATAGGACTGCCAATTTTGAGCCTTTCTCTGTCTGTTATTTGGCATTTCAATAACATTTCATTTCATATGCAGTAATAATTTGCACAAAATTTTAGATAGCTTTATTTTTTATTATTATAAATTATTCCTTTATGAAATTGTCATTTCTGGATTGGGGTGCTTGCACACTTGATTTCTCGCAATACCCCCCCCCCCCCATGTTGTGTTGTCTTATAATGTTTCTGTGCTCTGTCTCTTGGTGAATTCAAGAAAAAGCATTTGTATATATCTATATTTGTCTATTTTTATTTATCTACTTATTTATATGTAACTGTTGACTTTTATTTTTAAAAATTTGAAGTGATTTCTTTCCTCTTTACTTCGGAATTTTATGATATTTGAGTTAATGTATACAATAAGAATGATGTATCTAAAATTATTTATGCTCTATTTAACTTTTATTGATTTCAATTCAATTGTTCCAAAGTCAAACCTTCTTTCGAAAATTTAATACTTCAGCTATATAATTTATTATTCTGAACTTTACTGATATTTGGGTCGGGCATTGGAATTACTTATTTGAATACACAGACTTCACATGATTTCATGAGACAAAGTATTTATTAAACACATAGCTCATCTCTCGGTTCATCATTTTCTTAAATCCATCTCTTGATATACAGTAGTGGCCAATGAAAACGCACCACCCTTCATTTTGTCACATTTTGTGCATGAGGCTAACACATTCACTTAAATGATGATGCAATAGCAAAAACGATGATGCAATCGCGCGTTTCTATTACAAATCTATCAAATTTACCTTCTTTTCAACGGTATTATTTTTCCAATTTAAATTTATCATTTCATAATCATAAGAAAATAATTAAATGGTGTGCTTTCATAGAGCACTACTGTATATATTGTTTCAACATAGCTTTTATAAATATTTTTGAAATTTAACATAAATTGTCATATTTTTGCAGAAATTCTGTGAGCATTGTCATCAGAAAATAAATTATCTTGCTGATGTTGGTACACAAACAACTAATGAAATACAAGACGCCTCCATCCAATGTGAGTTCATTCAGTTACAAGATCAGTGGAAAGATATTGCTCAGACTATTCAGGAATGGATAGAACAGTTGCAGAGAGTCATTACCCTCTGGGAAGGTATAACTATAAAACAAGAAGAAGTGATAAAATGGCTTGAAAATACTGAAGGAAGTGTTGAAAATATCGCATCCACTCAAACTGTCAATATCCAGAAATTAGAAGAATTAAAAGCAAAACTAAGGGTATGTACAGATATTTTGTTTTTCAAAATATATTAAATTAGAAATTGCTCTTTAAAGATGATAATATTGTAATAATTTTAAACTGAAAAAAACTGTCTTAAGATATATTAACACTAAAAAATAACTACATAAAATTCTGGAAATTCTTAGTTAAGTACTTAGGATGCAATGCTTCAGTTTCTGCATTTGGAATTACTGAAGTATGTTTATATTTTAAATTTTATCTCAAAGTAATTAAATTTTAATTTTTCGATTGCAGGCATTAGGTTCTGAAATTGATGAAAAGAGAAATTATCTCCGAACCATTACTAAAGACATTGAAGATCTATCTGGCCATTTATCACCAAAAGCTGTCATGGCTCTTCATGTTCAGACTTCAGATATACAAAAACGCATCGACGAGCTTGGAGACAAGATTCGACGACAAATGATTCACTTGGGCTCTTCTATTGCTGAGCAAGAACAACTGCTTAAGACAATTGACACTTTTACAATTTGGGAAGAGGATGTAAAAATCCAGCTACATAAATTCGATGATATATTTGTTGATCAAATAGAAGCTGTTCTGAAGAATATTGAAGTAAGTATTTTTATTATGTGTATACATTGTTGTTTATTAATAATTTTTGTTAGTTTAAAAGTTTTATTTTAAAAAGCTGATTATTTTTTTAAAAAACGAAAGCATTTTTTAAAAAAAATGCCAATTTTTTAAGAAATTTTCATTGTATCAATTTTCCCCTTTAAAGGAAATAGTAGATTATCCTAACAATTTTTTCTTAAAGTGGAATTTTTGTTATTTTTTTTATTAATCCTCGACAAAAAAAAGATGAGCATTTATATTTTCGGAATTGATTCATGATCCTATGCTATTTAAAAGTTCATTTTTATTACATATTTCATATTTTTTTTAAAATTCCTTAAGTTAAAGAAGAAATTGATTCAGTAGCTCTTTTTTTTTTAAGCTCAAAACTTAACGGTGGTTGGTACTCTTTCAGACATTATTGCTTTTCCACACAAAGTACAAACCTCTCGAGTAGCTTCGGTGTTCTTAACGCCGCGAGGCGTAATGATCATTAAATGCAGAAAACCAATGATGTCGAAAGTGCTCAGTTTTATCCACTTGGCAATCTGTTTTAATTATCTGAAAATACTCAAAAATCAATAAAATTGAAAATTCGAAATACACTATCTTGTAGAGAATTAAATTCTCTTTCAAACGATATAAAAAATTTTACCAATATATTTTATTTCTTTAAATAATTTTAAGTAATTTTATTCTTTTTTGAAATTTAAAAAAGGTTTGTGAATTATTATTCAACCCAATACAAAATTATTTATATAGTGATCCCTCTTGATTACTATAGTTTACGATTAATTACAAAGGTAATATTATAACATAATATGTAATGCTGATTTTTCTGATTTGAATTTCATACATTGTTATTTGACTTTGCAGTTGCTGAAAATTGAAAATGACAGCCGTCAAACTGATTTTAATGGAATATATGAAGAGATGAAGAAATTAAGTGATTCGCACGATTCTTCTGATATTGAGGAAATAACTAGTATGTACTCAAAACTTTCTGAACTCTATCAAGTTACTGAAGAGTCATTGTCAAAAAAGCAAAAGTTTCTTCAAAAGCGCTTGGACTTTGAAGCGTGGTACAAGGACATGTGTGAGAACATTGAACTTTTAAAGAATAAAGTTGAGGGCAAAAAGTGCACACCTGAGGAGATTCACAATGCTACGTCTGAATTATCGAGACTTCAGAAAGAATACGATAAAAAAGTTAATGAAGTTTCCAGCCTTGATGAAATGGCACAGAAGATCAGTCAAATTATTAGGGACCGAAGCACGACATTACCAGTGACAGTTGCAGACCGTCTCACTCATATCCAAAATTTGTTGAAAACTGTTAATGACTTGCTAGCTCGTGAGCAAGAAGGCCTTAGCAAGCTTAATAAAAAGTGGGACGAATTCAATAATAAATATAAAGCTCTGTGTGAGTGGTTGTCAAATGTGAGTAACAAGATTCATGAGTTACATCTTCAGCCTACAACAGTGGCAGATTTGGAGCAGCAATTGAATGTACTTAAAGTAAGTATCTTTCTACTTCATTTTTTAATTTTTTAAAAAAATATCAGCTCGTCTTGAAAAATAAAAGCAATGCAACAAGTATAATTAATGTTAATAAAGTTTCAAAATAATAGATAAGGCTATGAAAAAATATCTTATTGAAAGTTCATTCATAAAAAAACTGTTATTTACACATGCAAAATTTTGAAGGCATTACTGTTTGATAGGTTGGAGATAAGTAATATTTTTAGGATTTTTTCATAAAAACGATGTTAAATTAGTTTGTGGCGCAGTTGTAAAAACTCTTATTTGGTAAATGGAATACAGTAAAAGCTTAACTAACCGGCATATTCGGGAAACTCCGATTTCCGGATACCTGAAAAGTCCGGATAGTTGAGTGTGACGGGAAAAATGGGGTAGATTGTAGCCTTTTTTTTTTTTTAAAAAAAAGATTTTTTCGGCCAAATAATTTGAAATGTGCATTAAATATAATTTTTAAGAATACTTCGATATCTTCCATAACATTGTATTTACATAATATATTATGAAGATTTTAATTTAACATTGATGATTTTAAAGAAAAAATATGATCTGTAGCTGAATTTTTACCGTAAATATATAGATTGTAAAAATATAAACATATAAAAATAACCGACGAAACTGAAAAATATTCTACTCAGAAAGCGTAATAAAACTCTTTTAAGTGATCATAAAACAAATCTCAGATTGAATATCAAAACTAATTATCTTTTAAGATCGCAAGGGTTATTGCGCAATACGCGGGCCTCCAATTCTCCCGCACGTGATATTACGTAATCGGAATCAACATCTGCCAGTATTTGGAGGGTAAATAAATAAAAGGAAAAGAAAGAGACTTACTAATCTGGAGTAACCCCCCATGACCTTTTTTTTCCTTTATCGATTCTGTCTCTTTACCTTTTTTTTTTTTTTTGCCGATTTCGTTTTCAGGTCTTGTTTTTCGGCGAAAGGTGAGGACCTTTATTTATTTTTTTTTTTTGTTCTCACTTTTGTTTTTGAACCCCCGATAAAGCAAGTCTGTGTACGTCACAGTACTGTATATTGCTTTTTTTCCCCTTCTACGACCCTCCGTGCGGAGCGAACGTTGCATTCCAGAAATAAATTGTCAGCGTGAATGGAACGGAGCGCGCGCGTGTGCTAAATTTTGGCGAGCAGATGTAAAACTTTTAGAAAAACGCATTTTCTAATTTTTCCGGTTAGTTGAGCTTTCCGGATACTTGAATGCCGGATAATCGAGAGTTTACTGTATATTAATATTTTTAAATTCGGAGCAGAATTAAAAAGTCAACTTTAGATTTTTTTTTATTTTTCAACTTAACAATTTTACTATCTTATTAATCTATCTTTTCGTTGCCTTCATTCGGTTTTTAAAGTGTGTTGATTATACTAATCATTCAGTAATAGTTCGTTTCCTTCATTCGATTTTTAAAGTGTGTTGATTATGCTAATCATTCAGTAATAGGACGCAACTATGGCTGTAAATTTTAATTTTAGTAATTTCTTTTACATATGGAATGGAAAAAAAATTCTTAACAGTTTCCTTCAAGTAATCTTATGTATTATGGGTAAATATAAAATAAAATTCACTGTTTAATTTCAGGGTCTACATAAAGAAATGGAAGACCAAACCACTGCATATTCCATTATACATCAGCTTGGCCGCTCTTTAATCGAAGAGGATTCATCATCCTTTACCACAATACAAGGATACTTAACGGCAACTGATAAACAGTGGGAACAGTTGTCGGCTGACCTTGCCCAAAAAGAGAAATCAGTCGGACAACTTTTACAACTCTGGAAAGAATGTAACAGTCTGCAAGGAAAATTGTTAAATGCCATAAATAAAGCTTCTGAGGCTGTGAAACCTCCCAAGCATGTGCCTTCTGATTCAGTTCAAGTTTCCAAGCTTCTCGAGAAAGCGAAAGTAATAACCTATTTTTTAATATAGCTGGATGTTTTATTTAAATAATAAATCTAATTGTCATCTAAATGAATTAATTAATCAAATCAAATTAACAATCCTCGTGATTCCATTTTGTTTATTTTTTAAATTTGAAATTTATTAAAATGTGGCTTGTGTTATAGTAATTTTCTCTTCCAGATCACTGTAATCTTGACAGTGGCATAGCAAGAGTAAGTGGCGCCCGGGGCATAATATTATTTCTTCGCCCCATTTATCCTCAGTCGTTTAGTAACGCTATTTCCCTCCTCACTGTATTTGACTTTTTAAATGGGACATTTAACGCACATATGTATTTTCTCCGCGGTGCTTCCTAAGTCTGGCGCCATGGACATCTATATACCCACCCGTCGCTACACCACTGAATCTTGAAGTGCTTGATCATAGATCCAGAATATTGTTCAACCCTCTTACATCGGGCAATTTAGAAATTGTCTGATTTATTTTGTATAATTTCGCATGCTGCATTATTAAAGAATTTTAAACGAATTATATTATACTGCTATAGTGTTGCATATAAATAATAGCAGTTATCTTTGTTGCAGAAATATTTGGACCTATTCACAAACTTTGAATCTAAATATCTATTAAAAATAGCCCTACTTCAGAGAGTAATCTTGGATCTCCAGATTACTGTAATTTTAAATGCACTATTTTTAAGCATCATTCATTCATTAGTTCTTGCTTTTTTTTTATTTGTGGGCTAATTTTAGATAACTTTATTATTTCTTTATGAAAGAAAATAAAAATTGTCGCATTAACTCTTTCTTATAATTTTAGGGTGGAAATGAAATTCTGAAATCTCACCACTATGAACTTGACACCTTCAACCAGAAATCTAAAGATCTGTGCGATAAGTTGGGATCTTACAACATTCAGGATCTATCTAAACTGAAAGAAGATTATTCCAATGTTCAAAAGAAATGGGATGGCACTTGGAAAGAAGTGGAGTCCCGACTTCAGAATCTGGAATCCCAAATGGTTCTGTGGCAACAAATTGATTATGACAAAGAAGAAATAATCGCTTGGGCTTCAGAGATATGTCGCTGCCTAAGTGAGCAAATAAGCAATTTTGAAAGTCGAGAAAAAGCTGATTTGATACTAGATCGATACAAGGTACTTTTTGCGTTATTATGTGTTATAATTTCCTTCTAGAAGAGCTTTTAACCCTCTGACTACTAAGAGTTCTCAAAATCTGAGTACAGTTGTATACGGAGGTTTGCTTACTAATTGATCTGTGGAATGGATTCGTCCGACCCTTTCTCCCTTTTCTCCTCACTACGGGTGGTGGGAAATATGAATGGCAGGCCTTTGATCTCTCATCTCTCCCCTAAGGGTCCCTTTAACGACCATTCGCCCAACTACCTTCCCCCCCCCCCCCCTTTTGGAATAGCAACCGGCCGAAATCCGCCTCACTAGTATAGAAGTTGCATGGCCGGCTTAGGAGTCAGAGTGTTAAACTTCATCCTGTTAATTATAATTTGTTCTAGTTAATATATTTTAATATTATTCATCTGAACTGATTAGAACGGGCCATTTTTCAATTTTTTTTAACACAGAATTAGCTCTAGACATGCAAGACTAAAGGAATAAATCAAATTACAAAATTTCCCCTTGAGAAATGCTCCAACCAGTTAAACATTGCTTATTAGGTATATCTTCCTGTGCATCTATATGCCTGCTGCACTTTTAATTTGTCGGACATCCTCTTGCGAGAGTGGCGTGGAAGTTTGGAGAGCACGTGGCTCTTCAGGTGTCCTTCCATAGTTCCATCATTTGACCATGGGTCAAAATTACAAGGTCCGTCTGAAAATAGTCCGAGATTAGCTTCAAAACGGGATGCTAATCAGGCTAATCTATGTATCTGCATAGATTTAATTATTGTGGACTAAAAACCAGACATAAAAGCGTACAGTTTGGAATTTGTGACTATTTTTCATTTTTGTTAACTTCGTTTTAGAACTAAAAAAACACAAAATATCGTCCGAAAAGTATTTTTGTTTTTATAACATTTTTTTTATATAATTTTGATAAATATTTGGTTTTTGTTTGAACAAATGATCTTTTTCGTTGACTCAATCGAAGATTTGTTTTAAAAAATTGTTAACGAAGTTTGTATCAGTTTTTCAGTAGAGCTTACATAATTAAATTTATATTGATGAAATCGTTTGAATTTTCAGTTCAATAGAACAGTCCAGTCTATCAGATATCATACCAGTTTACTTTCTCAATAAAAGCAAGTTTTTTCTCTTTTTATGCCATCTTATGTGTGTCCCTATTTTCTAGAATTTTCATTAACTTTGATTATTTAAGATGTATTATTTTGTTAAATCTATCAATGTTTCATTTACTTATTTATTTATACATAGAAAATAATAACAGCTGTATTAAAATATTATGATCTCACTCTTTCTCTTTTTCATTTCCAGAGTGAACTAACAACACACTTAGAAATGAAGAATAGTCTTTTCTCAAAAATTGAGTCGCTAAAGAATTTAAACAACAATTCTGAGATTTCAACTTTGACTGCTCTAAAGTCCGTCATAGAAACTCATTTCGAGGAAGCTGAAAACTTAGCCAGACAACTCCAGGATTGCATTTCAGAACTAGGTGTTGAGGAAGAAGACATCAGGAAAGAACAGCAAGAATTAAGTGACTGGCTTCGCGCCATGAGAGAAAATATATCAAAATGTGAAGATGTATCGGCCGATGATGAAGTCATTCTACTAAATCATGAAAACTGCAAGGTAATAATGTATTTTATTTTTATAATAAATTTATAAATGTGAAATTGAATCATTGTAAAAATATACAACCTCTGCGACTTAATAAAAATATTATTGATGACAAGTACCATAAGTATAAGGACAATTATTAAACACAAAATATATCTATTAGGAATTGCTATTGCCATCATGCCCGTGTTTCTATTATCATTGATTAATTTCTTTTATATTTTCTATTTTTACGAATGTTATTTTAATCTCTTACTTTTCCTTTCCTTTAATAATTCAAAATTTTAAAAAACTTTATCCTGGTAGATCTGTTTAACTTCTTAAAAAATAGATATATTTCGATTCCGGTTTTTGTTTATTATTCAAATTTTATTAAAATTATTTCGTAATTTAATTGCTAATTAAATTTTTCTTATTTAGAAACTTAAAGCTTGCTGCTAATTTGATTTACATTTCGCAGTCTATTATAAAAACTAACTTTCATTAAAAACAGTGAATTAATTTTTTTTTTTAAATTTTATAGCAATTGCAAAAGGAGATCTTGGCATACAATGATAAATTTGAGAAGCTGGATGCCAAAGTTGTGCAAACCAAACAGAAACATTCCAAGTTAGATACTTCATATGTCGAGAAAGAAAACAGTAATCTACAGAAGAGGTAACGTAATTTGGAAGATTTCTTTGTTTAAGAATTTAAATTTGACCTCTCTGAAAGTAGGGAGGGAAATGAATTTTTTTTTTTCTTTCCACAGATACGAAAAGGTAAAAGCTACGGCATCAAAGATCGCCAGCTTCTTATCTTCAGCTGTTGAGCGTCGATATCAAATAGCTCTTCAAGACTTCCAGAGATGGATGCTCACAAACACTGAAAAACTGTCATCATGCAAGCCTGATCTTGTTGGAGACCGTTACAGTTTGGAGGCAAAATTAGGCTTATTACAAGTAAGTAGTTTGTTTATAAGTGTACCATGATTGTTATTAGCTTTTCGTACAGGGCCAACCTAGGCCATGGCCTAGGGCGCTACCTTCAGGGGGTGCATGCCCAGAAGAAATAACCAAATATGTATATATTTTTCAGTCAGCGTTGTTTTCAAAAGGACATATAAAATATTTTTAAAATGTACATTATGTAATATATTGAGCGGTAGATATATATTTTCAGTCAGCGTTATTTTCAAAAGGACATATAAAATGATATTTTTAAAATGTACATTATGTAATATATTGAGTGGTAGATTTTTTTGTATTCTGTGTTATCGTCTTTTGGTTTTAAACTAATTTGTGGTGAAAGATTTATCAAGTGCTTATATGTTTCAAAAATAAACTGTATGCATATTAAATTGAAAATTATATATTAACTTTTTTGAGACGGGAGGGAACGCATAATATGTTTTGACCTAGGGCGTAGAAATATGTAAATCCAGTCCTGTTTACGTATAATCTTTCCTGTTTTAATAAAATGATTCAGAATGGGTTTTACTTCTTTTAAGCCTTTATAAGGACCTTTTTTTCGAGTAGTGGTATAATAAAATAACGTTGGTATTGAGATTAATTTAAAAAAAGAAATTCATTTATTGAATGACATTATTTTTGTTAATTAATTGTATTAATTAATAATTAATTACCAAGGCAAGTTGCGGTTTGAGATAAGAAATTGGAAAATTCAGGTTGTTGTTTCATCGAAACATTTGGCGAGAACGTACGCCAACCTTAAAAAATCCATTTAAAAATTGATGGATTTGGTGGGAAGTATATTCCCACGGCCTTAGAAAGGGTTAAACGACCTGAAAACCTTGAGTATGTGGAACTCAACGTCTTCCCATTTATATATGAAATTGCAATCAATGAATAATTAACATATCTGAGATCTCATTTCGTCCAGAGATCACATTTTTCACTCTGGTGAATACCACTCGAGAGGGCGCGTAGCGAGGATAATTGGCGCTCGAGGCATAATATAGGTTTTTCCCAGCAGTCGTCATCAGTGGTTTGGCCAGGGTAAATGCCACCCGAGGCATGACATTATTTTTTCGCCTCTCCTCATATTTAATTTTAAAAAGCTACATAAACGTACTAATACACTATATGATCAAATTTATCCGGACACTTTCGGATTTTTACATTCTTTAGAATTTCTCCGGAAATGCTAGACCAACTGCCCTTGAACTTCGACCATGAAAAGAAAAGACTCTAACTCACATGTTACAGTGAATATTCGGTCACAAGGTCATTTAGAGGACCGACCAGAAATTGATGAAGAAGAAAAAAGTCTGGACTTACCCCGTTCCACAGAAAGCTGATAATGAGTGGAAAAATCCTCATCATTTTGTTTCTCTTAGAATGAAGTAGAAATTCTGCTCATTGCCCGATATCTTTCTAAATCTTAATGGTATTCAACTGGAATTTTTACAGTGTTACAGTCTTTAAATGTTAGTCAAGCTATTTTATGAAGTGATGTTACTATTATGTTGACAACTGTGGTGTTGGGGCACTAAAAATTGATGCAAAATCGGTGTCTGACTTTGTTGGTTAGTCATTAATTACAATTCCATTGCTTGATTGAACACAGGTGGTAGAAATGTATTCAGATGTACCATAATCAGCGGGGTGTGAAGTTCAAGATTTGCTTAAATTCAACAAAACTGGAATTTATCCTTTTTTTCTAATCTTATCTGTAATAAATAGTTCTATAAAAATTTCATTCAGACCCATTTTCTGGCTTCTTTTTAATGAGTCTTTGACCAAAGTGACCATTTACTCATTAATAAATTAGTTCCCATTTCTAAATATTTCAAAATGTCTAGATATATTTTTCTTTCTACTTGCACGCATGAAAAAAGCTGTACATTTGCTTATTTTTGTCTTAGTTATATTTTAAAATATTTACTATTTTTCCCCTCTAACTATTTGATTTTTAATTTTATCCAAGAATTATAAGCATCTCTTTTTTAAAGTAAGCATCACATACATGTGTATTTATAGATTTTTATCCTCTTTTCTCCAGGAGATTGAATCAAATCTGGTGCAAGGAGAGAACAAGAAAACGAAACTCGAAGTTACTGCTGCTAATGTCATTCAAGTCTTGCCTGTTGAAAGGCACCCTGAAGTCCAGTCTGTCATTGATCAGTCCAGCGGTGAGTGGGAATCATTTGTTTCTGCAATAGGCACCATCAAAGCATCACTGCTGAAGAATCTAAGTTCGTGGCAAAAGTATGAAACTGAATACGAGGACTTCAGTACATGGCTGAGAGACATGGAATCAAAAGTCAAGAGTGTGACTACTCAGCAGGTTGAACTTAATGATATCCAGCAGCAGCTGTCTGTTGTCAAGGTACAGCTGGATGATATCAGTATTGCTTTCTGCAAATTTTTATTTTTATTCACCGAAGCATTTTTCTTATGTAAGTTATGTATTTTTATTTTACTGTGTAGAATCTTCAAAGTGAAGTCAGTCTTAAAAAGAAAAACTTAGATGACTTGCTTCAGATAATTCAAGAAATCTGTGCTGAAAATCCTGAAGCTAGACTTAAGACTCAGACATCCGAAGTGACGTCTAGGTATCAAGCTTTAGAAAGAACTCTTCAGGTATTTTAAGTACATTAACTCTCTGAAAGTACTGGATGTTTCTGAAAGTAGTGGATTTCTTTCTGTTATTTCTTTCTCTTATTGAAATACTTTATATTCTTCTGTAGGAAGCTTTAAGAAGGTTAGAAAATCTGTTAAAAGTGAAGAACGAGTATGAAACATCCAAAGTTACTCTGGAGAAATGGCTAAAAGAAATGGATAAACAGTTGGAATCAGACTATGATGTATCGGGTGATAAAGATGCATTGCAAGCGAAGCTTCGATCTCTTAAAGTAAGATATATGATAATTTTCCTTACTTATAGCAAAAAAAACACCAGTATATGAAGTATATACTACAAAAAAAATCAATCCGAAATTTATTTAGTGGTTGATTGTTATGTAGCTAAGTTAAATGCATTTTAACACATTTTACGCTGCTCATGTAAAAATAAGTCTTTTCCATAGTGTGAAGAAGACATGCTTAGCTTCGACCCATGTTTTAACTTTTAAATTTCTTAAAAGTTTGAGATTATTTCCCAATTTCTAGGCTTTAACAGTATTTTTGTGTTATCAATTGCATTAATATCGAAATGTGTTCTATTTTTCATTATCAACGCATTACAAACATTAATATTTTAGACGACGAAACGGGGGAAAAAATGATACTGATTTATTGTAAGTCAAAAAATGTACCAAAATGAATTTAAAGAAACTATTAGTTTAAAATTTTCCGTATTCTTTATGCAAGCAATAAGAATTTTCAGTTTTTTTTTTTAATCATTGAAACAGTTAGCACCAATGTGTATACATCATTTGAAAAACAGACGGAATTAATTTTAAAAAATAGAGCGTACAATTCTTATTTCTAGAAACTTTTCTATGCCTCTAAAAATCAATGTGTTTGATTGAGTACCGTTAAAATAAATATTATAATAAAATACTATCTAATTAGATGACACCTTCTTTTCTGGGAATACATTGTTTTATTGATTCTGGCAAGAGTCCCTAACATGCTTGAAATGTTTATGGATTCCACTCAATTTTCATATTTAATTGCAACGTATATAAATTATTTAATTCTAGTTTATAACTAAAAAAGTAATAATTTGACAGAACTATGATGTACGGTCACGCCATCAAGGGGTTAAGTTTGAATTTTTCTAAATTTCAGTTTTTCCCCATTTTCTAAAATAAAAAGGAAGAAAGGACTCCAATAAAAACAGCTTCCGAAAACTAAAAGAATTTCTTAGACAATCAGTCAGAGATTTATTTCTAAATTAATTGATATCAAATCAATGCCTGCTTGAATTTCATTATCCTGCTGAACTGAAAAATGAAGGGAAGTTACTGTAATCATTTTCATATCACCTCAATAAAATATAATAAATTTCAATGAATATCTTTCATAGGAACTCCTTTCCAAGAAAGAGCAAAACACGCCTATACTGTCATCTGTGACAGATGCTGGGGAACTCATATACCTCAGTCTGAGCATGGAGGGCCGAGATCACATCCGAAAAGAGATGAGGTGCTTAAGAGATTCGTGGGATGACAAGTGGGAGAAAGTAAGCACTACCATCAAAAATATTGAATCGGCTTTGATGGCATGGGGAACATTTGAAGAGAGGTAACATATTTTGCTGTAGTTTTTGGATTTATTGAATGATTTTCTGTTTAATCATTTCCCTTTTTTATTTAATAAATGTTGTTTTAAGAATCGTTGTAGTAATATGAATTTCTGTTTCCTTGCTCAGTGTTTTATCATTATATTAACTTTGGTACACTGATTCTATTCAGTTTTAATAATGTTTCCCTACATTATGAGTTTCGTTTAAACACAATTTTGTACTGTATGCAGAACTGGCCCGACCAAAAGCGGAGCCTGCTGCAAAGTTGACTTGTAGGACCTTGAATTACATTTTGTGCAACAGAATAATAATTTATTGTATTTTGCTATTTATTACAATGCATACATTGGTATAATAAGGACTTAAGGAAATATGATAAATAATTCAATTATTTTTACAAAGTTAACATTTCAATCACACAAAAAAATCGTTAATAAATCAAATAATAAAAATAACCTGTTCATAAATACAATTCGGTAAGCGACTTACTAGAATAAGTTCATAATATGTCATTTTTGTTTCATTTTCTTTAGCAAATTCGTTGACAATATCATCATAAATGAATTTTTTAGCTAATTAGTATTTGATAAATGAAATTGCTGCGGAGGTAAATCTTTCTTGACTAATGCTCGATCTCAAGTATATATTTTCTATTATTATTTTCAGTCTTGAGAAAGCTCTTTCTGCAGATGCAAAGGTAACTGGTAAGGTCTATATAATTTTCAGAGCAGTAACAAAATTGGATACAATTCAAATGAATTATTTTTAATTAATCATTGTAATATTTTGATCCTGGAGGGTAAATCTAAATGACAAATTTTGATTTCATTACATAAACCTTTGTAATAAATTTTCATTTTGTAAAATCTGTCAGTGGCGCACGGGACCTTCAAAATGTCTGGCCTCAGCACCGTTTGAGGCCCCCCCCCCCCTCGGGCCGACCCTGACTGTGGTTTGATTACATTAAAGTGGAAATTTGTTTTCGGGTTAGTTGTCATATTTTGTTTATGCATTTCTTTTTAGTTCTAACTGAAGTCCGCTGTTTTTTCTTCTTAGTTGTAAGCAAGTTGGAGTTTGGCTAAATGAATTGTCTGGCCAAATGACCGGTGAAGTGCAGCTAAAACCTACATTAGCTGAGAAAAAATTGCAACTCCAGAGTTTCAAGGTAATCTTTGTGCCTTCTTCAAAATTTCTATATTCTCCATTTTATCTTTTTCATTCTAATTAGAATATGACTTCAAGACAAAGATGTTTGTGATTCAATATTTTAATAATGTAAAAGTAATATGAAAATTCCTTAAAATGTTTTAATTTTGCAATGGTTTTTTAATGTTGGTTATTTTTTATAGTGTAATAGTACAATTCTTCAGTTATTTGTTAAAATATATTACTGTGTTTTTTATTTTGTACTGTTGGAAATATTATTTTCATTCTTTAAAGAATAGTAATGAACTTAGGTAAATGCTGAAGTCTCATTGACTGTATGACTTATGTTGTCCATTTTTTATTCAGGCTGTTGCACAAGGAATTTTGGCATACCAAACAGTTATAACCAAATTGAAAGAAAAGGCTGCGACTTTACCAGAATCTGCGCCAAAACAAAACATTGAAAACTTTCAAACACAGTATAACGGTTTAATATCTGCTGCAAAGGTAAATATCGTAAAATTTATTTTTAGATTTTAAAAAAAAAGATAATTTTATCTAAAATTTATTATTATTTCTAAATTAACTGCTTTTTTAGCGATTTTAAATAAAGATTTTAATCATTTGTCAGAATGTTATTTTGGCATGTGAACATAGCCGTGTGTTAATATATTTCAACAACTCTTTTAATGATTTTTCATCAAATGCTACTTTTAATTTTAGGGATCGAAGAAGATATGCATTTTGATAAATTGGTTTTTCAAATTTTTTTCCCTTTAATTTTAAGTTGCTTATACAAATTTTGATCCTGCATTTTACTTTTGAATACTTTTTTTTTTCAAAATTTACCTTAAAAACAATTGTGTTCAATTTATCTTTAAATTTTTCATTTCTTTACTGAGATAATTCTTGAAGAATTTATAACTAAACTTTCTTTTTTCATTGATGATTTTACATTTTGTTGTTTGCTTAGATTTAATTTACACTTTTTAAACTATTTTTATTTTAAACTCATATTAATAAACGTTTTTTGCATATTTATTACTTTTTGTGTATTCTTTTTGTTTTTATCTCTGGTAGTTTTATTGCATTCTTAAAATTTTCAGGATCGTGTGCAAACTTGTGATCAGCATGTTGTCGAACATGAAGGATATGCTGTGAAATTAGAACATTTCCAAGACTGGCTGTCTTCTTTGAGAGCAGCAGTTGATACAAATGTAGATCAAGGAGATATGGAGAGCTTAAAAGTGAAGATAATTGCTTTGTCGGTATGAATTCATTTTCATTTGCTATATTATAGCTCTATTTCGCATTTATTCTATTGAAAAGAAATTCAGAAGCCTTCTTCTTCTATGTTAATTTGAATATTTTTTTATTCTTTACTTCCTTATTTTTAAATGATCCATCTGATCTTTTGGTCTGAATCATTAAATAAAGTTTTTATCATTAAATATTATTTTTTGCTACTTAATTTGTTAATTTTTGCACAAATCCAAACGTAATTATTTACAAAACTGATATCCAGTTAATTATTTGAAAATCTAATAAATTTCTGTCTGTCAACATCTGAATGCATTTTTAATAAACTTGATGGCAAAAAAACATTTAGATAAATGTTTTAATGAAGATTGAAGTTTATGCCATCTTCATATTGTCTGTATGAATTATCAAAATAACGATTTATTCAAGTATAAGCACAAAATATTGTACAGTATTGAGTTAGAAAGTGGTTGAGTATTTTTTATGATGTAATTTGCATGTAATCAATATGTTACTGCCTCATCTCAGTCATTGTAAATATTCGCTTGTTTAACGTAAACACTATGAAGAGGGAGTAAAATTAAAAGTTGCAGAAATTTTGTTGATGATGAGCAATAATAATTGATATTACAATGAATAAATTGGGTAAAATAAATTTAGCTTTGCTCTTTGAAATAAACATGATCAGCTTCCAAACTAAGTAATTAAATAAGTTGTAAACAGACCACTGTAGCAAGAAAGCATATCGTAATCCTACTATTACCTTTTCTACAATCAACCACATATCTCATTTTTAAAATTTTGATTTAAATAAAAATCCGTACGCCTTCTTGGAATTTTGAGATAATGTTACCACTATAGGTATGTTTGTAAAATATTTATTATTGGAATTACTTTGACTTGAATTTTTGCATATTGGCTAAAGAACGGGAAAGAGACACACAATGTATTATTTTTTTTTAACTTTATTTCTGTAATATCGCTGCCTTTTATAAAATCCTTGTTAATATTTTCAATATATGGCAAGAAAGCTTTTCTCTCCCTAGACTGTCCTGAGCTCATTAGAGGAAGGAAAGCAGAAACTGGATGATTTAGAAAGGCTGCTTGGTGAAGTTTTGCAACATACTGATGCGAGAGGTCACAGTGTTCTCAAGTCTGAATTGAACGATGTGAGGGAGCAATGGAAAGCATTCTTGAACCAGTGTCAGAATGCTCATGACACGCTTTCAAATGCAGTTGAGGATCGTGGAAGTTGCGAGGCTGAGGTATCAAGCCTCGAAGAATGGTTAGCTATGAAAGAACATGTGTTACGCGAACAAACCCTGCGCAGCAATCTTGAAACTAAACAAGCTCAACTTCAAAATGTAAAAGTAGGTAACTTTGATGTTATAATAATGAAATTTTTAAATTTATGATTTTGTTTCCTGTTTATCAAAATATTAACATTTGTGAAATTATGAGACTATCTTTTGAAAAAAAATAGTATAAAAACAAATTTTAATTCTTTTTTTTTTTTTTGGAGGGAGGGGAGTGGAGGGGGTCAAATCAGTTGTATTTGTAATTTGTATTTTATTATATTATATTTATAGCCACTGAAATATTCGTTAACATCGGAAATATCATTGAAATTAAGTGAATGTATGAGTTTATATATTATTAGAGATTCCTGGAAGCTGATTTTATTGTATTGTATAGATAATTGTCAATATTATTGTGAGTATCAGTTTCTGTCTAGTATGTATATCGTTTGTGCATTATACTAAAGATTTGTTTAATGTTAAAATTATAATCTTAAAAAATTATGAATATAAATGCTATTTTACACTAATCAAATTCATTGTTATTCCTATTTCCTGTTTTTATTGTATTATCTTATTTGTGTTCTTTTACATTCTGTAACATTTTTTTTTTTTCAGAATATGGAAGGCGAAATTTTATCTAAACAGACCGAAATATCTTCCCTCGCTGCTAAAACTGAGCAGTTGAGAGGAGACACTGCTTTGACTGCTAGAATGTCTAGAATTCTAAATAAGTATCAGAGTCTGAAGAATGCTGCAAAAGTAAGTTTCAAATATTATTTTGAGATGATAACAAATGTCGCACTGCTATGTATTCCAAATTCAGATTTCTTTTATTACTGTAATGTCTTTATTTGTGTCAATTATGTAATGTTATTATTAGTGTATCAATATTTTTATCAGGATTCTGTGAGAAAATGGGAACAGTATGTAAAAGAACATGAATATTTTGAGAAAAAGTTGGCCGAAGTTTTAAAATGGTTAGAAGAGCCAGAAAAGAAATTGCAAGAAAATTCCATTTTATTTGGAGATATGACAGTTCTTCAAGAGAGAAAAGCAGCTTTAGAAGTAAGTTTTTTATCCTTTGGTATTAAAATAATATAAATTTATTTTCTGCAATTAAGTTATTTTATATTTAAATATTTTATTTGATGAAGTAAGTCATCAGATTTTGCGATGTTCACAATAACTGATATATTCCTTTAAAAAATAAAGTAAGCGTCTTGATACGTCCAAGATCAGCTAAAATTCAAGCTTTATGTCAATTTTCTCTATTTGATATATTTATAGAAGGCTAAATATAATTTTTATAATATTAATTATTTAATGTAACTTTTCTACATTAAAATATTTATGAAATAATTTGTTTGACATGACGTTGGGCAAACTTTAAATGTACTGATTTGCTCTGGATAAAAACATTTTGTGAATTTTAATTAATTTTTGGCTATCTAATTCATGTATTTAAGATAAATTTAGTTTTGTCAGTCTTAATGTGACATTGATACAATTGTTATAAATATGTTATTTTTTGAAATTTCATTTGCCGATTTCCTATACCAGTCTTTTATTTTGTATCTAAATAATTTCTGCTGAGTCATCCGGAATGTTCTCCAATTTTTGATAATAAATATCAATGAAGCATTACAAAAAAAATAAGAAAATTTAATTGAATCAAAGATGCATCATTTTGTTCTATTACTCTCGAACACATTTCCTTTTACTATCTTTCAGGCAGCTGGAAAATTCCTTCTTTAAAAAAAGTCATTAGATTTATTCATAAAGAAGTTATCGAGGTGTTGTTTGCCATTCTCCAAATGAGTGAACTCCAAGCCGTTCAGAAGATTTTGAATTTACCTGAAGTGGTGAAAATCTAAAAGGGCAAGATCTAGTGAATATGAGGGGTGGCACAAAACATGCATGCAGTGGCGATATCCAGAATTTGGGTCGGGGGTGTGGGGCTGAGGTCATAAAAATTTTGTATCTTCGTGACGAATGTCAAACCTCATGTCTTATGTAAACCAAAACACTTTAACTTTACAAAGTTTACTCTCCCGACAATAAGAATCATAAAGAACAATACAATACTTTCGATAATTTAATAAAAAAATACAATGAAATAACTAGCCAAAAAAGTATTCGGCCACGACAACGCTACAAGTACAAGTGGAAAGACTAGAAAAATGGGAAAATTTTCGAGCTTCTCAAGCCAAAAGCAATGTTGTCACGTTTTTATTATTTTTTTAAAGGGGAAATTAAGAACATACAGCTGTAGTGAATTTAAATAAAATCAAGAATTCTGGCTTAGCTCGGGGGGGGCTGCAGCCCCATACTCCCCCCCCCGGATTCGTCACTGCATGCATGCCGTACTCAATAAGTCTTTGTCTGACATTCATCGCACTGTGGGGCTGAGCATTGTTATGCTAGAAGACAAGGCCTCGATGACTGGTCAGTTCTGACCGCTTTTCCTCGATTTCTGCTTTTAAAACTTCCTAGTAATTTTCCTAATTTATTGTCTGATTTGGTGGCAATAGTTCATAATGAAAAGTTCCTTTGTAGTCCCACTATACACGGCATTACTTTTTTCGGATGCAGCCCCCCTCTCGATGTTGTTTGGGGAGGTTTATTTGGCTTACCCCACCATATTTTTCTTGTAACGTTATTGTATGGTATCCACTTCTCATCTCCAATCAGTGGCGAATCCAGGGGGGGGATATCGGGTTACAGCCCCCCCCCCCAGAGCCAAGCCAGAATTCTTGATATTATTTAAAATCATTAAAACTGTTTTTTCTTATTTCCCTCTTTAAAAAAATAATAAAAACGTTTCAACATTGCTTTCTGGCTTGGACAGGCTCGAAAATTTTCCTATTTTTGTAGTCATTCCACTTGTACTTGTAGCTTTGACGCGGTCGAAGACATTTTTTTTAGTTATTTCATTGTAATTTTTATTAAATTATAGAAAGTATTGTATAGTTCTTTATGATTCTTATTGTAAGGTGAGTAAAGTCTGTAAAGTTAAAGAGTTTGGTTTACTTTAGCCTTGAGGTTTGACATTCGTCACGACGATACAAAATTTTTATGACCTCAGCCCCCCCCCCCCCCCCCCCGACCCGAATCCTAGATTCGCCACTGTCTCCAACAATGGGCCGTTTCGAAAAAGGTTAAAAGGAGTTTCTCCATTTCGTTTCAGCAAAGAATCGTACGTCGAAATTCGAGCAAGTATATTCTGCTGTGCTAAAGTATGGGATACCCATACATTGCTGCGGCTTACATACCTAAACTTTCTCAAATTAGCATGTACTGTATTTTTTGAAATATTTAGTCTATGTGATAGTTCCTGAACTAGGTAACGTGGATTTTCAGAGATAGCTTCTTTTAATAGGTCCGTTTTGCAGAGGATTGTCGTCCAAAACGGACATTATCTTCGAAACTGAAATTTCCGAGCTTTGACTTCTCAAACCACCTTCAAACTTTGTTATCAGAAACAGCACTTTGTCATTATACAACACAAATTTTACAAGCAGTCTAATTTTTTTTTCCTTTCTTAAAACAAAAGAGCATAATACAAGGAAAATTAATTTCTTGGTTCTCCATTCTTAGTACTGAAATAAAAATTATGCCCAAACACAAGCTAGAATTATGCAGTGAAAGCAGAAAAGACCGAATTTACGCATTTTCTTCAATCAATATCAACCACTCTTTATCGTAGCAAAATAGAAGAAAACGCGTTTCGAATTGAAAAACTGCAGAACTTTTTGGATGATCCATTATAATTTGTTTTCAGTGTATTTATATTATATAAAAATATTTTACTTGGGTATGAAATTAAGTACTTATCAATTATATTTTGTCTTTTCAGACTTTAAGTGACCAGTTATCACAAAACTTATATCATATTGAAACAACAATTGAATTAGGAGAGAAACTTTACTCTTCGACTTCTCCAGAAGGAAGAGAGATCATTCGACAAAAAATTAGGTAGAATCACCATTTATTATATTTATAATCACCAAATTTATATTTGAGCCTATAAAGACATCTTTTATATTTTAATGCTTTTTGGTATTCATAAATATTTTTAATATAATTGTATATATACTTTAATATTTATTGATAGTATGATTCAGTTCTGTTATATTTTATAAGCTCATTCTTCTTGTCACCAGTGAATTAATGTAATATATAAAATAAATTTATAATTGTTATTTGTTTTTTTCATTGTGTTATTAAGGAGAAATTTGATATTGCAAAGAATAAGATGCATTGTTGAATTTAAAAAGATGCCAAGCGTGTAATAACTCTAAAAAAAAATCCAAGATTGTTTCGTTGAAAATGTGTTTATGTATATTGGTTGATTTGAAATCTTCTATTTTTAATTTAATCAATTGAGAAATACGAAGTTTCACTTAATAGCACTATCGACCCTTCTATATCATGGCATTCTGATAACATCATTTCACCACAGTGTAAAAATTGTTACAACCTTGTACAACACCTCATTCTGACTACATCATTTTTACTTAGAACAACTTAATAAACTTGGACGCTCCTCATATAGCACACTTTTTTTCTACTATACTGTTTTGACTTAGCTAAGTGCATTAGTTTTGCTTAGCACGCTAACATGGTTAATGCGTTTCTATACAACACGAGACGCATTAGCCATGTAATGAGAGGATTGAATGTTTCTATTAATGTGTTATTTTAACTAAATACAAATTTCTGTTTGTTCAGGAACCTTCAAAAACACTGGGAATCTCTTCAAGAAAAATGTAATGGATCTCTGCGAGCTGTTGATTCATGCCTTCAAAAACTTATTTCCTTTTCACAAGGTCAAGAAAGGTTATCAAAGTGGTTGCAAGAAGTAGGATTGTCTGTTCAGCAACATACTGAACCTAAATCTACCATACAAGAAAAGCGAGCCCAGCTTCAAAGTCAAAAGGTAATCATTTTGATTCTTCAGTTTCAAGTTTTCCCCATTTTCACAATTCTTTAATATATTTTCTGACTTATAACGAACCATTATTCTTCCAGCTAATTGAAAGTTGTAATTTAAAATGTTTTTTAATAACTAGTCAGTCTTATTTTTTTAGATAGAGTGAAAGACTTACAATCAAAAGCTGTATTTTCTCGTTTATTTAAAAATAAAGATTGTAAAAGGGAGGAACTGGAAATTAAATTCATATTATCACCACCTAATATTGTATTGCTTAATCTTCTAATGGCCTGATAATATGTGATTTTTTTTTAAAAAAATACAATGTCTGTTTATTTTACATCAGTATTATTGACATCGTTTCAACATTTCTTGGTTTCTCCTCATTACCTCTTAGCATATATTATTTTTACGTTAATTTATGCAATGTTATATTTTTTACCATAAAATCATCAGCCAATTTTTTTTAATAACCAACTTTTATTGCAGGTGATACACCAAGATATTCTTTCCCACAAACCATTGCTTGAAGCCGTCTGTGATAAAGCAAATGAATTGATGTCTGTAACTGGTGATAATACTATTCCATCATACATTCACGATGTGAAAACGATGTATAATGCCATGTGCACAAAATCAGAGGTTAGTATTTTATGATACACTTTTTCAGAAAAATTTTCATGGATATCTTTTAAGTTTCTATTCTAGATCAGTATCTATTATTATCTTTCATATGACTAATTAAAGATAATCTTTAATTAGTCATATAAAGTAGTATCTTTTTGTTTTTATCGATTTTTTTCTTCAATGAGCTGAAAAATGAATATGCAAGATGCCTATAAATTATACAACAGATAAAATGCCATAAAATATAATTTTAAAAAGTATATGAAAACTATTTATATGGATAAATATCTTATTTTGAAGAGTTTTATGGCTATGCATAGCAACAAAGAAAAATTCTTTTCTATTTGTTTATGAGGAAATAAGGGTTCCATAGGGGAAAATAATGATACTATACTGTTCAAACAACTAATGGTGTTCTTGTTGAAGCATATTATGCATTTCTTGTTGATGAAACCCATGCCATAAAAAAGTCTTTAAATTGCTGAATGAAACCCAGTAGGAAATTTTTTCTATCATTTGTTCCACATTTATTATAACCACTATTTATGTAGTGATTAAATTTTTAATGTTCATAATAGCCAATACATTAAGAGTTTTTACAAAAAAATTCTTACTGCATTTTAAAGATGAAATGAGTTATAACATGGGAAGAGTTTGATAGGCTTCAATAGAATACCATTAGTTATTTGGACTATATAGCATCCTTACTTTTCACTAGGCAACGCAATTTTCGCAAGAAATAAAATTCTTATGTTGTCATGCTTAACATTAAAACTCTAAAATAATCCATCCATAACATGTTTCAATATACTGTTTAAAACTTCATTTTTATGATATCTTTAAACTGGTGAATAATTTATCGACACCTTGTCAATCCATTACTAAGAAATGAGCAATTTTAATTTTCTGAACTGCAGGAATTTTTCTTAATTGGTTTTTAAATCATATTTCACCTGATAGAATTTTGCTTAAATAAATGTTTGAAATTTTCGTATGCTTAATGTGAACATGCTAATAGTTAAAATTGTGAATTTGCTATTTTAATGTTAATGCTCTATATTTAATCTTATTTACTTCATTTCAAATGCAGGGATTATTGGGAAAACTAAAGGACAGTATTAATGATCATCAAAAATACCTGGATGACTGCCGAAAATTCCAAGAATTTTTGTCTACTTGTCACATTAAACTACAGGAATGTAAAGATACTTCTGGAGAAAAGCCCATCATTGTTAGTCGTCTTAACATTTTAAAAGTAAGTATTTAGTTCAACTAATATTTATAAATTTTGGATTAATTTATTATATTAAACTAGTATGTGTTAGACGTTTACTATGCTTTTTTATTCTGTTTGTGAATAAATCCATGTATTTCCTTAATTTTTTAATATATATATATAATATTGAATGTGAAGTTTTTACTTTTGCTTATAAGACATTGCATTGCTTTCAATGTTTTCAGCATATTCTTATATGTTTTTCATTTAAAAAAGATTATATCACTTGAAAATAGAATGATAATCAAAGCCAGGAAATATAGTTTCTGACATAACTAAAATTTGTTGGTAAACAAATGTTGAATTAACACTAGTTGTGCTGTGTTGTTATAAAAAAAATATTAGTTTTGTGCAGATTTAATTTGAAATGATTCTAAAAACTTTCAACAAAATGTTCTTTATTATTCTACTTAGGGAAAGCTATAAATTCTCATAAGTATCCATATCATCTTTCTTTAAAAGCAAGCAATTTTTAACTATATAAATTGTCTTATATATTCAGAAAATCAAAATTAAATCTCATAGCTCTTTTTTTATTGCTTTTTTATCACAAAAATTCTTAAACCCTTTGCTTTGGAGTTCTTTATTCGTTCAATTATTCAAAAATTGAATAACGATTTGATTTATCTTTTTATTAAATCTACATTTTCTATCACATTTTAAGAAACATTATAAATTTGCATTCAAATTAATAATTAGAGATTCGATTTAAAAATTTTGATCTTATAAAGTCTAAATGTGTAAATAATTTTAGGACCTAATGAGCAAACAGTCTGAGGGTGACAAGATGTTAGCAGACTTGGAGAAATTGTGTACTGGGGTATGCAAGAATACGAGCGAACATGGGTGTGAAATACTGCGACATGAAATGAAAGAACTCTCTGATTCATGGAGCCAATATAATACAGCTTTAATGGAAAGCAAATGTAATTTAACAAACGTCATTCAGCAATGGACCAGTTTTGAAAAGAATATGCAGACTCTTAATAAATGGTTTAAAGACATGGATGCGGAATTTAAGAAACCTCAGCTGCAGTCTACATTGGAAGAAAAAGAAACTCAACATGCAATATTAAAGGTAAATATTTTTCTTGTTTTCGCATAAAATGCATATAATTTTGTATTTGATTACTGAATTCTATCGACATTCCTAGTCACCTTCTTAATTATTTAACACTTTCAAACTGGACCAATTTACAAAGTTTCGAAATAATCTAAAATAATTGTTCTTGCATTCTTTAATGTTAAAAATATTTTTTGAAATAATAATTCAATGAATTTGTATGCCAAATATGGAAGTTAATCGAAATGGGACATTTTTTATGGGGTACTTATACTTATTCTATGCCTGTAATATATGCTGCTATTTATATATTTTACTTGCTTTTTACTTCGTCAAATAAAATACGAATTAAAATAGCAAACCTCGTTCCTTCTAAAGAAAGGTCTTTGATACAAAGCGTACGTTGTCAAACAACTTATAAAATTAAGGACATCTCTAGAATTGTCTTATTATTTATTAAATTATAATAGTATTATTCAAATTACATACCTATCTTTTCTCTTTGAAATCAATATATTAGTAATTTCTGCTGTGATTTCTTAACTAGTATTACTCTCAGATTTTAGTTAAAATTTTTAACTTATGTTTACTTTCTCTTGAATCATTTATAAGATATCCCATATTTTTCTTTATGTATTTTGCTTTCCTTTTCCATATTTTTGTTAACATCCCTAGGTTCAATTATTTTCCCAGATATTTTAAGAATTCTTAAAAATGCTAAGACTTTCTTCTAATCTATTTAGTATTTTACTTATTTAGTACTTTACAATTATTATTTTTGTATAGGACTTAAATGACAAAGTAGTTTACTGTCAGAAAGATCTGGATACATTGACCGATGAAGCTCATTCTTTGACACATTCATCTGGTGTTGAAAGCATTAAGTTCGATGTATCGCAACTTAATGTTCGTTATCAAAATTTGGTATCTTTATCTAAGGTATGTATTTTTAAGACTTATTTGTGATTTAACAAGAATAACATGGATATTAATTTTAACTACATTGTTGCTTAAGTTGTTTTTATTTAAAAAAAAACCTTGTACTATTTCTTCAGACGTTGTTACATCGATGGGAATTAATTGTCCAAGACCATAAAGCATTTGAACGTAAAGCTGACGAATTTTCTGAATGGCTGTCCTCAGGACAGAAAATTCTGAGTGATATTGAAACCGAAGAAAGTATTGAACAAAGCATGATAAAACTGCAGGTGAATATTATTTTTGTGTTATTTAAACTTTATATATTTTACTTTATTTTTGAAATTTGCTTTCTGTTTAATGTTATGATTAAATATCTATCAACTGATAATTATAATTTATAATGTTTTCAGATAATATTTCATGTTTTATTGTTAAGAAAATCTATCTTTGTTTTCAATTGGATATCGAATCCATCATATTCTTTTTTTCTCCCCTAATTTTATTTTTATCAAATTTTTTCTTAATCCTGTTTTCATGTTTATAATTTTTTTCCTTAATTAGACTTTCAAAAAAACTATTAATCTATAAACTCAAACTATCAATTAGCCTGTATTCTATTGCATATTTTGATATTGAACTATGATTTGAAGGCTTGCGATTCCTCATTTGTTTTGTATACATATGTCTGCACAAAATTATTCAAAGGGACTAAAAAAACCAAGACATATACTCCGACAGAATAGAATTAAACAATCAAGCAATCCATTCTAGTCCACTTTTTCAAGGGCTATATGCTATATTCGATATGGATTCAAATTATTTGGGAAATTTTTCTGTAAGAAGCTTGACTTTCGTCTAAAAAAGCTTCTCATAGCCCGAAATTTCCCAATCAAAGACGAACAAGACAAGTAACCAACAAAAGAATTTTTTTTAAAGAACAAACAAACATAATTCCCGCTAACAAGATTGATTTTTAAAAATATTAGCCATCGGGTAGGAAATGTCTTCATAAAAATATCAGTAAAAGTAGGAAAAATCAAACTTACCCTAGCCTTAGAGAGAATCAAAAAGTCTGTAAATATGTATGTACAAAGTTTTCTCATTACCATTAATAATGAAAGTGTAATTCATTTTATCTCTAACTAATATTCAATGTGCAATGTGTGTATTCCTGCAAGAATAAATATCAGTCATTTTTGAAACATAGAAGATTTGAAAAATTTTACTTAAAATGTTTTTAGGTATTGGTCAATGATAGGTTACAAGGTCAACAACTATTAAGTGAAACTGTACAGAGTGGTGAGCGACTGTATCAAGACACTGCAACAGCCGGTCGTGAAACTATTCGTGAAAGGCTAAGAGAGCTAAGAGACAAATTTGACTTGTTCTCTAATAGCGTTGTAGAAGTTCAAAGACAACTTGACTCTCTTAATCAGCACTGGGTTAGCTTCAAAGATACATTCAAACAGGTAAATTTATTTTTTCTTGTTGTTATTGTATTGTACTTAAATAAGAATGCAATTTCAAGTGACTTATAAAATTGATCAAAAGGTATTTTAAATGCTTAATTTTTTATTATTTGATTGCTTTTATGGTACCACTTTATGGGTTTGGGAAACTGGATGAATGTTATTCAGTTTTGGGGAGGAATTTCTTAGATGAATGAACTGCCGAAAGCTAAATATCTTTAGTTAGTTTAATATCCATTCTTTATGAAAACTTGCTTTTGGTCTTTTTCTTGGCTTGCTTGTTATTCTTATCATTATTGAGGGATTTTAAGTACTAATTTTTTTGACCTCTTAATTAGAAGGCACATTCTGTATTAGGTAGTAGTTTTTATTTTACCTCATATAAAAATCTAAAAGACACACATGTGTCAGAGCATAAATGAGATTTTTGTCATTCGAATTAATTACTGCTCATAAATTTATTGTAGCTTTGAATATCAATAATTTTAACAATACAATGTGCAAGTCTGGCTCGTCATCATAAATGAAGGAACCAAAGTTATTTCTAAATACCAGTACTTTAATAATGTTGTTACTGTTTTTGAATGTTGGTTAGTATACAGTGAAACATAACATTAATTTTTTGCTGCCATGAGTTAAATTATCAGTAAAGAAAATTTGATAATAAAAGATTGAACGAAGTCTTTTCATTTTATATTCAGTTTCAAACAATATAAATTGTGCAATGCATGCTAGGTTTTATTTCTGGACCAAATACATTTATCTTGTATTGCATTGCATTTGATCTCTTATAAATTGAATGGAAATTTTTCAGATATTGAACTGGATGGACTCAACAGATCGCACTCTGTCATCACATGATCTAAACCTCCCGTCTCTTCAAGATATCAATCCCAGACTGCTGAAATATAAAGTAATGTATCTTTGAAATTTTCTCATAATTATTTTCATTGTTTGTTAACCTCAGCCATCTGATTTCAACCTTCAACTTCTTGGAATAATTTTTCATTTTCTATCATGCCTTATCCCAGCTTTGTTCATATAAGAATTTCAGAGTACAACATACATGCAGACCCTTAGTACACTGAAGAGAGGTACAATGAAGCTGATTGAATCAAAAACCGATAGTCAAATAGAGGCCTATATTGTTTATGTTAGATGCAAAATAAAATTTTGTTATTAACGCTTTTAAAAAATCAGTTTCTTTTATTTGCTGTACCTTTCTTAAATTGGTCATTTATCAGAAGCCATAATGTAATTGAGAAAATATTGAATTGGAAAATCTGTTTGAATACTGTAGTCAAGCACACATTCACCAGATTAAATAGGCGTGAAATTATATCTAATTGTTTACAAAGGAAATTGTAAAACAATATACTAATTATTCCTATGCTCAAAACTCTAAATAAATGCATGTTAAAAAATGATTGCTTGGCTTAAAATTGCATCAGGAACTGTCTGAAAACGATAAAAGAAAAGGTTTGAATTGTCTTATTTTTGCATTTCTAGGTATAACTATTACTTTTAGAAATATTGTTTTATGGGTGACAGTTTTCAATCTTTTTCTGTCACGTATATCTTTTTTCGTGTGCTGAATGTAATGTAAAATAAGTGGTTAACCCCTTATATAACTTTTGCGACCGTCATATTGATATCGCATCGAATTATCGCATTTTAGGCGTATAAACTAAAATTTAATCATTAATTATCTTTATAATTTGACACAAAATTTACGTCGAATCCATAAGAATCTCATTCTATGCCTTCTTAGGTGAATGAAAACGACAGCCCTTTTCCAAAACAAGAGGGTCTTATTAGATATCAAAATAAAAATGCGATGTTTAAGGGGTTAAACAAAGTAATGATTCTAATTTCGAAAATTAATGTATAAGTTATTTAATTTTGATGCTTTTACATTCTACTTAGACTTAAATTTTAATCTAAGAGAAATCTAACACAAACGACAAAAAGCATTCTTTATCAGTTAATTAAAAATTATTATTATGGGTCTTGCATGCATACATACTTATAAACATTCTATAAATAAAAATTTTATTTCCAATTCAGGCATTAAATCAAGAGACTGAGCCGCATAAACGGCAGCTAGATCTTCTTCAGTCTAAAGTGCAGTCAGTAGCACCACTGATGAAAGAAGAAGATTTGCCTTTATCCATACTTGAAGCTACTGCTCGATTCAATAATTTAGTCGCTGTTATTAAGGTAAGGGAAAAAAGTGGATATCTGAATACAGATTTCTAGCTGTAGAGATGTTTTTTTCTTTATATAAATAATTGATTTCGAAATATTTAAGCGCTTTAAAAATCTATTTTTATAGAATTCTTAAATATTTTTTCGAAGTATATTTCATCTTTTTAATTGTAAATAACTTTTGATAGGAACACCTTGAAAAGATGGAACATCTGTCAAAATTATATCAACAATGCCAAGATCAGAAGGATGTTTGTGAAGAATGGTGCCAGAAAAATGAAGAACAATTAATTCTGTGCTCTGATTTTGCTGGAAATCGTACAGTTTTAAAAGCTAAAGAGGAACAATTAAGAGTTAGTATTAGATCTTTGCTGCATTTATTTCCTATGGAAAACTAACGATCAAAATTATTTTCTAATAACAAATTTTAATACTATTGCACTCACAATATGTGAATATCCTTATTTTCTGAATACAGAAAATTCTTCTCTAAAATAAATATATTTTTTAAGAATATGAATAAATTTTATTAAAGATAGGAATATTTTGTTTTTTAAAATATTTTAAACTGCTTGGCTACTGAAGCATTTTTTTTAAAAAAAACAAGGCGAGAGTTTTAAAAATAATCGATTTTTATATCATTTCTTTTGCTGTTATTAAATGAACATTAGGATTTTATTAAATCTTTCTCTTAAGGTATTATTAGAAGTATATTTTTGCATAATTATCTCTTTTATGTTTTAAATTTTATATCAAATAACTTGCTTCTGAAAATGCAATACTTACTGCAATATTTAGAAAAGTAAATAAGCATTTATATTCATTTATTAAATTTTTATCATTCATTTGTAAACTCTTTCATTCCTATTAATTGTATTGTTATTTTTTCATCAAGTATTTAGAACTACATTCAGCTCATTCATTTATTAGGCATATTATCTTCTGATATTTAAAAATGTATAGTACTTGTATGGTACATAGATTCATAGAAATATAAAGAGTGTAATAATTTTATAATATGTTTCATGAGATAATAAATTAATAACATTTAAGAAAAATATAAATTTTGCTCATTTATTTTTGCTTGTTTCTGAATAATAAACAATTTTTAGAATATTTAGAGTCTATGAACTCACTTTCATTTTCATTGTAGAATTTGAAGGAACATTTGCCTGAAGGTGCAGACAAAATTCAGTTGTATGGAAAGCATGTCCAACAACTGTCTGATGTCATTGCAACACGTGATTTTGAACAGTTGACTAAGAGTCATGCCGCATTTGAAAAGAGGTACCAAGATATTGCAACAAAAGCTGATGAAACACTGAGAGAAATGACAGAAAAATTTAAACAATGGGAAACTTTTGATGAAAAATGCAATGCAATGACAGCTTGGCTGGAAAATATGGAACAAAGGATTAAAGATTTTGTCTTGAAAACAACGCTTGACGATAAAATCGAGCAGCGAGATAAATTTCAGGTTACTTTTCTATTATTATTTTGTCTAATTTGATGTGCATGACCTTTCATCATTTGAATTGCTTTTATTTTGTATTTTATGTAGAAGCTGGAGGATTAATTATTAGCTATTGCTTATGTTACATAAACCTTGCATGCTGTTATTGAATTTAGATTTTTAATTTAACATGCACTTTAAAAGCTACAAATCTAGGTAGTTATATTTAAAAAATCCTCTCATATGATTGCATCGAACCTCTAACTCTAAATGAAATAATTTAATGTCCTTGTTATTTCACTTGAGAAAATTCAGATAATTATTAAGTCGGATTTTTAAAAATATTATGTTGCACGCCAATTGGCTAAACATGTTGTTATATACAACTAATAAAAATATATCAAAAGAAATCTTTAAAAAGTTTACAAATTGATAATATTAGTAATTTTTCTTGAGATTTCTCAATAGTTATATTTTCATTAGTACAAATATATTTATAAAAATTTCATGTATAATATTTTATGCAAAAAGTATTTTTTTAATCAAAATTAGCATATTATAAAAAAGAAAAAGTGATCATTCTAATATGATAAAATAAGATTGTATTTAGAAAACGGTAGCGGAAGCAATACTGCATAAAACGAATCTAGTTATGCAAAAATAACGGCAATATATTTAGCTTATGAGATTTAAAAAATTGTATTATGAAATAAGTGTTATCTAATAATTTTTATTTATTAATAATGTTTTTGTATTAAGAAACTTTTTGATGGTTGCATTATAATGCCTGCATTTTATAGTTGCATGCTTGTGGACCATATAAAGGTTTTTGGTTTTAGTAGTTTTAGTATGCCTAACACTTTTTTTTTATCATTTTGCAATGCATGTTTTTACTTCACTGCATCTTGGGTACTTCTTTGCTTGTATCAGATGTTGGTTGACGACATTTTGGCGAATGAATCAGCTATTATCTCACATTCTAAGATTGTGGAATCACCAGAACGAGTAAGTTAGCTGTAGAAAACTTCAATCTTGTAAAAATACAAGGTGGTTCAAATATGACCGGGACTGTTTGTAAACAAGCTGCACTGCCCAGCATGCATCTATACAACCTTGAGATTGTGGAACCACAACCTCCACCCTCCCTCCTGCTTGGGTTAGAATCTGTTCAGCCCTGTCTGGGAGTTGCGAGAGTGAAGAGTGAGCAGAAGGGACCGGGGAGCGGTGAATAACGCATTGTGATCAAATTCGTAGTTGGAGAAAATGTCCTGTCATCTGAAAGTTATCACAGACTCCAACAACAGTATTGGAAAGAGTGTCTAGTACAGACCCATGTGTCTGAGTGATGCAAGTGCTTCACAGAGGGCTACTTGTTGCAAGGCATGTTGTTTCCAGACAACAATGCCGTCATCCAGACTGTTGAGGAGGATACTCCGCCAACCAAAAAGAATGTATGAGGATGCTTCCAGAGCGTTGAAAAAAACGTGTTGACATCGGAGGGGAATACTTTGAAGGCTGACATGTGCAAGTAAATGTTTGGTAATGATGGTTTTTGAAAAAAAAATTAGTCACGGTCATATTTGAACCAGCTTGTACTTAATCATCATTCTGCATGATTAAATATTCTTAACCCCCTTAATTTACAACATGTCTGACGCGTGCGTAGAATTACAGAATTTTTGCTTTTTAAATCCGTAATTATGTCAACTTAGCAGGGGTGGCGCCAGGATGCTATGCCCCCCCCCCACCGCCCGTTGGGGAAAATTTTTGTATCCGCTTCACGCAACGGGCTATTCGAATAGTCGATAAATAAAGATCTGGTGAAAATTTGAGAGGTTCATCACCACACCTCTCCCCGCAGCAGGTCGTCCCCCCGCCCCGTCGGTCGGACTCTAACGCCACTCCTGCAACCTAGCATTTAATTTTAAATACAAAAATCACTTGGACATGCTTAAATGTCTCAAGTATCCTTTACCGTCTTAAATAGATTGAAATAATAAAAAATATGCCAAATGAGTGGTATCATCTAATTGGGAGGTTAAATAAAATCGCAAGGCAATGGGTTAATAATTCTACAAAGATTTCTTTTAGTAAAGATATATTTTAAATTAACAAAGTCCAACATTTCATCTTTAGGATGCCGTAAACACTTCAACATAAATTATTTGACCTTATTACAAAACACTAAATTTAAGAAATTATCTTCGTATTCTCATCAGAAACTAACATTGAATTCCTTGGTAGTGCACTAAATGTTATAAAGTTATAATAGATTTTAAGTTTTATTGGAATATAAACATGAGCCATGAATCTAATTTACCACTGTATTAAATAAAGTTAAAATAGAGAGTTCAGAAAAGAATTTAAACTTGTATTATTTTTACACTAATGCATTTATTGCTGTTTTCACATATTAAATACATTTTAATATTTAATACATTTAATAATTATGACCATTGGTGGTAATTACTATTCATTCAGGTACTATTTCACAAACTATATATTTTAGGATGAATGAAACAGGTATTGCATGATTTTAAGAAATTACATGTTGATTCAATATTTTGTTAGTCTTATTCAGTGACATAGCTACAGCTTTCGCCTCCCGAGGCAAAATTGCAACATTCGGCCCGGCCTTTGCAAGCTACATAGGAAGCAAAAACCTGAAAATAAAATATATATAAAAATAAATTCCATTAGAAACATTTTATTAGTACCGTTATTCGTGGTTTGATGCCCTCGGCAAAATCGCGCGTCCTCCACCAGTCTTTCTTTCATAAAGCGACAATTTACCAACAAAAGACGAAAAATACGAGTTAATTACATTAGCTATGCCACTTAGCTTATTTGCCTTTGATATTGACAGCAGTCTTTATATTTTGTTTCCATAACTTCCGAAACTGCAAATCTGACTAATTTAATATATTTATATTTAACATTATATTTTCAAAACTGATGATCTGAAGATATAATCTAAATAAATCTGAATAATTTAATATATTTATATTTAACATTATATTTTTAGAACTGCACTTAACAAAATTTATAGAAAAAACTTTTTAGCCTATATTGACTGGAAGTTAAATGTAGTTAAAAAGAGTATTGCAGTTAACCCCTTAAGTTTCGCGACCGTCATGTTGACGTGCATCGAATTATTGCATTTCTAGGCTTATAAACTAAAATTTAATCATTAATTAGCTTTATAATTTGACACAAAAATTACCCAGAATCCATAAGCATCTCAAATATTCTACGCCTTCTTAGATGAATGAAAACGACAGCCCCTTTCCAAAACGAGGGGCCATTTTATTAGATAGCAAAAAGAAAAAAATGCGACCCTTAAAGGGTTAATAAGGTAGGAATGTATAGATTACATATATTTTCTTAAATCTCGAAGTTGAAAATCGCTTTCTGTTCTTAATTAATTATTTTAGTACCTTATTTACAAATAAATGAAGATTAAAAAATTTTTAATATTCTTTTAAAGACAATTACCTTGAAGATAAAAATGAAAATGCATTTTAGTTGAATTTGAAGTTTTTGGAACAATCCACCCAAATTCTCATAAATAGTTATAATTTATATAAATATGTATTCTCTAAAATTTGTTTTTGATGCAATTAATTTAAGAAATTTTAAAGCTTCTGAATAGTTACTTTCAAAAATTCGTTTAGGAAAAGTTCAATACGACTATGTTATAATATTTTTTTCTAAAGTTTAATCATTAGAAATAAGTGTGGTGATATGTGTATGTTTGAAATATTTTGTTAAATTTTATATGTGTGCTTGTAGGCATTACTCGGAGAGCTTCGGACTAAAGAAGCTGATTTTGATGTCTTGTCTGATGAATCCCAAGAACTTATTGCTGCTAGTGGCGAAATGAGGATTTCAATGGGAACTTCTCAGATAATATCGCGATTTCAGTCCATGCTTCTTACTTGCAAAGTAAGTGTGTTTCAAAAGCATTTTGTTTTTTAATTTCTCAGGCATAAAAATTAATATACAGGATTAGACTAAGTGATTCATCGGGTTTCAAAATACTGTGTGTTGAGTGGTATACGATCTACAAAGACGGGTAATACGTGGCAAGATACATACACTCCCCAAGTTTAAAAGCCCGCCTCGTGGCTCGCGTGCTCCCTAAATGGCAGGCGACTTTCTCAACAGAAACTGCCACATCGCTGGATAGGGCGCGCTGGTCTGGATGATGTTCCTCTATTGCCATGGCCCCCCAGGTCGCCAGATCTCACGCCACATGATTTCTTCCTGTGGGGTTATGTGAAGGACAAAGTGTACCCCCAATGCCAACAACACTGCAAGCACCGCAGGAACGCATCACTGCTGTTGTGACCAGTGGCGGACTGGGTCTGAAAATAGTGGTTGCCAGGAGTCAGTGAGGGCCCATACATATCTACAATCATAATATTAATTCAGATATATATATATATATATATATATATATATATATATATATAATTTTTTATTTAATTTTTAATTTCATTTATATTTAATTACATTAATTTAAATTTATAATATTTAATAACTATGTATTTCATTTATTATATATTTAGTTTTTCCGCGACTTTAAAATAAATCCCTTTTAACACCCCTTAATTTTCTACGTTTAAAATAACGAAATTATGATTCAAGTTATTTTATTTTAAATTCCGGAAATTAAATATTTCGTATACGGTTTTAGCGACAAAGTATGAAGTAGAACTGCTGCTCATTAGTAGGGCATCTGTTGAAAGAGCCAGGAACCTTTAAAACAAGCTTCTTTGGATGATTTAGAGTTTAGTAATTTGTACTGGTAATGTTTCAGTAATTTGGTAGCTGGTATCATTAAAAAGATATTTTTGAATTATAAAGAATTCAAAAATCATTTTGTTGACAGTATTTTTTAAAAATATTACGAAAAAACGCCAAAATCTTGCTTAATTTTTAAGTAACTGAAATTTTAATTTACTTTTGAACTTTAAAAAGTTGACAATTATCTTCATCTTTTTTTGAAGAGCATGTGTGCCAAATTTCATAAAGATCAAGTAAAACTATAGATTTGTACAAAATACATCCTTATAATGTCAAAAACTACTTTTGTTGTATTAAAATGCAGTCCATTTTCATTGTTTCGCCAGTCTTTTTTTTTTCTTTAAGTCCAGTTTTTTTCTTTGTTTCTTCGTTACTTCAAATAAATTTAATTTTTGTCATATTTTCTATGTTATTTTAATAAATTTACTTTTTAGCAATGGCATTAAGCTCATCTTTCCACTTAAGGAAAGATAATCTTCATGAAGATTATGTAATTCATTTATTTGATATGATGAGGTTAAATTTTCACTTTATAATAAGCTTAATAATGCGCAATAATTGTAGATTATAATTATGCAAAACTTTAAAAAAATAATCTTAATTGAATCTCGTGTTTTTTCGACTTTTTTAACAGTTGAATGTAAAGACTTATGCCATTAGTTTCATTAGACACAAAAACATACTGTATCAAAATTTATCTCAAATGCTAAAACATTTCCTATATACTGTTTTTTTTTCTTCTTTTTTTTTCTTTGCACAACTAATTTCTTTCTCAGTCTTTTGTAGCATTTATTACTTTTAACTTAAACCAAAAATTAAATAAGTTGGCGAATTTAAAGTTTATTGATATAATCAAATTAAGACAATTAATAAGATGGACGAGTCGGTTGGTAGCCGAATGCGGCTAGTGTTTAATGCTACAAAAGCAATGTAAAATTAGAGAAATGATAATTTCAGCTCACCTTCACCTTTTTTTTACTTTCCTTTTGCAAGATACGCTACATATGTCTTTACATTCTTACGACTGATAACAGAAATAACACTTTTCTCACCAATTATTTTCCATGGAAAACAGACCAATAGGACTGAGGACCCTTCACGCTTCTAAACGCAAATTCCCCCCCCAAACGCATAAAGAAAAGCGTGAGTGTCGTCTTTTCATAGATATCATTTAGTGTCCTAGTCACAGTTTTAACCAAGAAAACCTTTTCCTACAGGCAAGTTCCCTTGTTTATCAGATTTATGACAGTAAAATGAAACTACAAAAAAGAAAGAAAAAAGCACCTCTTATAGCCATCTCTCACAAGAACCGCACGCTTTCTGGACGAAGGGATACAATTCCTTCCGTCTTTCCGGGGGCTTCCGAAACCAACAAAAACTCTTAATGAGTATTGCGGCTCGACTGCGGATAGAAGAGGTACCCTGTTCTAATACAGGACCAAAAAAGTATGGCCCTGGTCCCAATAGCCCAAGGGTTTGTGCGATGGCTGCAACATTTTGGGGAAACATCTGCAAATTATCCGAAGGTCAAAGGAAGTGGACAGACAACTCAGTACAGTTCCTACGGGCAGTTGTAATTGCGTATACGTCTTGGGTCGGTATTCGACCACCCGCTGTTCGGCCGGTCGAATTACGACGGCAATAAATCCCCAACGAAGGGATATTTTATTTGTTTGATTTAGAAAAGCTTACTATAGAGAAAGAGTTCTTTTTTTCTCTCCCACACTTCCTGGGGACCCAAATTGTTTTCTGTTTAAGGGGGTCCACTTGCCATCGGGCAAGCTGGCAACCTCGCCAGTCCGCCACTGGTTGTGACGGACATTGACGGAAACATGCTATTGACCGTCAGACCGGATTACCGTTGGGATGTGTGCCGGATGAACAAGGGCGCACACATTGAACATTTGTAGTATGTACCAGAAACTTGGTGAGTGTACGTATCTTTTCATGTATCACCCGTCTTTGTACGTCGTATACTTGTAAATAAACAGTCCTTTGAAACCCGATGAATCATTTAGGCTAACCCTGTATTATGTATGTTTGTCAATATATTGTGAATAAATTTATTTATTAAGAAAATTAATTAACAACAGAATTAATATATTTAATAATTTGCGCATTGACCTCATGTTTGCGAACTATTATAAATGGCTTGTTAAATTTTTATTTTAGGAACTTGCACGAAAATGTGAGCAACACGTTGAAGATCATCAACAATTCAATGAAAAATATAAAATTTGCTCTGATTGGATTGAAAATTCTGCCACTCAGTATGCAAAAATAAATGTTCTTCCATATGATAGCAGCGAAACCTTACAAAAGAAACTTATTCTTGTCCAAGTAAGTTTTATTTTCTGCCAAAATTTTTGCTTTCTACAATTTTGTTATATTTAATTGAAATGTCTTTATTAAATTGTGTTCAGATTATTTATCACGCTGCATTATTTGCATCTTTTTCTTATCTAAGATTATATTCAACAAGAGTTAACTGTTTTTGAAACAATATTTGTTTAATTTAACAATAAAAATTGTTGCCTGAATCTTGATTTTGATGGTGGTTATGATTTCGAGTCAAATTTTAAATAACAGAAAAGAATACATATTTTGAAACTATGAGATCCATCACACATCAGTTCCTAAATACAAAAAAAGTTTATTTTGCACTTTTTAAAAGTGTAACACAATAGAATCTCATCAGCATGAAGTCAAATTGAGATTTGAGGAATATGTTTGTTATTTAGCAGGATACTTTTTGCTCCAGCGAAATATCGTCCATAATACTTTTCAGAACAAAGTCTTAATAACCGCCTTCCATAGTATGTTGTTGAAATTGAACAGTTAGGCCAATCGTAGTTGATCTTGATTTCATTCTTTCAGAGCACTTCACTCTATGTTTTACTTACAATTTTTTATCATTTAATTTGAAAATAATTTATTTGAAATTATTAATGTATTTAGTTAGTAAAGTTTGTAAGGATATTAAGAAGTGGAAGAAATATCTTGTGATAGAACAAGACTATAAACAAAAAAGAATGTTAATATTTCTCATTCATTATAATTTTGCAATAGAATAAAGCAGATATGTGTCAGTTTTGTATGTGTCAAATATTGTTTCAGAAGCAAAGTTTTTTTGTGTAAAAAGTGTTGTGTATTTATTTTCTATCATATAGATAGCATTATTTTTAAACAAACGATTTATTACATAAATTCCTATTTATATTAAAGAATTTGGTGCTATATTTACTGATTCTTTTTATAAAGAAGTGTTATTATTATTAATGTAAAAGCACTTCTGTGGAATTATAAAATTTAACTGATAGCATTTCACAAAATCGGCATCATTTTCAAAAAAAATAGTTTCTTCTATAACGTTTTTGAGGTAGCTATCAGCTGAATGTTTCTCAGGAAATATTGTAAGAGTACCCTAATAATATGGTTGTATTATTGTTATTTTAATCATAGGAATTGCTACAAACCAAAGATGAAGGCCTTAATATGGTGAGTGCTACTGTTCAGTATGGTGAGCAGTTACAAGTAGGTTCTTCACCTGACGGATGGGAAACTGTTCAAGTCATGTTGCAGAATCTGCAAGCTGCTTTTGATAAGGTGTTTGATGATGCATCAAGCTTAGAAAGATCCCTTTTGTCCACTCAATTCGTTTGGTCAGAATTTGAAGAAACTTTACAAAGACTGCAGTCATGGATTACAAATTGTTCTTCCAATTTTTATGATTCACCGAAACAAGGGGTAAATCTGGATGCTAAGAAGGGACTGCTGAGAACATATAAGGTATTTTGTAATAAGCTTTCGCTGAACTTTTTTGCATGATTTTTTAAAACTCTTTTCATTTCTATGTTTTAAAAACTTTCCTCGTGATACAATTGGTATCTTATTTTAATAAGTGTTTTGCATTGTCTGCATGTTTCTTGGAATTATTTAAAGTGCTGTCTGAAATTTATTCAAATTTTAATTCATTTAATTACTGTCAACACAACATATAAACTCATAATCTTTTATAATATATCCTGTTACATTATATTAGCAGTACGCGCACGGCGTTGCCCGTGGAATCAGCACTTTAACAAAAAGGAAAAGAAAAAAAACTGCCCACAATGACATGAAAAAGTTTTGAAAACAAAATCAAAACAAAAGATACACGCTATTTGATTATCCTGCTTATTTTTTTTTTCGCCCTACAGTACAGAGTACGTTAATCCAAAACAATATTACAAAATTGGAACCTGAAAATTATTATTATACAGCAAGCAAAATATAAAATTGAATCCGAAAATAATAATCGAAGTAATTCATTCAGGTGAAGGTCATGACGTATCATGCGCGTCCGCCAATCAAAATTGCCAGCAACATTCCGAAGAAGTGCCGCGTAAGGAACTCGATCGAGAATAATAACTCTCAACTGTCCAGAAAAAAATTAATTTAAAAAAAACTTGAAAAGATATTTTAACTGTTCTTTTTTTAAATCCGACAGATCCGTTCTAGTTATAAGCTGAAAAAAATTGAAAATAATAGTGTTATTAGAAAGTCGGATGCAACAAATTTAAAAACAAAAATAACATTCCGATGCCAAAACTGACTATTTTTTAAAAATTTCTCAAAATTCAGTTAAGTACGTTAGAAATTCAAAACTAACTTCATTAGAACGGAAATCGCGTCCTCTTTCCGATGGTGTATCCATTTTTGTCGTACAATTATTCGAAACCATTCTATTGAGAAATTAGTGCGAAAAATCAACCAAAAGAACACAAAACATTAAATAAAAAAATTTCTAGATTAAATTTTAAAATTTCGGCTTCGAGGTGCATTCAGTCACCATTACGACTACCTGTGTGCCAAATTTCATGGCTGTAAGTACGATAGATTCGTCTGGACATGGCAGACAAACACATACACACACACGCACACAAACATTGCCTTTTATAAGTATAGATTAACCTTTTATAGTAAAGAAAAATTGTTAAGAATGCTGTTTTAGGTAATAAAGCATCATATTATGAAAAATACATCTTGTAGTAATTGTAATTATTGAAAACATGTTGTATTTAAAAAGAAAAATGTTTTTTTCAGGCTCTGCTTGTTGATATAAATGGGCATGACAGAGCTGTTGAAGACTTGCAGCTTTCCCATGATTGTGTACCTACACTTGACAAAAATATTGATGACATTATTAACAACCTTGTTGAGAAACAGAAGTCTCTGAAATCCAAATCCGAAGTAAGATGAGCACCATAAGTGTCTTTAATTTTTAATGATGCATTATTTATAGAAGTACTATAAATAATACATCATAATCATACTTTGCATGACAAAATATTTTTTCTCTATTTATGTTTATGTTTCTTACGCTGTTATTTTCTGTGTTACAATGTTTTTACTATAATTTACTTTTTCTTCTTTAGGAATATATAGTGTTTTATGAAAACTGTGTACAAGAACATGATGCTTGGAATAAAGCAATGAATGATATCAGGAACTGGTTAAACTCAACTCAAACATCTATTGATGCTTGTAGAGACACTAATCTAGATAGAATTTCTCTTCTTGGAAGTCTACGAACTATTAAGGTATAATTACCATATAACATAAATTACTTTAAAAACTTCAAAGTGATTTACTTTATAAAAATTGTTACTTATAAACCAAGAATTCATTTTTTTTTAAAATTCTATTAAATCATTGTAATATCGTTTTGATTATCATAAATTTACAAAGTTATAAACAAAATTTTATATTATATTAATAGTAAATTATTAATATAAATTAAGATATTTTATTTTTAAAAATTATCTTTTTACTTAAATTTAAATTCTTTTAAATATATTTTTTCATTGATGTATTTTTTCTAATTTTCAACAAACGTTAAATGTATATTCTAACAAAACTTCTGACTCGAAATTATATCATTGAGGTATTCATTCTTGAAAGTGTGCTTTGTTATAATTAGTTAGATGAAGTCATTTTATTTATTAAAAAGAATTACTATTGCTTGCATTAATAATTTTTTCTTTCATGATTTAGAATATAATCACCAGTTTTGATGCTGAAAGGCCCAAACTTGCTAGTGTAGAAGAATCGTTCCAAAAGGTGTTGAGGTCTACCCATGAAGATGGAAAGAATGCCCTTACAGAAGAACTAAAATCTCTTCAAAGTTTGTTTGAGTCGACTGAAGCATCTGCTAAAAAGACGGCCGACTTACTTGAAGATTTAATGAATCAATGGACCGATTATGAAGAAAGGGTTTCTGAAGTTCAAGCTTGGATGAAAGAAATAGAAAACTCTTTGCAGAGTATTTGCTTAAAAGAAAGTCTGTCGGAAAAACGATTACAATTAGAAAAACTAAAGGTATGTGCTTTATTTTCAGTTTTTTAATTATTATTTTTTTTTACTTTATTTATTTATTTATTTTCATCAAGCTAATCAGGTTTGAAATTCATAGCACTCAGAATAATTCTAATTCTGCAAAAACTGGGGTAATTCTCAGAAATTTTTCTTAATTAATTAATTATAAAGAAACGATATATTTGTTTTCTAAAAGTTATAATGAAATGAAAATCAAAAACAAAGATTTTCAAGTAGTATACATTTCTTCTGGGAATATACATTTCAAATTATTGTTTACACAACTGTATTGTTACGAAAATTGTCCATTGTGTGTACGATGGAAACAGTCCAGCAAGCAGGATAATGGAAAACAACGCTTTATTCACGAATATTCCGGAAACTCTAAGCACCGGATGCAAAAAAACAGCAGTTGCACAAATTAGCAACACAACAAACAGCAAATCACTAATAATAACTGTAACAGCACTTTTGGTACCGGTCGGCATCTGTTAGCTTACAGCTCTCACTGCAAACAAAACTCCAAAGAGATTCGAAGACATTCGCACTCCAAAGATGTTCAAACACGTTCAATTATCTCAGCATCTCTGGATATTTATAGTCTTTCCAACAGAGCGTGACTTCACATGGAAATATCTGGAGAAATCCCGATCTCGGCTTCTATGAGAGATAGGACCTCGCCAAGCTCAGGGGTACTGGCTTGACCTCTCCCTGATAACTAGTAAGAACCTCTGTAAATGTCTCTTTCCAACCATAAGACTAAAATTGCTAGGAAGCTAGATTACTGGTTCGGAACAGTGTGTTATTGTGTATGATAGTTTATAAATCACTAAATTTTAATAATCACTTTTCACTTTATAGAACATTCAAGGAGAAGTCAGAGAAAAAGAACTGGAAATTGATGCACTCACTGACAAAATGCAACAGCTCCAGAAAGGTCCCAGTAAACGCCGCATAAGTAAACTTAGTGAATTGGGAATAACATATCAGAATCTTGTTTCCAGAGCAAGGGTAAGCAAAAATTTCATGTTTGTATTATTTTAATTCAGTCATTGCAAACATACTCAAATGAGTTGCATAGAGTGGATAATTTACTAAAATATATTTCATTTGTTTGAATTATTCTTTCAGGATACTTATGCTAAATGGAACCAATATGTTATTGATCATCAAGAGTTTTTGAGCATAGTTGCTGAATTTCAGAAGCATTTGACAGATCTAAAACAGAACCTTGAACAATGCCAAACTCCTGAAGGTACATTAGAAGATATCCAAGAGAAGTTAAAAACTGTACAGGTATAAATTGCTGCATTTTTATTAAATTTATAAATTTTTTCTTGTGGCGAAAGGTTTTCATTTAGTATTTTAATTTATTTTGCCTTTCGTACACATTAAAAAACATGCATATTTTTGAAATGTTCCAGGGAACTTGTTGCATAATGTAGCTAAATATAATACGAAGTAAATCAGGATATTAGTTTATTAAAGTCATTATATTATTTTAAAAATTTTCCTCATTAGTTTGATTATTATCTTTAGGATATTGCTTGTGAGAAAGAAGCCCTTTCATCAACGTTCCAGAGTATAACTGATAAGGCACAAGTTGTCTTATCATCTACTGCACCAATGGGCCACTCAGGTATAAATGAAACTATACAATCTCTCCAGGAATTGCTTTCCACTATTGTTCTGAATTCATCCACAATTAAAGTGTCTCTTGAAGACTGCCTACACTTGTGGTCTACATTCTTGCATTCTATTAAACAAGTTGCTAAAGCGACTGACAATATTGAACATACCTTGGAAGAAACAAAGAAATACCAGTCTACATTAGCTGAAAAGAAATGTCAATTGGATAAAGTAAAAGTAAGAAAAATATGTCATCATCAGAATTCTTTTTTAATCGAATTAAGATTTGTTTTTCCAAACTAAAATTATCCATTTTCATAATTTCTTTTAAATTGTAGCATGGAAAAGGATTTATTGATTGGTATAATTGATGTTATATATATATAATATACATAGGGAGAGAGAGCGAAAGATTTTTTAAAATTATTGATAAATATTAGCTTGTAAAAAAGTTTAATTTTATAAAATATTTCATTAAAATAATCAAAATTGAATTAGTATGTGTTTCATTATCGTAGCACAGTAGTAAGAATATCTCTGTAATACTATGAACTAATAATATACTCTAGTAGTAATAGTTTTGTTGATTTTTATGTTAGGAATATATTAATAATATGTTCTCATCCTGAATTCGTAATTGTTTTTAGAGTCTTCAACATAAAATACAACAAGAAAAGATGGAAGTGGATAGTCTGAAAACTAGATCAGAAGAAATGATTGAAAAAGGTCCTCACTGTGCATATACTTCAGAAGCCATGGATATTGTACACAGATTCTACGCCGCATCAGAATCCATTAATGTAAGTTCTTTCTTTTTTTCAACTTAATATTTATAGATTTGTATTGCAAAAAGCCAGTGAAGGATAGGTCCATCCGTGTGAATCATAAAATAAAAATTTTCAGCATAGCATTCAGGAATTGTATTTTATGAAAAGAAATTTCACAATCTGTACCTACTACATAATCTGTATTTTCTTTATTTTTTTAATCTGTAGTTTTTGTTTAATATTGTAATCCATACTTTTTGGCCAGTGGGGGGACTTCGGGGCAAATTTTTGTACCTCGCTTGTGCAACAGGCTATTCAACTAGTAAATAAATAAAGATCTGGCGAAAATTTGAGAGGGTCATTATTACGACCCTTCCCTTGTTCAGCAAGTCGGGCAGACTCTAACGCCACTCCTGTTTTTTATTTTTATTTTTTAAAGCTAATGCTAAAAAAAGTGTTAACTCTTTATCAATAATTGCAGTGGTCCAAAACTGTAATCCAGTATGATTACCATTGATTTATAATATATAGTTAGAAGAAAAAAGAAGATCTTCAAATCTTTTTAGTGCATTGCTCACATTTGAGTTGCATTTCTGTGCCAATTATTTATTTATTTATTTAATATCATGTCTAAACTCTCTAATTTTATGAAAATTATTTTCAGGGTCTTGTTCTTCAAAATGAGCAAAATTTCAAGAATCACCAGACATTCAAAAGTAACTGTGATAATCTTGTGACATGGATGAGACAGTTGAGAGAGAAGATTCCTCCTGTTACACGATCATTGAGTGACAAGTTAAACTTGGAATCCAGTGCATCGATTTTGGAAGTATGTTTAAGTAAATTAACTATTATTTTTTGATTAAAATGTGTTGTGTCTCATCCATTTGTATTTTTAAGAGTAACTTCAATATGCTAAAATAGTTCTGTAATGCTATAACTGCAGATTTTTTCCATAAATATGAAGGTGGAAACAGTCTCGTCTTAACATTTTTGAGCGTTCTGAATCAGAGTAATTTGGTGGCCCATCAGAACTGTAACTAAGAATTTTGAATTTGGGAGCCTTGGATCATTAACATCCATGGGCTAATGCCCAATTCGCACATTGGATAAAGCTGCGTTCCAACGGCCTGTCTTTCCATGAGTTTCTTCCGTGGTTCGCGTTATTCCCTGTCGTCGGAATGGGAAGAATCGATGTAGCTCTTGGGCTTGTAAGTGCGTCTATGGTTTCCCGCGTTGTAGCGGTAAATAACTCGCACATCAAAGAACCTGACGGCGCCATTGCAACCGTTCACGCGAGCGCTGTCGAGATATTTTCAAAGCCTCGCGCCGTAGGAACATGCTTGTTCGAATCCCACAGTCCACAAGTACGAACCTCGAGCGATTCGAGGTTTGTCCAAGCCACACGCTGTTGGAACAAGACTTAAGGCGACTCTGTGTAGAATAAGAAATTGTATTTCATAAGAAACTAATCTTCCACAAAATGTGATTTTTCATGTATTGTATCAGATTAAAACAGCAACAATCTCTCATAAAATTCTGTTTTTGAGGAAGTTTTAATTTCATGACATACCATAATGAAAAAAATATGTATTTATTTTGTGATTCGGGCTAAAATTTCGTATTCATCATTTTCTTCATATAGTCATATATCTAAATGCTTCTTAACAATTCGTGACTTGCTTTTTATTTTGTCTACAGGAATTATTAGCTAAAAAGCCACAAGGTCAACTGAAAGTTGATGCTATCATACAGTCTGGAGAAATTGCTATGGCCACTAGCTCCGAAAGCGGAAAGAAGATGATTTCAACAGATATGGAAAATCTCACAACAGATTTCCAAAACCTGTTTATTGAAATCGCCGATCTAAAAGAAGAATTAGGTAATGCATTTAGATCTTCGATTATTTAGCTATCTTAAACAGTATAGTTCATCCCCCCCCCCCCTTCCATCTACATTCCTCCCAATTTGAATTCCTTAGAATTCTTCAACCTAAACTTTCTCAGGATAAACAGAAAACCTTTTTCATTCTCTTTTCAAAAATAAGTAACTTTTTCTGAAAAAGGATTATGAATGAAACTGATTAAAATGTCTATCATATCTTTAAATAAACATATTGTACAAATGTTTAGCATCTCTGCTAACAAAAATTCGGAAACAAATTTTCAAACATGAAAAATACAGCTTACTAATCTGTAGAAAGATATGCATTTTTATTTCATCTTAATAAATAAACAGAATTATGTTAAGATGTCTCTTAATTTTGTTTTATTTTTGGAAATCAAAATATTGGAAAAGTGTAGTTCCATGATTTTATTACAGTTTGGTAGAAAGGAGTAAAGATAGTAGGAAATTGTCTTTAATTTTCTTGCCTCTTAAAAAAGTTTAGACGTTTGTCCATTTTATCGCCTTCTGTACTTAATGGTACATAGCAGAGCTGGGGAACCTGCTTCCTTTTGGGGTTTCTTATACAGCCTTATTAGTTATTTACAACTTGTATTGCAATAATGTACTTGTCTGTAATATATTAATAATTACAGAAAAATAATCTTTAAGATTCTGCTCATGCGGCCTTTTGACAAACTGCGGATGATTAATGAGGCTTTTGAGGGCAAAAAGGATTTCTAGGCTTGGTATATAAATAGATATAAATTTCTGGAAATATCTTGCAGTCAAAAATAATGAATATGTTTTGATTTCGTGACCTCCAAAAAGTTAATAAATAAAATGTGTACAATGCTTTCTTTTTTTTTAAAAATATGTACATATACATTTTTATCATTTAAGATGCATATTTTTTGAAAAACTCCAACTTTTTAATAGCATAATTTCATCTTCCAGTTAAACATGATCTAAACACAAATTTTCACAGACATTTCTCATGAGTATTTTAGGCAAGTTAAGTGGTAATTATCGTGCAATCTGTCATTAATAGCAGTTATTATTCAATTACATAGAGTATATTGATATTAAATATCGCCATGAAAGATTGTTTCAATTTCAGAAACTATGTATGTGCTTTAATATGTACATCTTTCATTTTAAAATACGCCTCTTTTTATTTATTTATATATTTTTTTAACCTTTCCTTTTGTCTTCTTAGTGACATGTTTTCAACTGAACTGTAAATAATTGTCTGCTTTATTCTTTTTGTATTTCATTTAATTTAGATAACATTTGTATACAACTAAGAGAATTTAAAGATGAATATGAGAAAGTTAGTGAATGGTTACAAGTAATGGAGACTGATGTTAAAGCACAAAAAACAACATTGAAGTCAACACTTGAAGAAAAAGAGGCTATTGTTAAATACTGCAAGGTAAATACTTCCCTTTTCTGATATTTATAAAGGAAAATTTTTTAAGGCTTTGACTCTGCTGCCTTCCCCTCCAAAAAAAATTAGATTGAGTTGATATTTTGAACTGTATAAACGATATATTTAATTAAACTTTTTCAGAAATTTTGTATTAAAACTGTGGTGGTTCATATATTGTAATCATGGGGATAACTACAGCTTTTAATTCTATCCTGTGCTGCGATGTATATTTGAAACCTCTTACATTTTTGACTTCATTTATTTTTTATTGAATAATTTAATAATTAAAAAATATTAAATGTGAGATTAATTAATTTTAATTAAAAATTTAATTTCAAAATATTTTTGCCAATTTTTTTTCCTATATCCCTATGTTTTGCCATCATTTACGAAAAATTTTCACAGTTATGGCTGAAAAATAAAATTATCATGGAATGTGAGACTGAAATGAATACAGATGTAGAGAAATTATTTTTGGACTTGTTTATATGAAAAATTTTATTGTATATCTAAAATAAAGATAAGTATAATTGAATATTACTTGAATAATTTTTAAATATTACTTAAAAATAAGATTCATTCTTCTTGTTTAGTTTGCAGTGAAAAGATTAAAAATTTTTGCTTTGATGTTCGCATGACTGTTAAAAAAATATTTCATTCCCTTGAAATCATTTCATATACGTATAACCAATCCGTATTCATAGTACGTCTCAGAAATTATTTTATTTTTTAACGTTACAAAAGATCAGATTCTGAAGTACATACAAGCATGGGTACTGCCTCATTTTTAATATTTTTAGTTATATATTAAGTAAGTTGTGACTTTTTTTACACATAGTATTTCCTTCTTTATTTTAGTGTGTATACTTTTGTTGAGAATCTGTTTAATCATGTCATGTGATATGTTGTTTGTTTTAAAAATTTGTCTCATTTTCTTAAACCGAAACATGACAATTGGCCGTCCTTCTTTCAGGGTGTTCTTGATGAATTAGAAAAGGGCAAAGAATCAACGGAAAAATTGACTGCTTCTGCTGCAGGACTTTTGGCATCCCATTTGGATACTTACATAAGAAATCAGCTGACAATAATTAATTCTAGGTTCCAAGTATTGCGTAATTTAGCTAAGGTATGTAAATTATCGTCTAAGAGTAACAGCTGAAAGATTTAAAGTTTTTTATTCGTTTGAACTTCATTGATTTATTCATTTCTTAGGATGTTAGTGATAAAGCTAATTACAGCTATGAATTGCACAAGGCCTACAAAGAAAAATTAGCCGAGAGCAAAAGGTGGATAGATTCAGCTAATGGAAAGATAAAACAAATTGGAAAAATAGAAGGCAACAAAGCTCATTTGGAAAAACTGTTAAATGAGATTCAAGTAAGTTATACAAATGATGGTATTTTGTTTGCCAACTTTCTCATAGGTTGGTTTTTGCTATTTTCTTTTGGTAAAGATAAATCATTTACTTCTGAAAAGATCAATAATATTCAATGTTAATAATTTTAATGCAATTTTTAATTTGTATTTTAATTATTTTTAAAAACTTTCTCCGAACATACAATCACAAAATTTACAAAGGCAGGGCCGGATTTACACATTCCTACGCCTTAGGCCGAAGCATATTCTGCGCCCCCTCTCAAAAAAGCCGCCGCCAAATATAATTTTCAGTTTAATATACAATAGTTTATTTTTTGATACGCTTAATGCAATCTTTATAATCTCCGAAACACATTAAATTATATATTTAAAATTACACTACGTATGAAATAACATAACATTAACAGTTAACACCTGCAAAAATACTCAATCGAATTTTTTGAAATCTTCTAAAATACCTTCTATAACTTTCTCTTTCATTCTTCTTTCAGTGAATAGGCTTGAAGAGTCATTGAAGTGAAAGATTTTATTAAATTTATTTCGATGCAAAGAAACCAAGGACCCATAGTAGACAAAAATTGTATCGCTCAATATATTTAATGCAGCGAATATAAATTTGAAAAACATCATTTAATATGGCCTTTTCAAAATAATACTGAAAAGTTTGAAAATATTTGGTTGTTATTTCTTTGTATATGTACCCCTTGACAGATAGCCCTAGGTTAGCCCTATAGGAAATCTGACCTTGACAATGGGGGGGGGGGAGGCGGGGTTTAGCCGATCTTGAATTAAGTTGGTATTTCCTCTTTTGAAATTTTTCTTTCATTTTATTTCCACATCAATTCATTTACCACCTTGTTCTCACATACGTTAAAAAAAGAACTTCCACAGATTTAATTTTATTTAGACTTCATTTGCGCTAATAAGATATGAATCTTTCTATTTTTAACATTTTTTTTATTTTTCATTTGCACTGACTGTATAGAAAATTTGTGTCATAATTAAATATGTCTTTTCTGACCCTTAATCTTTATATTTGATTTAGGATTTGTTCAATACAGTATTATCTTAAGTTACTACAGTAAAACCCCTGTTACTGAAATCTGAGTACCTGAGTTATCTGAAGCCTACATAAGTAGTAGTGTAGCCTACATAAGTAGTGAACTAAGTGTAGCCTACATTAGTAGTGAACTAAGTGTAGCCTACATAAGTGAACCAAGTGTAGCCTACATTAGTAGTGAACCAAGTGTAGCCTACATAAGTGAACCAAGTGTAGCCTACATTAGTAGTGAACTAAGTGTAGCCATTTTGAATTTCTTTTTACACTCAAAACATCTCATAATTACATACTGTAATTAGATACAAAATAGCAATAAATATTCATGACTTAACCAAAAAAAAAACGTTATCCGAACGTTCATCTCCCCCCCCCCCTTTAGTTCGGTTAAACAGGGTTGTACTGTGTAATATTTTCTTTAACATATTAACTTTGCATCTGCTGTAGGCTCTAGGAAGAAAACAAGACGATGGGTTATCTTTGGTTCAGTCTACAATTGTTGCCTCAGATAAAGCTGTTCGCACATCAAACCAGGCTGGGAAAGATGTAATAGCTACTGAAATTCATGAATTACAGTCACAGTGGGACAGACTACTGCATAGCATATCAGAAACTAAAGTAAGATGTTTTCCTAACTATCTGCATAGCAAATTATCCTTAGATAACTTTTTCAGTCATTTGTCTAACATATTTTTTTCCCATTAAGATAATATATTTATATTTAAAACAGATTATAAACAACTTTGTATTCATTAATTAAATTTCAGGACTTAGAATACATTATGTAGCATAAGCAGAGACCATCATTTGTTGTTATTTTGATTATTAATGAAATGAAATCTCTTTGTTCTTTTATATCTTTTCATTAACAACTTTTTAAAGATCCTGTTCCATTTCCAGAAAAAAGGTTAGAATATAGGATAACTCCTTTATAAAATACAGCTTTTCTTTAGCGGTGAAAACGATTTTATCTGTATAGTAATTTTCAAATGGCAGAGGGTTCTTTTTTCATTTTAATGGTTATGAAATCTTTAGTAGTATCAAAATTTAATTTTCATTAAATTTTCACACTGTGAATGAAACGTTTCCAGAAGACATAGAAGCATTTGCCGAATTCTAATATTTCCTTCTCATTACTTAATTTCTAAATTATTTTTATTTTTCCTTCTCATTACTTAATTTCTAAATTATTTTTATTTTT